>JAPMOS010000332.1:0-27331 GCA_027972325.1 Paratrimastix pyriformis | reverse complement strand
CACATCCTTTCACATCTCCACTTCCAGGTTATACCGCCATTGTTCGCCTTTGCCCGACGCCAGCATCTGCACTGGTGTTTCTCCCGATAACGAAACAACAGCTTCTGCTGACCTGGCCCTGTGGGACAACTGCCAGTAATATTCTCCTCACGTCTTTGGTATGGCCCAAACTGCCAGTAAATAATATATTTTCCCTTGTATGGCTGGTAAAACTGCCAGTAAATACATATATTCTTCCGTCTTTGGATGGCCGGTAAAACTGCCAGTAATATTTTCCTTCCGTCTCCTTTATGGCCGGTAAAACTGCCAGTAAAATTTTCACAGCCGGTAAAGCCACCAAGGACTTGACTGGCCAATAAAGTGTCAGTTTTATTGTCGTTGAATTTGAATGCGCAATAAATGGCCTGTAAATTTTATGGCGATATATTGCCGATTTATTCTCATTTATTCTCAGTTTTTCCCAGTTCAGTATGGCCAATAAACTTTACAGGGAATTAATTGCAGTTTATTGAAAACTTCCCTGTGGTGAAGCAGGTGAGACATACACTCCAGATGTCCCCCGCGTGTCGAGGTCGCCCCGAAAGGTGCCGAGTGTTGCCGCTGATTCAGACACAGGCACATAAGGCATCAGTCGATGCGGGTGCAGGCATGAAACATTGGGCATCACACCGCCCCAAGTCAAGCCCCACTATGATGGAGCTGGTGTGGTGGTTCCGATCTGAAGGTGCTGGTGTGGTGATGCTGGTGTGAGAGTGAACACCAGGAGGCATGGGTACACAGGCTCGCCCCAGAAGCATCATGCAGGTGCGCTCCTTCCATTCCATGCGTCTGCTGCTGGTCTTCCTGGGCGAGTGTCGTCCATGTTGGTTGGCGGTTTATCGCATGTTACCCCCACTGGTGGGACGCACCCCGTTATGAGCTGATCAATACAGGGGGTGGGCGGGGACCCTTTGGGTTTCTCCGCATCCAACACACACACACATCATGCAGCTGTCCTGGTGTGCCAGGACGCTTCAGCCTCGGAGCCTCGGCGAACGAGTAATCACTCTCGACGACCTTCATCTTCCCAAACCCCAGGAAAATAGACATCACGTCAGGCAACGCAAAAGCGGCACTGACCACAAATAGAAAGAAATTCCATGTCAGCTGACACGGATAGTGTACCCTGCCCTTTGCGTTTCGCACGCTTCAAGACGCATCCCTATTGGGCAAAGAATGGATCAAGCAGATCAACAATCAACACAACCACAACAGACCCAGCAGCAACAGGGCCCGCCCTTGACCCTGAACATCCGGCCAACCCTGGCCCCCAAACCCAACCTCCTGACCCTGAAGGTGACACTGGAGCGGAGGCTGTATTGGGTGCACCTAATCCTGAAGAACAAGAAGGTGAAAGCGATCAAGATCAAGAGGAAGCCGGACAGTATTACTTCGATACCTCGCACCAATCTATTTCAAACCAACGGTCAAGTTACCGGACATCTTTGCGAAGGAGGCCCCTAAAAAAGGTGGTGACTCCTCCAACCTTACCAGAAAGAGAAGCACAGACTTTGCAAATGCTGGGGCTGCAATTCAATCGTCTTCAACACGAAGCTCCGACACAAGAGGAATTCGCTCGCGTTGTTCACGTCGGCCGCGCGTTTCCCAACTTTCGAGACCAGGGCAAGGCCGATCCTGCAGTTGCACCACCAGTTAGTGCCTTACGCCTCATTGATCCAGACCTGCGGAAGGCGGCGACTCAACGGGACAGCGCGCTGGCTCGGGCTACAGCAGGGTGTTCTCCGCTATGCGCCCTCTACAGACTCTGGTAGCACTCGCCAACCTTTCGACGGCATCATCGCCGTCTGAGCTCTCATTCGAGGCCGCTCGAAACCTCGGCATCCTGGCTCTGGATGCCCTCAAAGACGACGAGGACCTTGGCGACCTCCGCCGGAGCGAGTGGCGCCCACTGTGCC
This sequence comes from Paratrimastix pyriformis, assembly GCA_027972325.1. Lineage (NCBI taxonomy): Eukaryota > Preaxostyla > Paratrimastigidae > Paratrimastix > Paratrimastix pyriformis. Next base: position 25,376 of record JAPMOS010000332.1, on the reverse strand, counting down.
GGCTGGAGGACGGGACGAAGATGCCCGAGGCCTGCATCATCGAGGCCAGCGAGCTGGAGGCTTTGAAGAACAAAGCCACGATTGCTACAGAGGCCAGGAAAAAGCCACTAAACCCGGGTCTGCCCATGGCCTCCTCTACCACACTGTGTGTGGACACGGGCACTCCAAAACACCAAGTCAAACAGCACGGACTACCTCTGGGTTATTCCAAAGTCAAGACGGCGCAAGAAAACCCACTTTCTGTCCCCAGAATTTTGCCTACCCTCGGGTCCTCCGTTGGCGCACGCTTTTCGACCAACCTCGTTGGCCTTATCATCACAGAGCCCACAACCAACTGGGGTCACAGAAGGCTCATTGGCATTCAATTCGGGTGCAGCCCCTCTTTTTCCTCGCTCCGGGGCTTTGTCTTGCCAAGAGACACGTTACAATCAACAAGAAGGAAAAGGTGAAGGGTCTGCTGCTCACCAACTCGCACCGCACAATGCTGAACTACTCGATACTCCCCAGTCTTTGGTCCGGGAAGCCAGTCCTTGTGGTGTTCCACTCGGCACAACCGTGGCTAAAGGGGAAACAACTTTTGGTCTGAAGTCTTTGTCGTCCACACGACTCGATCAATGTGATTCCTCACCAGCACCAGTTCCACCGGCTCTGGACGCATCAGCACCAGTCGCACCCTCGCAGGCGTCGTCGCCAGCACTCGGAGGGGCAGTCCGTATGAGCCCTACCGCACAGTCACTCTCACACTCAGAGCAGGACAAGGCAACAAGACCCGTGGGGCAGTCGGGACAGGCCTGGGGGTCCAGTCCAGGCTCTGACGGGTCGATGGAGCCCGAAACACCTGCGGGGAAGCTGGGCGAACAGCTCGCAGCCAGCGGGGCGACTCACAGGCAGCCATCTTCCGAGGGAACATCACCCGGGGAGACTCGCGGCATGGGAACACTTCCCACCGGAACCCTCCGAACGGGGACATTACCCGAGGTGAGGCAGGCATTCACCGGGGAGAACCCCGAAGAGGGGCAGCACACGGAGCGGACGAAAGCACATGCGGAGGTGATCTCGTCGGGCAAACCGGAAACCCTCATGGAGGTCTGCGAGGTTGGGGACTTGGAACAGCAGTTCACACCCCAGGTTAGCGTCGTCACCACAACGGGGCGAGCGTCACCCACGAAGGCCCCGAACGTGGAGGGCTGCTCAGATGCCGCCGAGAAGGATTCGCCGACCTTGGACGAGGGGTTTGCGAACCCGGGACGGACCAAGACACAGTCAGAGGCGGTCACATTCCCCAAAGCGGAGACACGCAGGAGGTCTGCGCGGCAGGGTCCCGGAAACACCCACTCACACGTTCCGCTAGCGTTGGCGGTGAAGCCCATGCACCTCAGTGGCGGAGGCAGCGACTCGCGTCCCCACCACCCCCTCCGGTACGGGTGCGGGGTGGGGACCAGGCGCCCCTGGGGTGGCGCCGATAAAAGTAACCCCCAAAACGGCCAGATCAAATGGCAGGGCAAGACCTACCTGGCCCGGGAGTGGGACCAGAGCAAGGGAGGGCGGCAGCAGTCTGTCCAGCACACCCGCACCACCCAGCAGGCACTCCCTCTCCTCTCCGCCTCGCTTTGTCCCCGCTCTCCCCACAACCCCGTCACGGGACCGGAGGAGGGTGCCAAGTCCCGGGAGGGCAGGCACCCAACTCAGGAACCCACTCACCCCCCACCCCTCAGGGGAAACTCTGCCTCACCCCATAACACGGCCCAGGGGCTCAGCCTGGGGGGGACAGTCCCAACCCCTGGGGAGGGACCCCTTCCTTCTCGGACTGGACCCTCAATGGGACCGGGAGCAGGCCAAACTGCGGCTGCTGGCACAACACCCACCTCGGGGCCCACTGGCAGGCAGACTGGCTCGGCACCGAGGAGTGGTTGGCCCTCAGACCACCTCGAGAAGTGGCACAGGTGGTATCGGAAGGGTTTCACATCCCGTTCAAGGGACCCCCACCCAACCCGGGGCGTGGTCCCGGGACCCTACCACTTGGTGGGGAGGAAAACTGGGCTTGGAGGCGGTGGTCCAGGAGTCCCTTGGGATATCGGCACTGAAAACGATCCAGGAGGGGTCGGACAAAGGGATGAGATCTCCCATTTTTGGGCGGCCCAAGCCCGGCGGGAAATGGAGGTTGATCCTGGACCTCACCGCCTTGAATCACTTCATCTTCTGCCCCTCCTTCAAAATGGAGGGTGGAAGACGGTGAGGGCCGTGGTGGAACCCATGATGTGGGCCACCAAGATCGACCTCAAGCACGCGTACTTTCACATCCCGATCTTTCCACCTCACCGGAAATACCTGGGAGTCGAATGGGAGGGCACGGAATATCGCTTCCAAGCCCTCCCATTCGGCCTGAATGTGGCTCCCAGAATATTCACGAAACCATGAGAGTGGCAATCAAGGAAGCCCGGAGACACGGCATCCTGGTAGTCCACTACATCGACGACCTACTGGTGTTGGGCAGGTCACCACAGGAGACCAAGCTGCATACACTGGCACTCCTTCGTCACCTCCTCTCACTCGGGTTCGAGATCAGCTGGGACAAAACCCAAGTGGAACCAGTTCAAATGCTGGAGTTCCTGGGGTTTGTCCTCGACACTCGAGCGATGACACTCTCACTCCCACCCGAGAAGGCACAGAAGGTGAGAGATGGCGCACAACACCCAACAGTGCACCACCATCAAAGCCAAATCATTGGCAGCGGTGATCGGGTTCATGTCGTCATGCAGGGAGACGATTCGCCCGGCCTGCTTGTACTTGCGCAACCTGAACATCGACCTGTCCACGGCGATCAAGGCGCAGGGGATGGCATGCACTGGTGACCCTTTCGGAGGAGTCACACAGGGACTTGGAGTGGGGAACATGCACAGTACCCCACCAGCACCCCACTTCGGACCCCACCAGCACAGCTGATCCTGACCACAGATGCAGCCGAGATTGGCTGGGGGGCAGTGCTGAGGACTCCGGCACAGAGCATCGAGCAGGGCACCCCAGCACACGAGTTGTGGAGAGTGACGGACCTGCAGGACATCAGCTCGATAAACCCGCTCGAATTGGAAGCGGGCATCAGGTCACTCCACCTGTTCCGGGAACAGGTCACGGGCAAGTCCGTACTTTGGTTCTCGGACAATTCGTCTGTCGTGTGGTCAGTCGGCAGACTCAAGTCACAGAGTCAGCAGCTCAACACCCGGTTGAGAAAACTCTGGGAGTTCTGCCAGACACACCGGATCGCCCTCACCACAGAGCACATTCACGGCACCGACAACGTGAGAGCGGACAGGCTCTCGCGGTGGGTCGACGCCGAAGATTACCAGCTCCACCCAGCCCTCTTCAGGGCGGTGGTGAAACTCAGGACGAAACCGACGGTGGACGCCTTTGCATCGGCGCGAAACCACCTGTGCCCCCGGTTCTGGTCCTTGGTCAAGGAACCGGGAGCGGTGAGTGGACTTCTTTCGGCAGAACCTCGCCTCAGAAGTGCCGTGGATCAACCCACCGTTCTCGCTCATCCTCAGAGTCTTGGAACGGTTGAGGGAGCAGCGGGGGGAGGCTCTTCTCCTCACCCCGGTGTGGACATCGGCACCGTGGTGGCCAGTGATGCTGCACCTGGCAGTGGCACCACCCCTGACCCTACCCCGGCAGGAGAACACATTCCTGGCAGGCACGACACGCAACCTCAAGGGAATTGGGCCCCCACACTGGGAGTGTTGTGTGACACAGGTGTCGGGGGACCCAGTCCGGCAAGCCAGGGCACACCTCGAGTGGGGTTGGCAGACACTCACCAATCCGGATCTCACCCTCGTCCGGAAGTTCCAGGACCGACAGCTGCACCCCATGGGTCCAGCCCGGATCTTCGACGACCCGGAGGCCTGGTGGCCCCCCGGGTCGGTCGGAAGCACCCACGAGTGGGGCCTGTGATGCCCAGAACACCGCGGGGACACCCGTGGACGGAACTCTGTTTCGCCCGGGCAAGAAAGGTCCTGCCCCAGGACGCGCGATACCCACACCCACAGCCCGGAAAAAGCTCTCAGAAGAGGCACCTGCTTGGGCCCCCAAGCATCCGGAGCTGTCGGCAGCGGCAGGTTATTTCATTCAGAGGTCATTGGCAGAGAAAACCTCGAAGAAATACTCACATTATTCGCCGCTATGAAGAGTGGTGCGCGCTCAAAGACCTGGCTCCGATCACGGAGGCGACCGACCAGAATGAGGTCCAGGTCGCCTCGTTCATTGCGGATGAAGCCATGGAGAGGGACCTCAGCTCGGGCTCGGCAGGGGCACGTCGCTCAGCACTGTCCATGTACTTTACCATGAGTGGCCACCCTCTATCCCCGGAAGGCAAACTGGTGAAACAAGTCGTCACCGGCATCGGGAAGGACAAACCGGCTGGGGCAAAGACCTCGGTCCGATCTGGGACCTAGCAGACCTCTTGAAATTGCTCGAGGGGAGTGCGACCCTTGACCAGAATCGGCTCATTGGTAAAGTCGCCAGCTTGTTGGAGATCGCGGGGTTGAGGGTCATGGACACGACCTCGATCTCTTTTTCCGACTCACGCTTTGAGTTCGGCCAGCCGGGGTGTGAGCACTCCGTTCGGCTGAAGGTGTGTCCGAAGGAGACACACAACACCAAGATTCGATGGGTCCAGGTGGTCGGGGCTCCCGACAACCCACTGTGCCTACACTGCGCCATGAAACAGTGGCTGACCAAGCGGCCGACGGAACCAGCGGGTTGCGGGTCAGGCAGTGTCGGACACCTTCTTTGTCTTTCCACGGGATCACTCAGTGAAGTGCAGGGTGGGCAAAGCCATCTCGGCAGACTGGATCCGGAACTGCGTGCGTTCGACGATGACGGTGGCAGGCATTCCCCTGCAGTGGGGTGCCCATTCAATTCGCTCAGCCGCCCCGTCGAAAGCCGCTGCACTGGGCATTCCACTGCCACAGATTCTGACCAGATATCGTTGGAGCTCCAGGTCCAGCACCTACCAAATGCACTATGGTCGCACAGTGGAAGGAGTCACGGATAGCTTCGACGAGGCACTGTTGGCGGGTCGGTTCAGTGGCAAACCTCATGAAATGTCGGGGACCGCTGAACCTGACAAGGGGGACCCCTAGGGGTTCCCCCCCTTTGGCAGGCACGAGTTGGGAGGCAGTGTGATTCCTTTGGCATGCTGTCTATTTTCCTGGGGGTTTGGGAAGATGAAGGTCGTCGAGATTGATTACTCGTTCGCCGAGGCTCCGAGGCTGAAGCGAGGAATCATCGAGACTCTTCTTCTTCCCAAACCCCCAGAAATATTCCCACCCGCCTCCCTGGTGGCGTGGAGCACCACATGGCTTACAGCCCCACTGCCTCACCACCTCCTGAGCCTGCCGACACCACCCTTGCCCTCCCTGCCATTTCGAGGAGCAAAGGGTGGGGAGGGAGACAGGTCATGTTACCTTTCCCCCTCTGTCACAACACCACACTCGCCCGCACACAGCCCTCGCGCTGGACCCGGGCAAGGAACTCGGTCTACAACGCCAACCGGCGTCTGACCGCGGCCAAGCGAGGCTACGATCACCCCAAGGCCTCTACGCGCCTCTTCACTCTGGAAGATGGGTCGCGCGTCGTCGTCTCGAACACCCACCGCGGCCGCAGTGGACACTGGGTCTCGTCGCGCGGACGCGGAGGCTCTGCTGTTCGAGGCGCGGTCCGAGGATGGTCTCTCGGGTACTACTCGTGGCCGTGGCCGTGGCCGTGGCGGCCGCAAGTTCTTTTCGGCCGCCTCTTCTGCCCGTGGCAAGAGCTCCGCTGAGGAGTCTGCTGCGGAGGGGGAAGAAGTGAACGGAAGGCGCTTCGTCCCCGGGGTCTTTTTCTGAGGCTTCGCCCCTCTGTATTTTTCCCTGATTTTTGCGTGACCTGGTAAGCCGGAGGTTTCTCCACCCTCCTCTTTCCCTCCGCAGACACATGCTTACCGGGGTGAGCTTCGGCGGCTCATGGGGAGGAGAAGTTGAATTTTATTGTGCCGATGTGTGATCAATCTTTGAAAGCCTCTTTTGTTTGTCTCTCTCGTCTTTCTTCTATCTACATTCTTTCTTTGGGATGCGTCTGGGCCTGACCACACCTTCCGGAGTGGTGCCCGGCCCTTGGACGTGCTTACGCAAGGGCAGGGTACACTATCCGTGTCAGCTGACATGGAATTTCTTTCTATTTGTGGTCAGTGCCGCTTTTGCGTTGCCTGACGTGATGTCTATTTTCCTGGGGTTTGGGAAGAAGAAGAGTCTCGATGATTCCTCGCTGTGCACGTGTCCCCGCCTCAGAAGAGCATGTCTCCTCTTAGGTATGGTCTCAGTTTGTTGTTTCTGACCCAGCAGGTGAGAGTGGTGGTCTGTGCGAGCATCGGTGCCTGGTGGTGTGGGCGCGGATAAGTACAGGCCCGCCAAACCAAACGCTCTCAGTAATTAGCGTCCGTGTGTGAGGTGTGATCCCACTACAGGCAGGACCACCCCGAAGGGCACCGAGCGGGGAGCGTTCGCTCACGTATTGCTTGTGATTGGACAGAGTGACCCCAAGCAGGAGTGATCGTGATGAGTCCAAGACAGGGTGCTCGCCCTCCCGGGACGGAGCCCCCATCATGGCCCTTGGAGGTGGATGGGATGAGACGGAGTGATGGGCAGGACTGGAAGGTGTACGCACTCGGATGAGGGAGAGTGCGCAGAGATCACGCGTGGTGTTCCACACAAGAGGGCGGAGAGAGGATGAGACGACGGACTTTCCCTTCTGCTCCTGCCAAGCTTGCCCCACATCTCGTGCCGGGCTGAGAGTTGCACGGGGGTATTTGTAGAGCGCCCTCGGCCGTTGGCGCTGAGTCCCACCACCCTTCGCCGGGTGGAGCCAGCGTCAGCACCGACTTCACTTGGGGCCCCACCACCCCGATGGGGGTCCCAGGGGGGAAGGGGACGGCAGCCAGTGTCACTCTCATCGTGTCGGGGACGAGGATGTGCGTTCGTTGACCCGGCGCTACATTTTGCCAAAAGCGCAGTCCGTCACAAGTCCACATGCCGAACCCCGTAACGAGGGGTCGTGCCCCGGTGCGCGTGGCCGACAGCAGCCGGCGCCACTTCCATCGCGGGTGAGGACGTGTGTTCGGTGCCTGACCGCTCACATTTTGCAAACGAGCCTTCACCAGGTTCACATGCAGCACCCCGTCACGAGGGGGTCGACAACCCCGGGGCCAGTTCCCTAGAACACGTCTCGCCATTTTTGGGGGGGGGACCTTGTTTGATCAGGCCCTTCCCCCGAGGGCTGTCATGCGCGCTCACCACTACCCGCGCGGGTGGTGCCCACGGCATGTCGGGTACATGGAGCGTCGCTCAATCCAAAATGCACGGACATCCTGTGGAAAAAGGCCAGGGGAGATGTTTCCCTTGGATGCGAAGAGTGTAAGACCTCCAGCAGTCCATTGCCCAGAAGCATGGTGTGACTCTCGTCCTGCTTCCTCGTTCGACGTGGAGTCTGCAACCGCTCGCATATGTTCGCGAGCCATCGTGCCTCTGGGCCCTACCGGGGCCGGGGAGTCCCACTGGTGCGCGCCAAAAAAAAATAGTCCCTTGCAACCGCCTATGAACACGTGAGATGGTTCCCAGCGGGGGAAGAGTGGCGGGACCAGTGTGGGGAGAGGCTAGCAGTCTGCGTCGTTGCAACAGCGCACGTGTTGTGCCGCCGGAACGAGCGTGTTTGTGCGTCCGCCAGCTCATCAGGGATCAGTGGGTCCGCTCCCTGGTCGAGTGGTGGCGTGATGCACCTGCCTTGGTGGGGCCGCGCACTAACACGGGCGCCGCACCGACATGGGTCACGTGGTCGAAGGCAAACGTCCGAGCCGACGTCGCAGGTTTGCCATCTGGCAGGTCAGAGACAGAGACTGGCCAGGGGACGGAGACTTGCGAAGTGATCGGCGGCGAACTTGCGGGCGAATTGTCCCGCGAAAGTGACCAGGATTCGTCCAAATGACAGCACCTCACCGAGTTTCAGCTGTTGCCCCACAGCATTTCACTCATCTCATTGTTCGACCCTGGAAAACCAAGAAGGGTTGTGACCTGAGGCATTTGACAACCAGGTGTTTCGACAGACTGAGTGGGTCCGCAGTGTCTGAGACGTGGGCAGAAGCGACCACCAGCATTCCAAGATGAGCCGAATCGCGGCAAAAACGGAACGCGGTGGGCTGGTGGGTTTGTCAGCGAATGAGTGTGTCCTGGTTGTTTTGAAACAAGCAGACAATTCGAAAAAGGCATCCTTCGAGCCCTCGTTACGCGGAGCAATGAGTATTCTCGAATGCAACGGTGGCGAGCGGTGGGCTGGTGGGTTCGTCAGTGAATGAGTGCTTCCTGGTTGTTTTGAAACACGCAGACAATTCGAAAAAGGCATCCTTTGAGCCTTCGTCACGGGAAGCAATGAGTATTCTCGAATGTAACGGTGGAGACCATAAGCGAGCGGTGGTGGTCCAAAAAAGACTGCCAGCCCAACCAACCATCTTCGAGGTCGTTGCGGTGAGTGGCCCGAATCGGCCTCAGCCCAAGCAGCTCAGCCAATTTGAAGTTGCACGCAGGACTGCCAAGAAAAGGGAATAAAGACTATCTTTCTCTGTGCCTTTTTCCCGTTTCGTTTTCTTGATCATCAGTGTTTGGAAGTGTTGTTTCCTTCCGTTTTTGTGACCAAAAATAAATAAACTAAAAAGAGTGTTCTGTGACGCCACAGACTCGGGTGGGAGGTCCCAGATTCCAGCGTGATTCCGGTAATGCTTCTCCAGCACGGCCGGCGGGGTCGGTGGGCCATCCAAACCGACCTAACACCATCACAAGATAAAACCAGGCGACCCACGAGGAGATGTGGGGGGAGAGAAAAGGGATGAGCTGATCAATGCGATCAGTCGTTCAAGGCAACAAGGCAGGGGTTGACAAATGAACGAGGCGGCCTTGAAACATTGATTGAAATAAGGCCAGCACTTCCAGAACGCCAAGAATACGGCTTCATGGCCGACATCTCTTCGATCATTCCAAAAGTCAACCCAATTCGCCAAACCAAAACAAGTTCGTCAGAGCTCTCGAGTAACTATTCGAAAGTTATTTAAAAAACAGAGAAACCCGAAAACCCCGGAAAAAAGCATGCGTTGCGATTTGCTTAGTGCGCAAAAGGACGAGTCGACTGCCGGCACTGACATGACATGTCAAATTCTTTTGATAAATTTTTGGATGTCAGTGCCGTTTTGCGTGCTTGCTGTGCAAGTGTTCACTCTTTCTTGGTTTGGGTTTGTTTGGGGCTATCCCACGAAGGCTGTCCCTCGTTCTCCGAACTCGTGAAGGAGAATTGGACAACTGTCTAATGTGGATGTGTCAACTGGACTTGTCGATAAACAAATACTGCTTTATGATGCTACTTCTCAATGCTGGAAGAATTCTGCCGCAAATGAATCAACCACTGCTAAATACAACACCATCACAGAAATGTCTGCCGGTAATGGCACTTCAGTTAATAATGTTCTTCTGGCTTCTGGAAAAATCACCGCAACTAATGCACAAATCACCTCTTTTACCACCGCTGGATTGGTTCATTGTGATGCCTTTGGAAATATGTCATCATCAACTTTGATAAATTCTGATATTACTGATGGCACAATTAATGATTCTAAACTTAACACTATTAGCACCGCTGGAAAAATAGCTAACTCTGCTACAACTGCTACTGATGCAAGTTCTGCCTCCACTATTGTTCTTAGAAATGCAAGTGGTGACACTAAAGTAAACAATCTCTCTGCAAACACTGTATTAGCAAACTCTGTCAAATCAGTGACTTCTGGAAACTTAGACATTCAATCAAATGGTAATGTAAACATCGATATCGATAACGACAATAATGAAACGAGCAAAACCTTCAATGTGACTACAAATAATGGCGCCTCTACTTTATTTCAAGTGAATGATGCTGGAAAAATAATGGGACGCCCAAACAGCGCAAGGATCATGACACTTTTGTGGGTCGGGTGCGTGAGTTTGACTGGCGCGGGTTGACGCGAGAGCCCTTCACAATGATCATTCACGGCACACCCCGCAGCGGCAAGAGCTATTTGTTGCAGTGGTGGTTGCGACAGTACGCGCGGGAGTATGACATTGTGGCGGTGTTCAGCATCTCGCTCGACTCTGTTGGCGCGTATGCGGAGGTGGGAATTGACGATTATCATTCCTACAATGGCTTCTGCTAATATAGTTCATTCTACTGCAACTGGTGAATTGGCTGTCTCTAAAATAGTATCAACTGATATCGTTGATGGAGCTGTGACTGATGCAAAAATAGCCTCTTTATCTATTCCAAATGCACCTTCCACAATTGTACAACGTGATGCTAATAGCAAAATATACTGTGCTACTGTTGTTGCTGATAAAGTGGCTCCAACTGGCGCAACATTAAGTGTTCCCGCTGCTATCTCATGCAATTCTATCACTTCTGGTGCTGTTACATGCACAGGAACTCTTAAGACTGCAATCAATGATGCTCAAATCCTCGGCACTGACTCATCTGGTAATGTCGTATCTGGTGCCTTTCCTCTCGCATTGACTGCTAACTCAATCACTACAAGCGGTGGCAACTTAATCATAAATAATCCAATAGCTGTCGACAACATAATTCCTCTTAATACTTCTCTCAAAAGTGGTAACTTCACTGTGAATTCAACTGATACCACATTCGAAAATGCTGATAACACTACGTTCACAATCAAGTCAAAAGGCAACATCAAATACAATAGCGATTACAATGCTAATGACACTTCTCCAAATCATACATTCACTATTGGTGCTACTGATATGCTTTCCATATATTCAAATAAACTTAAGACTGCATTTCCATTTGAATGTCCATTTATCGGCTCTAATACCGGTTCCCTCAAAATATCAATGTATCCTTATGGCAACACCAACTGGGGCATTTATCAAGCAAGCTGTGGCGCAAATGCTGACTTCTCCGGAACTGGTTCTGCATGCACTGGCTTCGATATGAACAATGCAATTCGATTCCGTGTCTATGACAGTTCTTCAACTGGATTGATATTCGAAAACTCCAACAATGTATGCAACTTCTCCGCAAATTCCAATACTGGTACCTTCTGGACTCGTGGACTGCTCACTGCTAGACAATGAAGATGTGTCACATTGAACATAATGGTAGTAACCTCTTAGTTCAGACGCCACAAATCGACTTAGGACCTTATGGAGTGAACTTTTACGAGAACACTAAAACCATCAGGTTACCAGTTGAGAATGTAGGCGATGACTTTAAGAAGATGATAGACAAGCTCGAGAAGTACTGTCAAAACAATGTGGAAAGCATTGTGAATGGTACTTTTGAAGAAGGCAAACCAGATGAATTTCAATACAAATCATTTGCCAAGACGAGTGATAATGACAAGTTTCCGAGCTACTATAAAGTAGCAGTTGGATATGCAGATACACTGTATCCGAGTGTCTTCCGAAAAGATGAAGATGGTGAGGTAAAACAGGACAACAATACAAACAAATGAGGATTTACGAAAAGCCGTCAATCCAGGTAGCACAGTTAAAATGATAGTCCAACTTAAAGTATGGGTTGATGATAAGCAGCATTATGGAATCTCAGCCTCATGCAAACAGCTACTTATAGTGAAAGAAGGGAAGAAGAAAGCAGACAATTCAAAGTCTCTTTTTGCTTAAATATTGGTAGCTTGTCGTACATTGTTTATCTTCCATGTTGCCTTCAGAGTTGAGTCATCAGCGACATAAAATGCCATCTTACCATTGTCAATTGATGAAGGTTGAGTCGTTTCGAAAGTAACAGAAATCATCTGTCTGATTTCCGCTACAGCAGTTTTCAATGTTTCTATTTGTGCTTTTAGTGAAGCGTTTTCAATTGTTAATGAATCACATCGAGCAGTAACAGAGCTATTTTCAGCAGTGATTGAATCACATTGTACTTTGAGACGTTTTAATTCATTGAGCAGCATAAATGGTAGTCTGTCTTGCCTAATACCTTCGACAATGTTATCTTTATAATATACCAGATCAGGACATACAGGAGCGCATTCTTCAGCGATAAGTCCATAACACTTAGTGCTTTTAGGGTCATCTTTAAAGATAAAATTGACAGGACGAAGATTGTAGATGTAAGATGTGTCTTCCATATCGACAACATTTGATTTGTACCGAATAGATGAGGAAGGAACATGCATTTTTCCATTGGAATCGATGTACACTTGCAGAGAATCACCAGTTGATTGAGTGGTAGAACGAATGAGAGGTGAAGTAATACGAGTTTCTCCGAAGTTCATACAGTTCACGCTACCAGAAGAAATTGATACGCCATAATTCGAGTTGTTAGCAGTATAAAACGCCGAGTCAGTATCACCAGAGATGTTGATTTTATTTCCAGTTGAGGTGATAGAAGCGACAGTGTTACTTTTTCCAGCGATATTTTCAGCACGCCAAATGCTACTTGTAGTCGTGATGAATCCATTTAGGTCACTAACGAGATAACCGTTCACATTTTGTGGAAGACGAATGCCACCAGGAAATGAAGCTGTTCCAGGGTTTTTGTCGACGCTATAGACAATGAGAATTCTATAGAAAAAAGCACGAAGCTCGCCGCCTCATGAGCGCCCGCGGGTTTTCATGAACAGGCGGCCCTCCCTCTTCATCCCCAGATGACGAATGACTGAAGGTCGGCCATGATCATTCCGTGGGACACCCCTCCCCAAAATTCCTATTCATAGAACCAGCGACAACCACATGTTCTGTTTTGTATGACAGCAACAGAACATAGAAGACATCAATGCAAAACATGATCGAATTCCCCGGTGGGGTCGGTGGGGTCGGTGGGGTCGGTGGGGTCGGTGGGGTCGGTGGGGTCGCTGGGGTCGAAGGCGGCCATCAATAAGTCATCGAGGCTGGGGCCAGACGCAATGTCATCGTTGGTTCCAGCGAGGGAACCGAAGTCCAGAGGAGGCGGGATCAGGGGTTGAAGAGAAGGCTCGGGTTCCGTCACAGGTGCGTGAGGAGGGGTGGGAGGAGGAGCAAGAATGGTCTCGGGTGGAGAGGGCTCGTCCGCAGGCTTGACCATGTGGAGGTCCCAGTCATCCACCGCCGGTGCGCGCACGTTGCAAAGATCGTCTTCATCACGCTGCAGGGGAGGATGCTCGTCCGTTACGATGGGGAAGAGCACGCGGGGCTCGTGGGCCCCCAACATACTGATGACGGCCGGGTCAGAGTCGATGAGGTCGACCCTGGTGCCCGTGGCTTCAGCAGCGCGCAGTGCTGGACAGCACCCGCAGAAAGGGTCGAGAACCGGCCCCGGCCCGGCATACCGCCGGAACAAGTAGACATACAGGTCCGCCGGCTTGGCCCACTTGGCCTGGCCCTGCTCGTGCCGTATGAAGACCACGTTGGTGCGCGAGTTCATTTGCTGATTCAGGGCCGCCAGGGGAGCACTGGCCGAGGGCAGCACGTTCGGAAGGACCAGTTCGAGCTTTTGCGGCCTGCGTTGGTGAAGACCGCCATCGTGAGAGTAGCCTCTTCCAGATGGCCACGGAATCCGGGGAGGGCCGCGGAGTAGCTTCCTCAAGGTAATCTGAAGAAAGAAGAGTGGGTGTGGGTGGTGAGCAGGCCAAAAACAAGGGGGACTAGCGAACAGACTCGACCAGATTCCATGGAGCCGGTGATGCTCCAACCAGCCGAAGGATTCCAGATGGACGGTCCAATGGAGTTGGATGTTCTCCTCCGTGTCCATAATCAGTATCGTTCCCCCGGACTGCACGAGGGTGGTCAGCTGTTGACTCACATCCTCGTAGTCCGGGGCCTTGTCCTGGTCTCCGGTGACACCCCACGGGCGTCGACGACGGCTAACGAATAGCGCGTCTAAGGAGGAATGTTGGTTGTCGTGAACGGAGAGGGCAACGGCAGACAGGTGTGGGGCCGTGTGCGCCGCCGGAGAGGGCATGCTCGGCCGAACAGCAGTACATGCGGGCCAGCGACTGCCCCGGGGGGACAACTTCGGCCTTTGGGTGTCGGTCGCAGTGCGGGGCCGGCACGAGACGACGAGTGCGTTCCCCTCCTTTGCGGGAGGCTTTGGCTGTCGAGGCACTCGGGTTGGCCTCTTCCCTGGTCGGGGCTGGCTGGGCCTCGGGCTGGGGTGGTGGGAGTGGGGCGGCGCGAACTTCCAACTCTTCTTCGTCGACTTGCTCGTCCTCGAGAGCAAGCGCGCTCGGCAAGTTCGCTGCTTGGGGACGCTTGCGCGCTGCTTCCCGTGCTGGGCCGATCGTGGGCTCGGCGGACTTGGCCACCAGGGCGGACACTTCGACCTCGCGCTCCAGCCGCTCCTGGCGCTCGCGCTCCCGTGCAGCCTCCCGAGCCTCTCGTAGATTTCGGTCAATTGTTTTCAATAACTTCATCTCACGCCGGGGGTGCACGTGGTCGGCAGTGAGTTTCTCGACCAGCACGGTGAGTTTGGTGTTGATCAGGTAGCGTCTTGTCCCATGGGGCAGTCTTGCGTAGCTGAAGGCCATCCAGTAGCCGACGGCAAGCTCGTAGGGCGTCGGCGGCCGGCCCAACTCGCCGGGCAGGTGGGGACCGTCGAAGAGAGAGAACATGCTGTGTATTTGCGAGGGCGCAGGCGACAAGTTCCCAGAAGAAAGGTTACTCGCGCCTTCGCGCCATGCGTTACACTCCGGGGGGAGCCGGGCCAAACGACCCGATGAAAGTTGGCTCCTCCCGGCCGGTGGCCCGCTCGGAGGCGGTGCCGCCCGGTGATGGGTGGTGGGAGGGTGTCGCCGGTGTGTGTTCATCTCCGGCGACGGCGGCGAGCTCGTGGCTGGGGTGGGCCAGGGTCCCCAGAATCGAGTGTCTCGGGAGTCGCCCCCAATGGGACGACGGGAACGAGCTGCCTGATGGGGACGGCTTCCAGAGGGATGACGGGCCCGTAGGGGAACGGCGGCGGGGGCACAAGGGGCGCAGGTGGTTGCGGACGGTGACGTTCACGTGGAGCAGAACGCTTCAGGGGCGGTGGTGGAGGAGTGGACTCACAGTGCCCGGAATGTTGCACCACCATTGGAGTCGGAGTCGGAGGAGCGAAGGCATGATCTGATGCCGGTGGGTCAGGCACCTTTTTGGATGTAAGAGGCTGCACAGATGCTTTCTTGGGTTTCGGAGGCGGAAACCGGGATTCCGATTTTGAATTCCGCATGGACCGGTAATGGGGGTCGGATTTCAATTCC
This sequence comes from Paratrimastix pyriformis, assembly GCA_027972325.1. Lineage (NCBI taxonomy): Eukaryota > Preaxostyla > Paratrimastigidae > Paratrimastix > Paratrimastix pyriformis. The sequence goes on along the minus strand of JAPMOS010000332.1, from coordinate 10,087 downwards.
GGGTATCGATCGAGCACACGAATGGTGAAGGGAGTAAGCGTCGGGAAAAGGTATGAGGAAAGGTGCTCGCTGAAATCCTTTGGCGCATGTTGGGCAATGAAATCGACCAGAGAGCAGATGTCGACACTGAGCTGTCTGACATCTCTCTCGTAGTGGTGGCGGACACGACGAGCGAGACCGCTTTCGTGCTTCTTTATGGCATTGGATAGCCACTGAAGAGAGCCAGAGGTTTCTGGAATAGAGCTCATTCTTTGAAGAAAGAGCGCACTCAAATTTGATTTGAATGCGAATAGAACCCCGGCCGATGTTGAGGTCCAGAATGTAGTTCGGGAGGTGCACAAGGTCGTCCCAATTCAGGCCGGAAAAGGGACATCCGACGGCACCCAGCTCCTCGGAGTACTCGGGGAGTACGGGATGTCCGAGCTTGGTGGGGAGAGGGCGGACGAGCAGGGGGTTGAAGTACTCGAATTCGGGGAGCTGGAAGAGCTTCCCCAAAAGGATCTTCCTGGTGGGCTCGTCGGGCGGGAGGAGGAGTAGTGGGTGCGGCTCGTGCCTTGCCAAGGCAGCTTCGTCGTGGCGGGCCATCAGAAGCCATGCCTGCTCCGCCTGCCTGATGGGAAGCTTGAACTTTGGCAGATCCGGGGTGGCAAGGGTCGAGCCGTTGAAGTCGGGTTGCAACATTCTCGCAATAAGGAACTGGTTGAACAACACGTCCTTGGTCTGTGCGAAGTGAGATGCAGCGTGAAAAAACCGAAGGGCACAGACCTCGAAAATTCTCCAGAGGTTGCTTCGCGTCAAGTGGGACTGGATGGGGGTTTGCGAAAGGGCAGTGAGCTGTTCCACGCTGCACAGGCCAACTATTTTGGTCAGCCTAAAAATCAGGGATGAATGATATTCCTGAACCCGAGGGGGCCGGGGGCAGACTTGATATAGGCGTCCTTCGAATCGGGGAAGTGAAGGGCCTTGAGGGCCGGCTTCAGGCGGGCGGGCAGGTCGGGATTGGTCAAAGAATACAGCTGGGGGGCCTGGAATGAACGAGGAAAATGCAGGGACCGGAGAAGGACAAATCGACAGACCCGCAGGGCGGCCCTCTTGACATTAAGGAGTACGTCATAGCCGGACGACCCGAATGAGTCGTCCGCGGTCATCGCATTGCACGTTGCCTGGAAAACCAGGAGGGCATCCTCGTCCATATTTTCCAAGAGCACGACGTTGACCAGCTCGTTGGCCAGGTGCTGAACAAATGATGGATTGTGAGCCCCGAACCAGGAAACGGAAGGAAGCAGACGTTTTTGACCTTGGGATACTCTTTGTTGAGGTTCATCGCAAGGTCACGCAACTCTTGTCGCTCGTCCTGGGTGATGTGGGCCGGCAGCTCGGACACTCGATTGGGATCGACGATTAACCGAGCGACCGCATAACTGAATGACACACGAATGAAGGGAGGAATTCACAACCAAGTGCCGACAGACCGATGGGAGCCATCAACAACCTCGAAACGCTCACCAGCTGCCGCCTTTTGGACACTGAGAGAAAACAAGGCGGCCCAGCCAAACTGCTGGAAATACCCGAAGATTGCTTTCATGCGGTCGCATGAAAGCGGCCGGGCCGGATTGGGGCAGGGGTCGATCAGGGCCAGGGGGAGTTGGGCTCGTTGACAGGGTGTTTGAGACAGTACGACGTCCAGCAGGCCGGCCCCATCCCTATGACCCGATGCGAGAAAGACAGAGAGTGAGGATCATCGCATATTCTCAAGAAAGAAACAAAAACAACAAAGAAACAAAGAAACATTTACTTGCGTGCTGTTTGGAGGATATAGCCAACGAGGAAGTATACGGACTCTAGGAGCTTGCGGCTCGGGCCTGTCAGTTGACCCTGGTCACCGCCGGGGGCGGGCTCCTCGGTGGCCTGGCGGTGCCGCTTGATCTTGGCCTTGGCCTCGTCGTCGTCAGAGGAGACCTCGATCTCGTCGCCGTGGGCGTGCTTCTTCTCGGGCCGCTTCTTCTCCCGCTGGGCCTCGTCCTGATCGGCCTCGGCCTCGGCCTCGCCCGACTCAGGCTCAGGCCGTTGCAGTTTTGCCTTGCGGCGGGGCGGCGGGGCCGGGCCAGGTACCTTCTTGGGCACCTCCTCCTTGACGGGGGCCTTCTTGGGCTCCTTCTTGGGCTCCTTCCTCGTGGCGATGGGCTTGGGGGGACTGGGAACGTCGTCGTCGAGGATCCTAAATACAGAATGCATGAGTGAAAAAACAAAGTCGACTCAGGGTCCAGACTTGATGGGGGCGGCTGCGGTGGGGGCGGTGGCCGGGGCGGTGGCCGGGGCGGTGGCGGGGGCGGTGGCGGGGGCGGTGGCGGGGCGGCATGCGCGGCGGCGCGGGCGGCGCGGGCAAGGCGGCGGCCGCAGCTGCGGCGGCGGGGGCGGCGGGGACGGTGGGGGCGGCGGGGATGGGTGCTGCAGCAGGGGCCTTGTGCTCCACTGGCAAACCATGCTCATCCAACGGGGTGGAAGGCCTCCGCGGGCCTGGCATCCCCGGGGCAGCGGGAACGCCTCCCACGGATGCCGTCGGTCGGGTGCTAGTCAGCGGAAGTGAGGGCGGGAGCGGACAGGTGCGGCAAACCTGGACGGGCTGCTGGGCGATCCCTCCTCAGAGAGGGTCCCCGAGTCGGCGAAAGGATCATTCGGGTTCTGGTGGTAGTCGTCGGCCCCGGGGGTCGAGGGCGCGGTGATGACGTCGACCTCGTGCTCAATAATCTGGAGCTGCACCGTGAGGGGCATGGCTCCGGCCAGCCCCAGTTTTTCATCGATATGGCGATGAAAGCTGAGACGAGAAAAAAGATGAGGATCAGAAGAATCAAGAATGCAGACCGGTTGAGGATCTGGTGAATGGGCTCATCGGTGGGAGGAGTCTCCCTGATCCTCCGGTTCAGGTAGGCCACGGCCTCTTGCACCGAATCGAACTGGCTGTAGTCAACGTCTGCGAACATCTTGACTGCGGGAAATAGTGTTCACACACCAGGGTAAGGTCGACATTTTCAAATTTAGGACCTTTCGTTTTCTGCACATGCATGTCGAAAGTCGCCCCCCCGCTGTGCCTCCCCTCAACCCCACTTCTCACGAAAGACTTTCCGCATAGCCCCTAGGAGCAACCAGACGCGATCCCCTTGTTTGTTTTCTGTCCCTTTCGACATACGTGGACCCTCCCGAAGTGCCTCCGCTCAACCCCAATGACTCTCTGCCCTTTGCGTTTTCTGTCCTTTCGACATACATATGTATGTGGACCTGACCCTCCGAAGTGCCTCCGCTCAACCCCAAGGACCACGAATACCCGTCCGAATAGCCCACAGAAGCAACCACACGCGATCCTTGACTCTCTGCCCTTTTGCGTTTTCTGCCCCTTTCGACATACATATGTATGTGGACCCTGACCCTCCCGAAGTGCCTCCGCTCAACCCCAATGACCACGAATACCCGTCCGAATAGCCCACAGAAGCAACCACACGCGATCCCTGACTCTCTGCCCTTTTCCGTTTTCTGCCCCTTTCGACATACATATGTATGTGGACCCTGACCCTCCCGAAGTGCCTCCGCTCAACCCCAATGACCACGAATACCCGTCCGAATAGCCCACAGAAGCAACCACACGCGATCCTTGACTCTCTGCCCTTTTCCGTTTTCTGCCCCTTTCGACATACATGTATGTGGACCCTGACCCTCCGAAGTGCCTCCGCTCAACCCCAATGACCACGAATACCCGTCCGAATAGCCCACAGAAGCAACCACACGCGATCCTGACTCTCTGCCCTTTTCCGTTTCTGCCCCTTTCGACATACACATGTATGTGGACCCTGACCCTCCGAAGTGCCTCCGCTCAACCCCAATGACCACGAATACCCGTCCGAATAGCCCACAGATGCAACCACACGCGATCCTTGACTCTCTGCCCTTTTCCGTTTTCTGCCCCTTTCGACATACATATGTATGTGGACCCTGACCCTCGAAGTGCCTCCCCGAAGTCCAAACCTCCAGACTCCTCTATCAAGATTGAATTATCGTGTCCAAAACCGTTTTCCTTCCTTCCCGCACCAAACCCATTTGACAGACTGACGAAGCTTAACAAAAAGGGACAGACTCTATTACCCACCGCTCTTCCGTTTCTTCCTTTGCGCAAGGCTCGCGTGAGCTTCAACAGAACAAAGAACTCTCTCCGATTGATTTTCTCGAGTGATTTAGCCACTTGAGCAGAGACTATTTGCCTTGATTCGTTTTCTCTCCCCCCCTTTTCACATACATATGTATGGAAACGGACCCGCCCGAGGTAACCCCAAATCACGCGAAATGCCTTACGAAATGGTCTCCTCACGCAACCAGTCGTCATTCCTGACGATTTGCCTTTTCTCGCTTCTCACCCTTTCCACATACATATGTATGTGGAATGATCCCCCAAGCAACCAGACGCGATCTCTGACTGTCTGCACAAACAGGCCCACAGCTAACAGTGGATATCACCCGGGTAAGGTCCACACTTTTTCCCGCCAAAAATGCCGAAGCAACCTCTTCTCGTCACCCGCAGCGGGAGACGCTACCTTCCCGGCTACTACGTCCCTTCCCGTCGTCGACTGGCTTCGGGTGGCTGTGAGACCGATCGACAGAAACGTTCACGTTCGGATTCCGACCAAGGCCCTGTTGACGAGTTCGTGGACGATTCTCTCTGTCCGTCCTCTCCATGCCCTGCCATTAACGAACCGGATGTAGCACCAGCCGGGCAGAATGAAGCAGATGAGCAAGGGGAAGAGCAAGACGAGCATGAAGACGTCGCAGAACAGCCAACCGATGTCTCCGAGCAGCCCCAGCCCGAGCCTGTTCCCCAGAAGGAGCCCGATCTGCGCGAGCCCCTGCTCGCATCCAAACTCGAGTCCCTGAACGAGTCCCTGCACGAGCCCCAGCCCGATCACCAGCAGCACGAACACCATCACGAGCTCCAGCAAGACCCAGAGCACGAGCACATGCCTCAAGATCAGCCCCAGCCCCAGTCCGAGTTCCAGTCCCCTCTCAACCAGCCCCAGCCCCAGCCCCAGAGCCCCTCCGTCTCCAGTCCCCGTCCCCCCAGCCCCCAGATGCCCCAGCCCCCAGATGCCCCAGCCCCCCAGATGCCCCAGCCCCCCCCGAGCCCCCAGATGCAGCCCCAGCCCCAGCTCCCAGCAGCTCCAGCTCCAGTCCCAGTCCCCGTCTCACACTCAGCCCCAGCCCCCAAGCCCCCCAGATGCCCCAGCCCCCAGGCGAAGCCCCCTCGAGCAGCCCCAGCAGCAGCCCCAGCCCCTGCCCCTGCCCCTGGCCCTGCCCCTGCCCAAGCCCCAGCCCAACCTACCCCCGCCCCGGCCACAGGCCCAGGTGAAGTCCCGCCCAAGAACTCCTATAACCCAACGGGCTCCTTCCCCTCCAAAACAGCAACCGACTCCAAGACTGAACCCAGGCAGAACCCGACCTCGACCGTCACATCTCCTCAAGCAGCCGCTCCCGCCCGCGTCTTCCCATTGGCGCTTCGCCCTCTTCTGTTCCCCCGCGTCAAGCCGTTGGTTCCCTCGCCCGGCCTCCTCCAGTCCCTTCGACCCCGCCTGGCGCTCCAGCTTCGACTGCAGTCTTTCACCGCCAACAACCCTGCGGCGCCCTCCGTCTCCGTCTGTTCCCTTCTTGTTCCCATCTCCCTTCTGACAAGAGTTGTCTCATTAGTGTTGCACTGCACTATTCGGTGTTTCTCCCAAAGTCAAAGGAATGCGTTTCACTGAGCCGACAGGCATTTTACGAGCAGATCTTCCCCGAATTGCTCGCCATTTGGTTTCCCCTAAGCGCCATTTGAACCGGGGCATCACCGTTCCGGTGTGCTTTCTGCAGAGCTTCTCGGAATACCACCTCGACAGCGGCATCTGTGTCGAGCTTCACAAGGTCCTGAATCGCCTGATCGGTGTCTTTACCAGCTCCATTCGTGTGCTGACTGAAGGCACGTGCAGCAATGTGACCGCGGTGTACCGCAATCTTTCTGCGCGGGCCCTGGCCATTGCTCAGAACCTGGAGGACGAACAAGCCGTGGGGCTGCATACCCCGATTGAGGGTCCATTCAGCTTGGAAGAACTTGTCCTTTGGGAACGCGCCTTCCCCAGATATGCTCAAGCTGTGCTGCGGGACCGTGCTCAACTTCGCCATTCGAAGTTCGGCCCTGCTTTCGCAAGGGCTTTTGCGTCCTGTGAGAAGGAATATCTGGCTCTCTCCGAGGCCGACCGGCCGACCTACGACTGGGCGATTCAGTGCCAGAAGTATCGGACCTACACGGGCAGGCAGTACCTTCCGTGCCATTGGGAATGCCTCGTGAAATCTTCCAGCAAATAATTTCCGTTCTCCCGACTCGTCCATTTTGTTGTTCTTTTGTCCCTCGATCTTCTCTTTCTGAAAAGAGTGGTGATTACCGCTTGCAGTATCACTGGGCTGTCTGTGGTGTGGAAAATGTCATCATCATCAGCATTCAATCATCATCATCATCATCATCATCATCATCATCATCATCATCATCATCATCATCATCATCATCATCATCATCATCATCATCATCATCATCATCATCATCATCATCATCATCATCATCATCATCATCATCATCATCATCATCATCATCATCCAATCATCATCATCATCATCACCATCATCAGCCATCATCCAATCATCATCATCATCATCATCATCATCATCATCATCATCATCATCATCATCATCATCATCATCATCATCATCATCATCATCATCATCATCATCATCATCATCATCATCATCATCATCATCATCATCATCATCATCATCGTTGTTGGCAGAAGATGCCCGGGGTGAGAGCCACAATTGTCGCGCCATGGAGCGAATTGAAGACGAACTTGTTGACGTTATTCCGCCTCCACCAGAAGAGGAGGAATTTTACGTGGAGCCTGAGCTGGCGGATGATGAGGAAGTTGGAGACATGCCCCCAGTCGCCGACGAGATTGAAGCCGCCGACGAGATTGACCCCATGATTGATGATGTCGCAGTCGAGGTCGACGATGATGCTGCTTGGGGTAGTTACGACCAGGACTGCGCGTGGGATTCACGCGCTCCTTTCCGGGATGGATCGTCTGTTGTTGTTTTTCAGTTCAAAGCAAAATTTGTCTCCTTCTCCAGTCCCCGAAGGAACCCGCAGTTATCGTTTTAACTGCCAAAACATGCCCGTGAAGGGTTTTACCGCGTGGTCGGAGGAGCTCTGCAGCGGCTCCGCTACGACCACGAGATCCGCGACCGGACCGTCTGGTTGCCCGTCGTCTACCCGCTTGCACGCCGAGTGAGCTTGGTGCGTCGCTTGCATGTCGAGCAAGGGCACCTCAACCGAGATGCTCTGATTGCCTACACGAAAGGCCTCTACTACATCCAAGGCATCGATCAAATTGCGCGGGATATCATCGGGACCTGTGGCCAGTGCCAGACCGTTCGACCCACCTACGAGCATCCCAAGTACCACGCCTTGGTGGTCAACCGGCCCCTCGAGGTGGTCGAACTCGATTGTGGCGGCTTCGAGATCAACTGCCCGAGGCCGCGCGGGTTCTGCGTGCTCGTCGACCACTTCTCGAGCTACATGTGGGCAGCGACGACGCACGAGATGAAGGCCACCGGGGAGGAGGTGGTTGGCCTTCTCGATCGGGTTTTCACCAGCGACGAGCCCAACCTGCTTCCCGCCCGGATCGTGACCGACAACGGGACCGAGTTCGTCAACCAGCGGGTGACCGAGTGGATCGAGTCTGTCACCATTTTTCTGAGGGTTTTTCAAGTCAGTTCCCCGTTCAGGAACAAGAACCTGCTGCCCGGGGTCCACATCGAGCACCACCGGTCGAGGCCGTACTACCCCAGTCTCATGGGAAGGCCGAAAACGCGGTCAAGAAGCTAAAGAACCGCGTAATGAAGATGAGAACAGTTCCGGCCACCAACCGCGAGCTGCCGTGGCAGCCCTTCCTGCAGCGCGCCGTGCAACTGTACAACACCGCCACTGTCTCCTCGGTCTTCCAGCAACGCCCGGTTGTGCTGATGGCGCTCTATCTCCCAGAGTACCAGCAACTGGGCGACATGGCTCCGCTCCCGGCCAAGTTCACCAACCTGACGCCCGCGGAGGTCCGCCAAATCAAACAGGCCGTCGCGTTCTACAGACACCGTGAGTACGGCTACATTGAGCGGCGCCGCAACAAGGAACAAGAGACCATCGAGGAGGGGACTGCCGTGATGGTCAACCCGCCCGTCAAGTGGCGCCGGCCGGGGATGGGCAAGTTCTGCTGGGCGGGCATGGTCTCGGAACGCCGGAGGAACGGGACGTATGTCATCGCTTTTGACGATCGGGTCCCGTTGGGCATGCCCAAGATCTACGGACGAAACAAGCTGCGGCCCTACGATGAGACCTTCGATGCCCCGCTTCCTGCTGCGGGAGGCGCTCTGGTCCCCGTTGTTGATCGTCGGCGTCACCCGCCCGCCGAACAGACCACACCCCCCCCCACCCCACCCCACCCCCGTCCCGCAGTTTTCCGGTCCGGTTTTCTGCAAAAACAAAAATGATCTTCCACGGATGCTCGAGGAAGGGGGGTGGGGGATTGGAATAGTTGGAGGGCGGTATTACAACGGCACAATTGGCCTCCTGAACCTGTCGGGGGGGGGGGGGGTACAGCGAGGAGAAATTGTGATTGCGTGCATGACCAGTTTTCTCAACAGAGGATCCCAAAATCGGTTCTCTTCCACGCAGCCCCCCCCACCCCCCCAACCCCCTCCCCCCAGTTCATGAATGCCCTGTGCACTCTGGGTTCTTGTCGACGCCCCGTCCATACAAAACCGGAAACAGAAGCCATACCACGTACAAATAATGCGCCAGAGTTTGAATTGACAGAGAAGTTAGTCACATTGTCACTGTTTTCGAATAGTATACCACAGTTAGCATTGTTATAAGCCCTAAGTCGAAGTGCTTGTCCTGAGAAATCGTATCCGACACATGCAGTAGTTCCGTCAAATGAAGTGGTTGCAGACATGTAAGCGCCCCATGAATTATCAGAGGTGCCATTGAATCCAATTTTAAGTCCGAGATTTGCGGAAGAAGCAGGTGAGCTAATTTTAGGACTTGCTAAGTTACCGCCTCTTCTCTTGCTTCCTGGACGATTCAGATAAGGCTTCAATTGACAGCTTCTTAACTGTGAAATCGTTCGGAATGATCACAACTGGCATATCAGACTCAACAGATTGCTTGCTTGACATTAGTGGTTATTATATACTAACTATAGATAATAATTTTTCTTAAAATACCGTTACTGATTCAGTGATTATAATGAGTGCGCATTCTGATGAGATATTCCTCATTATATCATCAGTTGCTCATTGAATTATCATCTTAAAACACTCAGAGCTCAAATGATGAAACGCTGCTTTTTATCTCTTTGAAATAGAAGGTAAATCTGATTGATTTCTCTTTCAATTCATGTTCTCTCTATTGAAATTTTCGCTTTAAAGGGCTCGGTGCTGAAATCAAATTTCATATTGTTTTATCATTTTGTCATACTTTTCCATTTTCTTAGAATCAATTATATTCGATGATTCAATCAAAAAGAATGCATTATTTACTTAAGATTGATGCATTATTTAATGATCACTTTTGAAAAGCACTTTTGTCACAATTTTATTTTGAATGAAGAGAGAAGCTGTTTCTGATTGATTTCTCATTCGTTTGATGCTTAAGCTGATTGAATTGTTTGATTCTTTGAAAATGGAAAAATTATTTCTGGAACAAAAAATAGAAAAAATGAAAAATCTTTGTAGAATTCAATATTTGCCTCTAATTTCGTTTGTAGCTCGAAAGAATTGATGCTTAAATCATTCAAAGCTGATTAAAATAAAATGCTCGTTTTACTTAAAATTCAATGAGAAAAAAGATTTTGCTCTGAAGAATTCGATTTTTGCCTCAAATATCAACGCAAGCGTGAAAAATTGTGTGTGAAAATCGAATGTTCCAGAACCCGCCTTTTATAACTACTGATGATGATGATGATGATGATGA
>JAPMOS010000331.1:0-27354 GCA_027972325.1 Paratrimastix pyriformis | reverse complement strand
CGCGTACCACAAACTCATCAAGGCGCAAGGCGAAACGCACGGAACAGCAAACATCGATGCGCGGCCTTGCTTGCGCTTCTCCGTAACGTTCACGACAAGTGCACTGGCTCAGAAACGATCGCTACGCTTCCCGCCGACGTCCCGCGACCTGATATCAACGCGCAAATCAAGAAGGTCTCAGCCGTCATCACCGAACAAGGCCGCACGGAGAAAGCAGTTGCGCGATCAGGTCTTCAGACGCGTGGCGCAGCATCCGTCGTCCCGCAAATCGATCGCAGCATCGTACTTCGAATCGCGAAGGGGTAATGGACACAGCGCGGCGGGAAGGGACGTTGGAGTTCAGTGCAAACGATGCCGCGCGCTCAACCTCAGCGGAGGTGGTGATCAGAATCCTCGAAGCGCACAAGAGGAACTGAAGACGACTCACGTAGTCTCGCGTTTCGACACAAGCAAGGCGCACAGATGGTGTACAACCTCATGCTGACGGCAGGGCATCAGATCACGAAATGGACATCAGTCCAGAAGCGAGTTAATGGGGAACGCGCTCGTGTGTACACTCAACCTCGATTCGTAACCGCCGCCGGTGTCACACCTTCTCCCAAACGTCCGAACCCCTCTATCTCAAGTGTCACACCTACATATTCCCAAGACTTCCATCACCGCGCTCGGTGCAGGTGTCACACGTTCCCCGTAACGTCCGGACCCCTCTATCTCAATTGTCACACGTAGGAAGTCCTGGGAATAATGTAGGTGTGACACTCTCCTAGGCCGGGCCCTTCCGCCTTTTAGCCCTCCGGACCCCCTTAGTCGCTCTTGCGGCAGGTACGAGTGTCACACCTACAACACGCGAGGGGTCTGAGTTTAACGTCCGAGGGGGTACTGATGAAAAAAGATGGCTCGCCAGACTATCTATATTTTCTTAAGTCTTCCCGGAACTTCCAACGTGTGACACTCTCGCTAGGCCCCCTTACTCGCTCTTGCGGCCCTCCTCGGCGTGTGCGCTTGTTTGACGTTACCGACGGGGAAGTGGCAAGGGTTCTGGAGATAACGATAGTAAAGGGGCAACGTGAAGCCGGGTGTCACACCTACACCAGAAATGAATAGTATATAGTAGTAGGCCGAGCCATCTTTTGTGGACACTTGATATCAACCGGGAAGTTGGTGATAACAAACTCGCGAAAACAGGAAGACCCCGATTTTTGGAGTCGCGCGAAATCCGCAAATTTTATATACTCACGGACTTCCCAATATTTTATATACGGGCCACCCACCCACCCACCCACCCACCCACCACCCACCCACCCACCCACCCACCCACCCACCCACCCACCCACCCCCACCACCCACCCCACCCACCCAAGTTTTAAAAGCAGCTATTTATGCTTGTCGTGAACCACCTTTTTGCAATACATCAACGCACTATATGATGCACCATTAATGAACCGTGCTTCATCTTCTTGAATGGGTTCAGGACAGATGAGTTTGGTGAAATGATAAAACAATTTGAGTGCAGTCATCGGAATCGTTTGATTAAAGGGATTCACTAAACCTTCTGTCTTTTCCTTCAGTTCAGTGGCCTCACGAACAAACTGATCATAATATTCTTTCAGATCCTCATCATTCTCAATATGTTTTCCTTTAATCATAATATGTGTTTTGTTCATTTCAGATTTATACTCTGTCATGGTGATGTTCATATATTGTTCTCCATCATAACCCCGATATCCATCTTCAACTTCATGTGTAATCAGAATTTTCCGATCTGAGAAGGAACTGCGTGTGTAATGTTTCTTATCAACGAATAACGTGTAATGATTGTTTGAAAGCACTAAGTGAAGTTCATTCTTTGAATCATATTGTGATTGATATGTTGCATCACCATTGACGGTGATACGAATTTTCAGTTTCTTTTCAATTAATGGCATCTTGTCAAGTGGGATCATATCTTCACGAGGGACTTTCAGAAAACGTTTAAATGTCGATGGATAATGCCAAGGTAACTCAGGAATGACTTGTTTAATAAGTTATATAGGCAATCATTATGTGGATCAACCACATTGATTTGGTGCTTGACTGATTGCAATGAATATACTAAAATTTCTTGAAGTGATCAACTTTATCACCGATTCCATCATAATTCCCCTCTGATGGGGATTGCCACTGGTTGACCATATGCAGTCATTTTTCCTGTAACCCATCCACCGGGATAGAATGATATCATCATCCATCCATGATATCCTTGATCGACGAATGCATGTGACATCTTCTGACAATACTTCTTTGATCTCCACTTCTGTTCCAGGAATATGGCTGTAAACTTATGACCAAACCGCATGATTGCGATAGATCAGTTTAACTTCTTCCGTTCGAATAACTTGATGGTATTCATTCTATATAATATACTATATACTTTTCTTTAAGTAGGTTTTTGATTATTTCCATTATTTTCCGTTTCTGAAGTGGTAAAACACTTAGTTCTATGTTTCTGATGGGTTTCCATCAAAAAGTATATATATTTATAAATTCTGAAAAGTTATTCCAAAAAAGTACGATTTTCCTATTGTGAAAACGCGTCTCCATTGCCCATGTTCATCCCTCATCAGAATGCTTAGCTTTTTTGAGGTTTTCATAATCATATGATATGTTTGAAACTTCCAAAACATTTCATTATTACAAGAAGTTTCTGTATTTATCCACTTTCGACAATCGAAAATCACAAGTTCATATAATATTGTAACCAATGCTATATGAGCTTATTGTTGTTCAAATTCAAAATTCTCTTATTTTTCTGATGTTTCTGTGATTTCTCATGATGAACTAGATTAGATCTCATCACATCCGTGTTACAATATTCACAATGAATACGTTCTTTGAGATATGCAAGGTGTTTCTGTTTGAATGCAGCATCTTCATGGTATCGTCGTTTGAAATAGGAAACTTGATTACCAATATCATATTATTAAATGTTCCATTGTATATTATAATATTATATATTATTTTCTTTAAATTAATTTAATTTTCCTCGAAAAACTTATTTAATTCAAGGTTCTCTCTGATGTCCAACGTATGAAGATCATTTCTTATGGACAATAACCGATTATCAATATCGTTCAGTATTGTTAATATTCTACCAAATACCGTTTTTAGGACTAACCGATCTTTGAATTCACGATATCATTATCAGTGAGGAGATAAAGGATACGATTCGATTATGGAGTGCAGCCGCGACATGTCGTATGAATGTTATTCCTAAATCATATTTCCTAACTAGACTCGCATCGTCCTTCACATAAGACAATTTTAACGAATCGGAAAACTTGTTAAAAAGGGAACTCCATTGAATAATAATTTCCCATTCGTATCGTCGAGCTGACTCTAATTAAGTCTTTCAAGATGAATCTTCGTATAGTCTTTGAGCTGAGAATAACCTTCGTAATTTATCGTTTTTAGAAATGTCAATGACTGTGCGGCATCGTCAACCATTGTCTGATATTGCTTATCAAAATCCTGAATTTTTGACTTGACCTTTTGCAAAGACCTCATAATTGTCTTGAAACAATATGGAGTCGCATTACAGTAATTTTCGTCCGACATAATTGTTTTCAATTTGGATATAGAGCGTATTGGTTCAAGTCTGGTCATTACGTCATGAATCGTCTTATGGTATTCTCGTAGCGATTCCAGTTCTAACTCTTCGTTTCGTATGAATATTTTGAGTTCAGTTTCACACGATTCTTTTAAACTGTCAGTCATTTTTTCATATAATGATTTCATTCTATATATTATAAATCTATATAATTTATTTTTAAATTGTTTTTAATTCATAGGATATTTTTCGTAATCGTGATTCGAGCTACAATAGTGCTGTAAAAAGATCTCACGATTTTCATGCCTGAATATCGGATGTATGCGCAGCTCCCCCCGATGACGTTTATGTCTGTGATCTGGATAACGAAAGCTCCTACGTGTCGCAAAATTATCAGCATCCGTATCGAAATCAACATCTTTGAATTTATTAAAATTTAATGTGTTTGACGAGAACATCTGATGATAATATGTATGGAAGATATCTAGATGAGATATATAATCTCTTCTTGAGAATAAATATTGATCATTTATCGTGGACACATTAGGATCCTCTTCCTTACATCGTAATACTTTATGTCTCGTAATTTGAATCACATCAGTTTCTTCATTTACATGATAACGTCTGCTGGTTATCATACAGATTGATGCAGGAATGAGCTCATTTGAGATCAATGTTATGAGGTTTGATAGATAAACGATCCTGGAAATAATTTCATTAACAGGAGAAGCATCTATATTTGAAACGACAAAACGTTGAAAGTTTCTATGAAGATCTATGAGATGATCCTTTCTCCATAGAAACATCATGGCTTCATTCGCTAAGTAATCGTATATTAGAGCCATCATATCATTATGACATATGATATCACAAACGTGTTTCGTCTTACCGATCAATGTTGACGAATCGGGGTAAAAACGGGGAGTTGTTATCTTAAACCTATTATCGTAGAAGTTATATATCTTGTCCATTTCATCGATTTCATTTTGATAGACTGTCATGAGTTGGTCTTTCAGACGATAATACCTCTGACATAATCCTTGGAACAATTCCAATGCAATCTGTTTTGATTCAGATAATGGTTTGAAATTCATTCTATATATTATAAATCTATATATTATCTTTCTAAATAACTAATTTCTTGTGTAATTAATATATGGATTGGTCAAAATTACTAGGTCCAAAACAAACTAAAAATACTGTTCTCAATCAATTACTTTCTATTCCACAACGTGATTCTAAAAAGACTGCTGCTCGATTCTATCTTGTTGATCCTCATATTATTAATCAAGCTGATCTTTTGTATCTGCCACATGATCATGATTTTAAATATCTCTTACTTGTTGTCGATATCGGAAGTCGTCAATGTGATGCTGAACCTCTGAAATCTAAAGATGCCGCAGCTGTTCGTGATGCCTTTATTAAAATATATAAACGGAAAATACTTGATATCCCTCTCAAAATTGAAGTCGATGATGGTAGTGAATTCAAAGGTCCTTGTCTGAAGTTCTTTAAAGATCATAATGTGTTAGTTCGTGTCGGTAAGGTTAATCGACATCGTATGCAAGGTATCGTCGAAAGATATAATCAGATGATTGCTTATGCTTTATTCAAACGAATGTCGGCGCAGGAATTATTAACAGGCAAAACATCTCGTGAATGGATCAAAGTATTGCCTTCATTAATAGAATTTATTAATCAACGTGCTGAGAAACGTGTTCGTAAGTTAAGACAACTCTATCGTCCTGGAGAATTAAACGATCCCATTCAACAACAACCAAATTTCGAATACATCTATCCACTTGGTTCTTCTGTCCGTGTTGAACTGGATGAACCTATTGATATTGTCACTCGAAAACGGTTACCTGGTCGATTTCGTTCAACTGATATACGTTTTGATCCTCAAGTCAGAACAATCGTTGATATTGTAATTCGTCCTGATAGCCCTGTCTTATATCTGCTCAATGATCCAGAAAACAAGGCAGAATATGAAAACGTCGGATATTCACGTAATCAGTTACAACTTGTCAAGAATAATGAATCATATCATCATGGAAAAGATCTTCAAATCCCAAAAGAAAATGATCAATATATCATCGACAAGATCATCTCCAAACATATTATCAAGAAAAATATTTATTACAAAGTCTCTTGGGTGGGTTACCCTGATGAAAAAGACTTCACTTTAGAACCTAAAGCTCAATTAATCAAGGATGTGCCTCAATTAATAGAACAGTTTGAAAAACAACATAAAAAATAAGATCATTTACTGCTTCTTGTGATGTGATTTTTTCTTATTATTTAAGAGCTTCACCAGATGGGATTCATCATCCGATTCCTTCTTGCCTTCAATCTCTTCTGATCCTATGATATCTTTAAAATCTGGCTCTGGTTCAGGTTCAGGCTCTTTTACTTTCTTAATTTTTTTAGTTACTATCTTCTTGGGCTCTTCCTTCGGTTGTTCTTTCGGCTCATCAATGAATATTCCTGCATCAAGATCATCATGGTTTTCTGTTTTCTTTTCTATTTTCTTCACTTTCACATTAATCGATTGTTGATTCATCAACCTGTTGTATGTCTCACATCCACTGAAATCATCTGCCTCGCTAATAAACCGTTTCTTAATATAGAACTCAAAGATCTTCTCTGCTGATGCTGTCACTCTTACTTGATTACCTGTGCCACGATGAACAATATCCATATCACGAAGTTTTGTTGATGTATCACGTATTGATGGAATTGTAATCTTCTTGCCAAAATAACGACTTGTCTTATCTGAAGATTTGTTATTCAACCACTCTGTAAGTCCATCACATACACTTTTTAATGATTCATCGATTCCAGCATCTTTGCTGAGATATCGCTCCTTGATGTATTGGTAAATGTAAGCCAGATTGTCACAAACCATTTCTGTTCGTGTCTTAGTGGCTGGATACATACGAGAACCATATTGGTTATATGCTTGCATCTCTGGTGTCTTCATTTCCTGTTTACAGTATGCATAGAAACATTTCTCGACTTCCTTTTCTCGGAGAATATCCGTGAACCGATTGAAGAAGGTCATATTTCCATTTAATTCATCTGAGACATCGAGACAAACCCATCGACGATCATCTTCTTTCAATTGGAACATATAATCATTCACAGCAATGATGAAATTGAGATAATTCGTTATATCAACTGGTGTCTGATTCTTCTTATGAAGTGAGATCTTATCATCTGTTGCAAATTTCTTGATTTGATCGTAAAACATCGAAAAGCCCTCAGGACTCTGATGTAATTCTTCTAATATAATTAATGTCTTGTTTGCAAATTCACCATTGAACTCTCCCGTCAGTGATGATGTCTTGCTCGACCGAGAACATGTGTTTCCTATAATACGATCTAAAAAATCAAGAATCACACCTTTTCCTGACCCTTGTTTGGACTTTAAGAATAGTAATGAACGGTTCTTATTACCATTCAATAAATTGATGATCCATTTCCGTGTATATGCATAAACTGGTTCATCACCTGAACACCAAATACGTTTAATGAATTCCCAGATTTCGGTCACCTTATTTTTGGTCTCTTCTGAGAATTCATCATACTGTGTATGCATGTTCACATATCTGAAGCCACAGAATGTATTGATATATCTGAATTTCACTGCTTCATCATCCTCTGATGATAATTCGAAAGTTAATGGCTGATTGGGAATAAAAGCAATATGATTCAACACATTCATCTCTTCCATGAACCATTTGAATGGTTTGAATTTCTTTGCTTCTTTCCTGTTGTCTTCACATAGCACCATGAATTCATCTGATGTTTTGATAATTCTGTTTGATCTCTGATTGATCCTTTTCAACAACTTTCACTCCAGTTGCTGTTATATTGTAGAAATAGATCCCTTCTGTATCGTAACACTTCGCAAAGTAGGTCATAATGTAACGTTTCATTTCATCGACCTTGTGGTCATTGGCTAATTGGACGAGAGTGTTACGATCAAATGGCTTGATAGTGTTTCCGAATAGCATTTCATTTTCGATGTTGATTTGAGATTCCATTCTATTAATATATATACTATAATATTTTTTCTTTATATTGTTTTTTACTATATTTATTTATTCACGCCTGTAATTATTTTCGCATTCATTTATATAGAAACAATGTCTAAATCCATCAAGATAATTACTGAAGATCCTGTTAATGTTCCTGATCCTCCGAAAATGCTTCAAGAAATTCCTTTAGATGCTCCATCTCCAATACTTACTCATGTTAAGAAAATTATATTTGCTGAGAAATACGAAGAATATATCAATGCTGATCTCGCCAATACTTATCCCATCTTTAATCAGCCTGTTATTCTCCGGTCTTCGCGACATTATATCAAATACATCTCTCCGATCCTTCGAGGTGAAGAACTTACTTTCACTGATGATTGCGACACTATGCAGGAAATGGGAGCTCTTCTCAATGAAATTCATTATTATGGTATTGAACTAACCTCTTATCAAATTCAACAATTGGCCGACTCTTCTGGCTTATCCAAATTAATTAATCAAGTCAAGATATATATTGGCTCTCATGATGCCAAATGTTTCAATCGATCGTATATTTCCCGTCTCAAACAATTTGAATCAGTATGGAACATTTACATCGGTGTGCTCTCAGAGAAATATAAAGATGATAACTTCAAGAAAATATCATTTACTGTCATCATGGACACCATCCGTAATAGCAACTTCTTGAGCTTAATCAATATGAATGTTATCTATCACAATATCATCTTTGAATTCTTAACATATCTTAAAGAAGTGGTTATCGACCACAAGGAATCTTCCCTCTCTGACATATCACTTAACCTTTCCATGTCTTTGCTTGATAATGGTCTCCTGTCCTCTGTCACTGGTGTTGCAACAACTGTCACTAATCTCATTCAGAACTCGGCGAAACTTGACAAATCTACTCTCTTACAACAATTAGGATCAATCACTGAAGTTTCTAAATTACTCACTCAGAAATAATATCCCTATGAATTAATTTCTTAAGTTATTAATATAAGAATGCCAATAATTTCTATGCGTAATGGAGCTCAAGCGGAAGTAATCATAATGCAAGGAACTTATAAAGATACACCACAAAATCGTAAGTTACATCGTGTCGGTCAACATTATGATAAGAAGGTATTTAAGATCATTAAAGGACCCACCAATATGCCCAATAACAAGGGGAAATCATATCGAAAGAAACGTGGAAAGGGTCTCTCTGATTATGATCTATCCGATGTCGTTCTCAACTCTCAACCTATGACTCGTATCGATGATGAAGGTAATAGCTATGTTCAATTAGTCAGACAAGACGGGTCAGTCGATGAAATCCCCGAAGATCGGTATAATCGTTTCCTCAAATCTCGTGTTGATGGCGACAATAAAACCCAAGAAACGAACATACTATAAGCGTCCAATTAAAGATACAATGATGCAAGATGGTGATGGTATTGGTGCTGAATTGGTTGATGGAATTGGTGAAGTCCCGAATATGCTCAAAAAGTATTAAAGATCTACAACCTGATCGTCCTCATATTGGCTTTAACCAAAGGGTGGCGAAATCCATTGACTGGCCAGTATATGGTCGGAAATAAGGTCGAGAATAACCATTACTAAACGATAAATAATTTATTGATAAATATAAATTATTCATTGTCTATCTTAATTCTGTTGTTGTTTCTCTAATGCTTCTTGATGACATTTCGTTCTGATATGACCTGTTTTACCACCATGTTGATATTGTCGATGACATATCTCACATGTGTCAATTTGAGCTTGCCTTTTAATTGTTTCTCACGAAGGGATGGTTTGTTTGATAGGCAAGTTTACAATACTCTGTATGTCCTATTCGTATCTTTGCTCCAGCTATATTATCGTTCAGTGGAGGGTTCTGCTTCAGTTGATAATCACCTTCCAATTTGAATAGGTCTCTTCTGTGACGGGTTCTTCTGGGTGAAATATTACATCAATCTTCATTCCGATTCCATCCAACTCGTTTCGCATATTGATAGAACTTACTATCAGCCTTCACTGATGTGTATTTATGTAACGAATCGTTTCTCTAACTGTTTTTGGATTGTAGATCCTATGTAATATTGCGCTGGATCTTCAATATCATAGATCTTATAGATGATTCCTGTAGTATATGTTGCTTCCATGTTTATAGTATATATTAATATAGTTATATTTCTTTAAATAGATTTCTCCATTAATTTATTAAATAATTCTTGTTGTTCACGATTCTTCTCTTTTGGATTTCATCTGAGGGAAATATAAAGGAAATCATCCAACTTTAGATGCTTTAGTATGTTATGTATTAGAAAGTTATAATTCAGAAAGTTTTTGCGTGTCTGCTTCTTACATTGATTATATCTCGCTTGGATCTTATTAAACATCTGTCGTATTTCTTGGATCTGATCTGCCGTAAATTCAGGCAGCTTTCGACTTGACACTCGTGAAAGAATATAGAATATGTTCTCATTATAGACTGTCAGATTCAATTGTTTCAATATCTTCCTCATCACTTTGTATGTGATATCCGATGATGCCATCTTCCGAACTTCGATCTCTTTCTGGATTTCTTGAATCACATCATCTGGAACATCACGTTCCGTCTTTCCTTGATAACTATTCAATATCTCATCCAAATGATGCATCCTCTTATACATCACTCGCGACTTATACATTGTTCCATCACATGACGATACCGATGATTCGAATTCAATTGGCTCAGCAAGACCACATGATGGACACACATTATATCCATCCGATACTATCTTCTCTGTCCCACATTCACAGAGATTGTTCGGATCTTTGGGCTTATGGAAGAGGTGCTTCAATGGAACAATCTTTTGGGTGTTGGTTTATTCTGCATCATCTTGTCTAACTCATCAAATAGAGCATCATCTGACAGTTCAGAAGATGACGATACTTCCGGGCTAATAGCCTCATTCATTTTTTTCAAATATCTATGATACTTTGTTTTCTTAACCATAAATGTTGTCATAATATACATAGATATATGGAATTTATTTTTATATAAATTAATTTAAAGAATTATATGTTATAATACTATATATATGTATTATAAACCAACTATTACTGTCAGTGGTGAATGTGAAAATCTTCATAAAAATATGTCGGTATTTGACATCTTACAACAATGCCATGCCAAGTTATCAATTAATAATCATGATGTGACTCTAGATATGGGACTTATGAAACTGATGTCTCAACTAATTCAGGACAAAAATAAACAACAAATTCGTGAAAACAACAAGAAGAGGCCAATCGGATTAATAGGTTAGAAGAATTACTAGGAATGAATAAAAAAATCAACAAACGAAAATCAAATCGACGATAATTATAAATACGTCTCAATATATTGGTTTTTCTTTATTTGTAAACTATTTAAAGAAAAAACATGTTACTATATTATAGATAGAAGAATGAACAAAGATTTAGAAGCAATGTGCGATCATTTTGATGATTTGATTAATGTCGCCACACATTTTGATATTGTCCTCATGAATCTACAAATTGATGACAACTTTTTTGAGAAGACACAAATCATAGATATATGCGAGGATCAATTTGATAGACTCAATTCTATCGTGGATGAAATTCGTGATATGAATTGTAATAACAAAGATCATTTAGATTTCATATCCAATAAATATGGAAAGTTACGACTAGACGCTCTTACTACATTATTCAATTCAATAAAATCATATTTCCTTCATCTCAATCGGACCACTATAGAAGACTATTATATGGGTAATCATACAGATGCAGGTGATATATACTTGTTTAGCTTCATAGGAAGTAATCAATATACATTATTAGAATGTGAAAAGCTATACGAACAATCAAAAAAATATAAGGGAGAAGGTAACTCGGAATTAAAACTCGTTCCTTTCGATTTTAATGATCCATTCAAAAGTGCAAATCGCGAAAAAATATTAAAAACAGTGGTGAAAACACTCAACAAAATAACTTTGCCTCATAAAGATGACTCTTCATCTGATGATGATAAAGGAACTATTTATGGTGATGCTATTAAATCATTCAATAAAGGTGTTCAAAAGATGATAAAACGGAAAAAACACGATGACATCGGGGGGATCTGCGATCCTTCGCAGCATCCTCACGGTGCTGGCGAGCAAAGCTCTAAGCGCCGCGAGAATGACACTTCTTCTGATGAAGATACCGATAGTTAATTAATTTTAAAGTTATTTAAAGAAAAAATGTATAGTATCTGTATAAGAGCAATAGTATGAGATATATCAACGAGAATGATTCCAACCAAATCATGTATTTAGCTTGTCATTCCGACGGTATCATTAGATTTTTACATAGAAAATCAAGTCGAGAATTCTTAATAGAGTGTGCTAATGTGTTTAATTTACTGATTTCTGTATATAGTAATATACAAGCGGAACTTAATAGTATGAGACAGGGATTTAATTCTCCTGAAGATCTAAATAAGTTTAAATCCATATCAGATTTATATACGTCATATGTAGATGCTCTAGAAAAGATGCATAAATATATTGTAGATTATTACAATGAACTATTTGTAATCGTCGAAGAGGATAAGATCAAATTTAACCCAGATAATAAAAGTTTGGAAATCTCCGAAGAATACAATCGATATCACAATGAATATGATAAATTAAATCATTTTTATGACTTTGCGAAACGTGGTTTATATATAAACCCATATAATGATTGTTAAGTAATCAATAGTATTAGGTATTTAATATTATTGATCATTTCTTTTAATTCATTGCAGAAAGAGCCGCTTGATGAACTGCACTCTTTAAATGTCTCGATCTATTTACAGCTAAATAACTTGAGCCACATACATGACATGTTTCTTTCTGATTATTCTTGGCCTTTATCACAAGACGATGCTCATGATTATATGCTTTTTGACGTTCATTCCGTTTCTTGATCGTTTCAGGATCCTCTTGTTTATCGGATCGTTTTAATGCTTCTTGTTTTGCCTTTTCCTTTTCTTCATAGTGCTCTAGTAATGCCTGTTTATATTCACTTCCCAACTTAGTGCCATACATCATCTCTTG
This sequence comes from Paratrimastix pyriformis, assembly GCA_027972325.1. NCBI lineage: Eukaryota > Preaxostyla > Paratrimastigidae > Paratrimastix > Paratrimastix pyriformis. Next base: position 14,650 of record JAPMOS010000331.1, on the reverse strand, counting down.
ATCAACAAGTTTACGGTGCTGTTCTGATTCGATATGTCCATCACGTTCTCCACGATGATATAGTGCACCACAGAGGTAACAGCATTCGATTGAACTTTTTGATTGGTGTTTCATTAAAGTATATAATATATATAATATAATAATATTTCTTTATATTATTTTTATTGAATTTCATTTAGTTTTGTCATGAGCTGAATCTATGAGACGATAATTATTAGATGATGATCTAAAGTGATGATAAATAAGATAAAGAAAGAGAGTTACTGAAGGATATAGTAAAATGAAATGTCATATCTTTTCCCCCATCTTTTCCCACTCTCCCCTGAAATTTCTCCTGTTGACGACCTTTATGTTTATCATTCTTTCGTATTTTTCCATGTGATTTCCATCTAGGATTCATTCGTTACTCATCGAGTTATTAAGGAGTTACTTTATGTAGTTACTGAAAATTCTCATCATACTTGATTTTCATTCTTCTGATCTAAATCATCTATGAAATATCACTAAAAATAGTTACTCAAAAGAAAATAAACGACCAAATCCTTACCAGGAAATACCCCTATTTTCCCAAATAATCTACCCGAAAATCTTCCTTTAGGTAACTTTCTTGTGTTAAATCTTCTGACGTAAACCCATCATAAAGCTCATTACCTCTATGACACGAAGTTTTGAGTAACTCTTTAATAACTCCTTTAGTAACTCCTTTTATATAACTACTTATATGATCTTATATCAACATAACTTATTAATATCTATTAAAATACAATCATAAATATTAATAGTTAATAAGTTACTGAATAGTTACTGAAATAATAGATCATATAGGGTATCCATAATAATATGTTACTCTATCATCATTTCACGTCTACGACGTTCATGATGCTATCGTAACGCCCCCCTCATATTAATAACATCATAATAGGAAAAGCTAAGAGTAGAATGGAGGCGCGAGCCGACATGATACGATATGAACCCAAGACTTCCATTAGTGGGGGGGGTCGCGCGTCCTGGGGTAGGACCTTTCTTGCCCGGGCGGAACAGAGTTCCGTCCACGGGTGTCCCCGCGGCGTTCTGGGCATCACAGGCCCCGCTCGTGGGTGCTTCCGACCGACCCGGGGGGTTTGTCACACAGGACTCCGGGTGGTGCGTCATGGGAGTGGGGGTGGTGGTGCTCTTTGAGCGCAGAGACGCTGCCAGCTCGGCTAAGGTCATGTCCTCTCCCGAGTCTGCGTCGACGTCTACAGTTCCCTGTCCCACTGTGGGATCAGGGGCTCGTTGCTCCCCCACCAGGCCTCCGGGTCGTCGAAGATCCGGGCTGGACCCATGGGGTGCAGCTGTCGGTCCTGGAACTTCCGGACGAGGGTGAGATCCGGATTGGTGAGTGTCTGCCAACCCCACTCGAGGTGTGCCCTGGCTTGCCGGACTGGGTCCCCCGACACCTGTGTCACACAACACTCCCAGTGTGGGGGCCCAATTCCCTTGAGGTTGCGTGTCGTGCCTGCCAGGAATGTGTTCTCCTGCCGTGGTAGGGTCAGGGGTGGCGCCACTGCCATGTGCAGCATCACTGGCCACCACGGTGCTGATGTCCACACCGGGGTGAGGAGAAGAGCCTCCCCCCGCTGCTCCCTCAACCGTTCCAAGACTCTGAGGATGAGCGAGAACGGTGGGTTTATCCACGGCACTTCTGAGGCTAGGTTCTGCCGGAAGAAGTCCACTCCCGCCGCTCCCGGTTCCTTGACCAAGGACCAGAACCGGGGGCACAGGTGGTTTCGCGCCGATGCAAAGGCGTCCACCGTCGGCTTCGTCCTGAGCTTCACCACCGCCCTGAAGAGGGCTGGGTGGAGCTGGTAATCTTCGGCGTCGACCCACCGCGAGAGCCTGTCCGCTCTCACGTTGTCGATGCCGTGAATGTGCTCTGTGGTGAGGGTGATCCGGTGTGTCTGACAGAACTCCCAGAGTTTTCTCAACCGGGTGTTGAGCTGCTGACTCTGTGACTTGAGTCTGCCGACTGACCACACGACAGACGAATTGTCCGAGAACCAAAGTACGGACTTGCCCGTGACCTGTTCCCGGAACAGGTGGAGTGACCTGATGCCCGCTTCCAATTCGAGCGGGTTTATCGAGCTGATGTCCTGCAGGTCCGTCACTCTCCACAACTCGTGTGCTGGGATGCCCTGCTCGATGCTCTGTGCCGGAGTCCTCAGCACTGCCCCCCAGCCCATCTCGGCTGCATCCGTGGTCAGGATCAGCTCTGCTGGTGGGGTCCGAAGTGGGGTGCTGGTGGGGTACTGTGCATGTTCCCACCACTCCAAGTCCCTGTGTGACTCCTCCGAAAGGGTCACCAGTGCGTGCCATCCCCTGCGCCTTGATCGCCGTGGACAGGTCGATGTTCAGGTTGCGCAGGTACAAGCAGGCCGGGCGAATCGTCTCCCTGCATGACGACATGAACCCGATCACCGCTGCCAATGATTTGGCTTTGATGGTGGTGCACTGTTGGGTGTTGTGCGCCATCTCTCTCACCTTCTGTGCCTTCTCGGGTGGGAGTGAGAGTGTCATCGCTCGAGTGTCGAGGACAAACCCCAGGAACTCCAGCATTTGAACTGGTTCCACTTGGGTTTTGTCCCAGCTGATCTCGAACCCGAGTGAGAGAAGGTGACGAAGGAGTGCCAGTGTATGCAGCTTGGTCTCCTGTGGTGACCTGCCCAACACCAGGAGGTCGTCGATGTAGTGGACTACCAAGATGCCGTGTCTCCGGGCTTCCTTGATTGCCACTCTCATGGTCTTTGTAAAGATTCTGGGAGCCACATTCAGGCCGAATGGGAGGGCTTGGAAGCGATATTCCGTGCCCTCCCATTCGACTCCCAGGTATTTCCGGTGAGGTGGAAAGATCGGGATGTGAAAGTACGCATGCTTGAGGTCGATCTTGGTGGCCCACATCATGGGCTCCACCACGGCCCTCACCGTCTTCCACCCTCCATTTTGAAGGAGGGCAGAAGATGAAGTGATTCAAGGCGGTGAGGTCCAGGATCAACCTCCATTTCCCGCCGGGCTTGGGCCGCCCAAAATGGGAGATCTCATCCCTTTGTCCGACCCCCTGGATCGTTTTCAGTGCCGATATCCCAAGGTACTCCTGGACCACCGCCTCCAAGCCCAGTTTCTCCTCCCCACCAAGTGGTAGGGTCCCGGGACCACGCCCCGGGTTGGGTGGGGTCCCTTGAACGGGATGTGAAACCCTTCCGATACCACCTGTGCCACTTCCCGAGGTGGTCTGAGGGCCAACCACTCCTCCCGGTGCCGAGCCAGCCTGCCTGCCAGTGGTCCCCGAGGTGGGTGCTGTGCCAGCAGCCGCAGTTTGGCCTGCTCCCGGTCCCATTGAGGGTCCAGTCCGAGAAGGAAGGGGTCCCTCCCCAGGGTTGGGACTGTCCCTCCCCCGAGCTGAGTCCCCTTGGGCCGTGTTATGGGGTGAGGCAGAGTTTCCCCTGAGGGGTGGGGGTGAGTGGGTTCCCGAGTTGGGTGCCTGCCCTCCCGGGACTTGGCACCCTCCTCCGGTCCCGTGACGGGGTTGTGGGGGAGAGCGGGGACAAGACGGGGCGTAGAGGTGAGGGAGTGCATGACGGGTGGTGCAGGTGTGCTGGACAGACTGCTGCCGCCCTCCCTTGCTCTGGTCCCACTCCCGGGCCAGGTAGGTCTTGCCCTGCCATTTGATCTGGCCGTTTTGGGGGGTTACTTTTATCGGCGCCACCCCCAGGGGCGCCTGGTCCCCCCACCCCGCACCCGTACCGGAGGGTGGTGGGGACGCGAGTCGCTGCCTCCGCCACTGAGGTGCATGAGCTTCACCGCCAACGCTAGCGGAACGTGTGAGTGGGTGTTTCCGGGACCCTGCCTCGCAGACCTCCCCGCGTGTCCCCGCATTGGGAGTGTGACCGCCTCTGACTGTGTATCGGTCCGTCTCGGGTTCACAAACCCTCGCCCAAGGTCGGCGGATCCTTCTCGCCGGTCTCTGTGTAGCCCCCGACGTTCGGGACCTCCTTGGGTGACGCTCGCCCCGCTGAGGTGACGACGCTAACCTGGTGTGTGAGTTGCTGTTCCGAGTCCCCAACCTCGCAGACCTCCATGAGGGTTTCAGGTTTGCCCGACGAGATCGCCTCCGCATGTCCTTCCGTCAGCACCGTGTGCTGCCCCTCTTCGGGGTCTCTCCGGTGAGTGCCTGCCTCACCTGGGGTAATGTCCTCGCGCGGAGGGTTCCGGTGGGTAGTGTTCCCATGCCGCGAGTCTCCCTGGGTGATGTTCCCTCCATCGACCCGTCAGAGCCTGGACTGGACCCCAGGCCCGCCCCGACTGCCCCACGGGCTTTGTTGCCTTGTCCTGCTCTGAGTGTGAGAGTGACTGTGCGGTAGGGCTCATACAGACTGCCTCTCCGAGTGCTGGCGACGACGCCTGCGAGGGTGTGATCACCGGTGCTGATACGTCCGGTGCCGGTGGAACTGGTGCAGAAGTTGTTTCCAGTTTAGCCACGGTTGTGCCGAGTGGAACACCACAAGGACTGGCTTCCCGGACCAAAGACTGATGAGTATCGAGTATTTCAGCATTGTGCGGTGCGAGTTGGTGAGCAGCAGACCCTTCACCTTTTCTTCTTGTTGATTGTAACGTGTCTCTTGGCAAGACAACGCCACGGAGCGAGGAAAAGGAGGGCTGCACCCGAATTGAATGCCAATGAGCCTTCTGTGACCCCAGTTGGTTGTGGGCTCTGTGATGATAAGGCCAACGAGGTTGGTCGAAAAGCGTGCGCCAACGGAGGACCCGAGGGCAGACAAAATTCTGGGGACAGAAAGTGGGTTTTCTTGCGCCGTCTTGACTTTGGAATAACCCAGAGGTAGTCCGTGCTGTTTGACTTGGTGTTTTGGGAGTGCCCGTGTCCACACCCAGTGTGGCAGAGGAGGCCATGGGCAGACCCGGGTTTAGTGGCTTTTCCTGGCCTCGGTGGCCGTCGTGGCTTTGTTCTTCAAAGCCTCCAGCTCGCTGGCCTCGATGATGCAGGCCTCGGGCATCTTCGTCCCGTCCTCCAGCCGGCACAGTGGGCGCCACTCGCTCCGGCGGAGGTCGCTCAGGGTCCTCGTCGTTTCCTTGAGGGCATCCAGAGCCAGGATGCCAAGGTTTCGAGCGGCCTCGAATGAGAGCTCAGACGGCGATGATGCCGTCGAAAGGTTGGCGAGTGCCACCAGAGTCTGTAGAGGGCGCATAGCGGAGAACACCCCTGCTGTAGCCCGAGCCAGCGCACTGTCCCGTTGAGTCGCCGCCTTCCGCAGGTCTGGATCAATGAGGCGTAAGGCACTCACTGGTGGTGCAACTGCAGGATCGGCCTTGCCTTGGTCTCGAAAGTTGGGAAACGCGCGGCCGACGTGAACAACGCGAGCGAATTCCTCTTGTGTCGGTGCTTCGTGTTGAAGACGATTGAATTGCAGCCCCAGCATCTGCAAAGTCTGTGCTTCTCTTTCTGGTAAGGTTGGAGGAGTCACCACCTTTTTTGTAGGGGCCTCCTTCGCAAAGATGTCCGGTAACTTGGCCGTTGGTTTGAAATAGATCTGTTGGAGAGTATCGAAGTAGTATTGTCCGACTTCCTCTTGATCTTGATCGCTTTCATCTTCTTTTTCTTCAGGATTTGTTGCACCCAACAGAGAGCTGTCACCCTCCGCTCCAGTGTCGCCTTCAGGGTCAGGAGGTTGGGTTTGGGGGCCAGGGTTGGCCGGATGTTCAGGGTCAAGGGCGGGCCCCTGTTGCTGCTGGGTCTGTTGTTGTGGTGTTGCTTGTTGATCTGCTTGATCCATTCTTTGCCCAATAGGGATGCGTCTTGAAGCGTGCGAAACGCAAAGGGAAGGGTACACTATCCGTGTCAGCTGACATGGAACTTCTTTCTATTTGTGGTCAGTGCCGTTTTTTGCGTTGCCTGACGTGATGTCTATTTTCCTGGGGGTTTGGGAAGATGAAGGTCGTCGAGATTGATTACTCGTTCGCCGAGGCTCCGAGGCTGAAGAATGGAAGGCACTTCGTCCCCCGGGGGTCTTTTCCTGAGGCTTCGCCCCCTCTGTATTTTTTCCTGATTTTTTGCGTGACCTGGTAAGCCGGAGGTTTCTCCACCCTCCTCTTTCCCTCCGCAGACACATGCTTACCGGGGTGAGCTTCGGCGGCTCATGGGGAGGAGAAGTTGAATTTTATTGTGCCGATGTTTGATCAATCTTTGAAAGCCTCTTTTGTTTTGTCTCTCTCGTCTTTCTTCTCTACATTCTTTCTTTGAGATGCGTCTGGGCCTGACCACACCTTCCGGAGTGGTGCCCGGCCCCTTTGACGTGCTTACGCAAGGGCAGGGTACACTATCCGTGTCAGCTGACATGGAATTTCTTTCTATTTGTGGTCAGTGCCGTTTTTTGCGTTGCCTGACGTGATGTCTATTTTCCTGGGGGTTTGGGACGAAGAAGAGTCTCGATGATTCCTCGCTCCCCCCCCCAGGGGGACGTCATGCTCACCCGGTCCCGCGCGGGGTGGTGGCCCAGGCATGTCGAGCACACGATGCTTCCCTCCGAAACGTATTTCGTGTGAAAGAGCAACGGGGGGTGTTTCCCTCGGTTCCGAAAGAGTATAAGACCTCTGAAACGTGGTGTGGCGACCGCCATGGTTCCATGTGGGACATGGAGTCCGGACCGAGTCATCGTGTCTCCGATCCGAAACCGGGTGAAAGCACTTGGAAACATCTCAAAAAAAGTGTCCTGGGTGGAGAACCGGTCAGGATGGACATGGGTCGACCGGTGGTCGATAGGGTTGGTTCGACCGAAAAAAACCAATCCTAAAATTAAAATCGTATGGTCACGACGGGCAGCGTGTCCAATACGCGTCCATAAATCACAACAAAAATCGGAGAGAGAGGTCAAAGGGAGCCAAGAACATCGGGCGAAAAGAAAAACTTTAACACGCATCGGAAGGGGTGAGATTCGGGGTTAACGGCCCGAGATTCGGCAAATCTCCGATCTCCGAAAACCGTTAAGGTAATTGCGGGCCAACGGTCCATGATCGAACCGTGAAGTGACCCCGATTTGGGCTCCGGAAGGGGTCCCAAGAGAGGGTAAAAAAGCACGGATGTCGAAATCACAACAGAGCAAAAGTTGAAAAAATGAGATCTGAAATTTCCCCCCAATTCCAGTACTTAAGGGGGCGCCCCGGACCAGCACAGTGCCTTCGTTTTGGAGTGGTGTTCTCCGTACGAGTCGCGGCAGAGGCGGCCGGTTGAAATGGCGTACGAACCCCGTCAGTAGCAGCAGGATGGGTGCGGGTGGGTCCAGCGCTCAAGGGAGAAGCAGAAAAATTAAAAACAGCAGACAAGAGGGAGGGTAGCACCTATCCTGCCTCGACTTCGGCTGTCGACTCACTATCCATCGTAAGACTCAGGATAGCAGCCGACAGCCTCCGTCTTCGGCAGTCTAGGTGCTATCACATGCAGAGAGAGAGTCGTGGGAGAAAAGCAAAAACAGAAAACCCACAGCAGCGCAGCATCTAGTCGGCTGGCCGCAGACAAAAAGGAAAAAAATGAAAATTCCCAGAAAGGCATGCCAAAACCAGCATCTAGTCGGCCGGCGGCAGCAGGAGAAACACAGAAAACATAAAACAGACAAATGAGGCCCGGCGCGGCGCGGCAACTCAAAAGCACTTGGTGGGATAGCCGAGTAATCTCTTCCCCAAACAAACCCAAACCAAGAAAGAGTGAACACTTGCACAGCAAGCACGCAAAACGGCACTGACATCCAAAAATTGATCAAAAAGAATTTGACATGTCATGTCAGTGCCGGCAGTCGACTTGTCCTTTAAGCATAAGCCCATTCGGACGACGACACGCCAGCCACCGACGCAGAGAAAGGTGGGAAGGGAGTCAGTACCGCGCAACGCAGTAAAAACAATCCAGTTGGGAGTCACAGCTCCCGAAGGTTTCAATGAAAACGAAGAAGAGATTCATGATCAACCATGCGAACCCCAAACATCTCCTCAAGCGGGTCGCGACCCGCCCCGGGGGGTGCACGTGTAGTCAGGGAAAGAGGAGGCTGGAGAAAACCCCGACGCACCGCTGTAACCGGTCAGCAAAAACAGGTGGGAGAGAAGAAGCCAAACAAAAGGAGGGGCGAAACCTTCAAAGGCCCCGAGGGCACCGAGTCTTCCCGTACTCGGCACCCTCCATAGGGAATCCTTCCCTCAACGGGTCGGACCCCCGCAAATAAAACAACGAAGAAGATCGGACAAAACAGCGAGAGGACTCGTTGTCCGACATGCCGCGGGCCAAAGGCACGTCGAGAGAAACGCAGAGCACGACGGAGCCGCGACAGGCACCTTGCCTCGCAGATCCCAGGAGGGTTCTCGCCCCGTGCTCGCGGCTTCGTCACCAGTCGCCGACCGGCGCCGGTGAAGCGGTGGAGGCACCCTTGCCGTGCAGGCGTCGAGTTCTGTATAAAGAACCCAAGCCCCACCAAAAACGCAAACCCCGCAGGGAGAGAGCACGAAAGGTGACGTATCGATCGCCACTTCAGGGTGCTCAACAAATATCCCTCCCGCGAGAGGGAGGTGTGCGGTGGGGTGAGCGCGGTGGTTCACGGGCACAACGCCCACGATGAAATCACATGAGCTGTTGTCAAAACAGAACAGACGACGGTGAATAACAAACCCCGACCCCCGCATTCTGAATGTGGAGGATGCATGCCCACCACGACCATGGTAAAGCCACACAGTTGTGCCACAACAAAACGAAAACGGGGGTGAAAGATAACACCCGCACCAGTTCCTCGAGCTGTTGCCCATTCAGAACAGAAAAGGAGGAAGAGAACACCCCACACCGCTATGAAGGTGCATGATGGATGTCATAAGAGTACAACGAGCAGGATGACCATAGGCTGTTGTTCAAGCAAAGTAGCTGGGGTGAATGACCACAACTCCCCACCATGAATGCCCAATCACATCAGACGAGGGTGAATGAGGGTGCATGAAGGGTGGTGTCTCAAGGTCAAAAGGCCCCGACGAGACCCCACACATTGTTGTCAAAGGGAACCAAACAAGGTTGAACAACAGCCACACTCGCCTCCCCACGAGGCAGCCCTCCTGACTTGTCAATCAGATTGTGGGGTTGAACAGGCAGCAGTACAGCCAAGGGAGCACGTACGAAGATTGCGCTGCGAAGACAAAATGCCCACCATCATTCATGACCATGGGGTACACGTTGAGTCGAAGCTTCGCGGGGGAAAGCAGCAACAAACAAACCCAGTGCCACTCGTCAGGCAGGGAGGTGGGTGGAGACTTGTCTTGGTTTGGGTTTGTTTGGGAAGATTACTCGGCTATCCCACCATTCTCCTTCACGAGTTCGGAGAACGAGGGACAGCCTTCGTGGGATAGCCCCAAACAAACCCAAACCAAGAAAGAGTGAACACCATACCAAAGGAATAGCTCTTCCGCACTCTACGTGACCCGGCTAACGGGATGCTCCGCCCAACACTCTTGGCCGATGAGCCGGCTCTACGGATACCCATCCTGATGTTGGGAGTGCGCGTGCCGGAGGGCCAGAACGAGCATCAAACAGCTGAGAGGTGGTACACACTCCACAGTGTCCCCCGCGTGTGTCCGGGGTCGCTCCCCCAAAGGTGCCGAGTGCTGTCACTGCTTCCGACAGACAAGAAGGCATCAGTCGATGCGAGAGCAGGCATGAAACATCGAGCATCACACTGCCCCCAGCAAAGCCCCACTCTGATGGTGCTGGTGTGGTGATTCTGGCCTGAATGCGCTGGTGGGTGTGATGCTGCTGGAGTGAGAATGAACACCAGGAGGCATATGGGCACACAGGCCCGCCCCCAGACGCCTCGCCACGCAGCTGTCCTGGTGTGCCAGGGCGCATTCAGGGGCATGATGAGCACACAGGCCCGCCCGACAGAACACCACTCTGGTGGTGCTGGGTGATGGTGTTGGTGTTGCTGCTGCTGGTGTGAGAATGCACACCAGAGGGCATGTGGGCACACAGGCCCGCCCTGAGACGCCTCAAGCAGTCAAGCAGCTGTCAGGACGCATTCAAGGGCATGATGAGCACACAGGCCCGCCCGAAAAGTCACCACACTGGTGGTGCTGATGATACTGTTGGTGTGAGTGTACACCAGGGGACATGGGGCACACTCCGGCCCGCCCCAGACGCATCAAACAGATGTCCTGGTGTGCCAGGACCCATTCAAGGCATGATGAGCACACAGGCCCGCCCTGAGCAACGCCACACTGATGGTGCGTGTGCTGGTGGTGGTGCTGTGATGATGCTGCCGGTGTGAGAGTGCATCCAAGGGCATGTTGGGCGCACTCAGGCCCGCCCCTGATGAACATACCGGGGCATGAACAGGTGCAAGCCCCTCAAGTGCATAGCACCAATTTTCCCGGTGTTGGTGTACCCACGGGCACCGCATCCGAACATACCACGGATCGCCCTCCTGAAAAAACCAGCGGTGCATGCATGCCATCGTCACGGTGTTGGTGAGTCAACGTACACACCGAGGCAGAGGGGCATCCGGAAATCCAACGGAGCGCCCTCATGAGAAAACCCGCGGTGCGGCACGTAAACGAGCAGATACGCGCTGAAATCACACAAGGGTCCCAGTGTTGGGGTGATGGTCATAGCAAGCGCAGGCCTACCCCAAAGAAAAACACCGAACACTGGTGTTGGTGTGCCAGATGTCACAGAGAGGGCCCGCCTGGAAAAACACGACTTCAGGTGCGGGTGTGACAGCGCACACGGGATCGGAAGAGAACCCATTGAGGAACGACGTGCAACTATGAGGCTTGCTGGCGGTCAGTGAATTCTCTCCAATCTCTAGACCTAGCAGTGCCGAAATCCCAAAGTTGTTTCTGACCTGACCGCCAGCTTGTTGGGACCTCTCGATCCCCGAGCGTGGGACCCGTGGGTGCACAAGTATGCGCGTCCCTGACGTCTCACAGTTTGTTGTTGTTTCTGACCCTGTACGGTCTGTGTGAGGGTGGGCGCAGACAAACACAGGCCCGCCCAACCAAATGCTCTCAGTATAGTTCGCGTCCGTGTGAAGTGTGATCCCACTCCAGGCAGGACAGCACCGCAGAGCACCGAGTAGGGAAGCAGAAATACTATGGAATAATGCCACCCGGCTGTGGGCAAGGCGGACAAGTGCACTGTTCTCAGCCTTGCCTGTGAATGGACAGAGTGACCCCAAGCAGGAGTGATCGTGATGGGTCCAAGACAGGGATGCTCGCCCTCCGGGACGGAGCCGCCCCATCATGGCCCTCGGAGGTGGGGATGGGATGAGCCGGAGTGATGGGCAGGGACTGGAAGGTGTACGTGGGTGCTGAGGGCACGCACTCGGAGGAGGGAGAGTGCAGAGATCACGAGTGGTGTTTCACCCAAGAGGGCGGAGAGGATGCGACGACAGACTTTCCTCTGCTCCCGTCAAGCTTGCCCGACGTCTCGTGCCCAGGCTGAGAGTTGAACGGGTATTTGTAGAGCGCCCTCGGCCGCTGGCGCCTAGTCCCACCACCCTTCGCCGGGTGGAAGCTGCGGCTGCACCACCTTCATTTGGGGCCCCACTTGTAGAGCGCCGGACCCTGGGGCGCTCCTCCCGTGCCCCCAATGGGGTCCCAAAGGGAACGGCCGCCAGTGTGTCAGTCTCATCGATCGGGTGTAGGGGACGAGGACGTGCGTTCGTTGACCCGACGCTCACATTTTGCAAAGGAGCAGGCAGTCCCCAATCCGCGCGAAGAACCCCGCAACGAGACCCCGATGTGCATGGCCGAAGTGGGGCACTCGCCCTTTCAGCATGGATGCCCTGGCCACAGAAGAGCCAACGTGTGAGTTCAGGACGCTCACGATCTTGGGCTTGGGCAACTGAGGAGTTGTTGAGCAGCCCGTGGGTCATGGGAGCCTTTCTGTGGGGTCCGCGGTGAGCATGACTCTTGTCCGGGCGATGTTGTCCCCGGGAGGAACGGTACCAGGGACACTCCCGTCGGGTGTTGTGGGTCCAATGGGCCAGGAGAAGAGGACAACTGCGATGACCTCACGCTCGTCTCTACGCACCCAGAGTCAGGGAAGGGCTCTTTCACGAAGCCAGACTTTGTAACGAGGCACTCCGTCACACATTCCATTCTCCTTCACGTGTGTCGGGTACCTGACCGCTCACATTTTTGCAAAAGGGGGGAGCCAGTCCCCAGGCCAGATGCAGACCCCCGTCACGAGGGGGTGGACAACCCTGGTGTGCATGGTCGAAGTAGAGAACTCGACAGTGGGGCCTATGTGTGTCCTGGAAGCTCGCGATCCTGGACTTGAGGAAAGACAGACCCGTTCCCTAGAACACGTCCTCCTCTTGGGGACATCTGTTAGATCAGGCCCTTCCCCCAGGGGAACGTCATGCTCACCCGGTCCCGCGCGGGGTGGTGGCCCAGGCATGTCGAGCACACGATGCCTCCTAAACGTATTTCGTGTGAAAGAGCAACGGGGGGTGTTTCCCTCGGTTCCGAAAGAGTATAAGACCTCTGAAACGTGGGGTGGCGACCGCCATGGTTCCATGTGGGACATGGAGTCATCGTGTCTCCGATCCGAAACCGGGGAGTTGGCTGCTCCCCTGGTGCGCGCCAAAATAGATGAAGCTCCTCTCTTGCAACCGCCAGTGTGTTGAAGAGGGAGAAGCTCGCAGTGTGCGTTGTTGTAAAATCCTGCGAGTTGTGCCGCAGGAACGTGCGCGCCTGTGTGCCCGCAGATCATCAGGGCCATGAGTCGGCTCCCTGGTCGAACGGTGCGTGTGGACACCTGCCTTGCCCCGCGACAACATGGGCTCCGCGACAACACGGCCACGCGAAGATGGTCGAAGCCAAGCGTTCTGGCGAAGTGAGGGTTCGAAGTGGAGGTTTGCCCCTGGCACAAAGAATGGCCACGGAATGAAGAGGGCGACGTGAAGATGCCAAGTGCAGACCCACAAGACAACTGGTCGATTGTTCAGAAGTGACTCGGAGCGTTCGCTATATTCTCCCTCCCGAGCGACCAGGTCAATCAACCCCAGATGGAAGACCGGCTTGTGAGAAGAACTTGAGCGCGAAATGAGTTGCGCGCGTGACCAGTAATCGTGCGAATTTCAGAGTCACACGTGGACTAAACGCTGATAGCGGAGGTCATCCACTGACGTGGGCCCAGAGCGAGTGCACGGGCGTCCCTCGCCGGATAACCGTTGACCCAGCATTCCATTCATCTCATTGTTCGATCCTGAAAACCCATGAAGGATTTTGGCCTGAAATATTTGCCAACCAGGTGTTTCGACAGACTGAGTGGCTCCGCAGAGTCTGAGACATGGCCAGAAGAGAGACCACCAGCATTTCCGAGATCCTCTAAGCCGCCTGTCAAATGACACTGGTGATGAAATTCCTTCAAAGGAATTGAACAGACTGTATGAAAAAGTTTGTTGTTGTGCCAAACGAGCACCGTGGGGTCTAACGAACAGAGTATCGAACTGATTCGTCAGCCCTTTCAACCGCAAAGTCAAATCGACCAGTGAATAAATTCCTTCAAAGGAATTAAACAGACTGTACAACAGAGGTTGCTGGCGTGTCGAACGAGGCCCGTGGGGCCGAATGAGCAGAGTATCAAACTGATTCGCTCAAAACGTGACGTGGTGGTCTGGTGGGTCTGTCAGTGAACGTATGTATCAAGGTTGCTTTGAAACTGAACCGACACCTCAAGCAGGCATCCCTTCGTCCCGAAGCAATGAGTATTCCAGCGCATGTCACGGTGACCAGGCACCAACGAACAGTGCCATTCCAAAGGAAACTGAGATACCCCCAACCGAAAGTCTTTGCGGAGGATGGCGCAAGTGGCCCAAGCCCAACGAGCTCAGCCAGTTCAAAGTTGCACGCAGGACGGTCACGAAAACGGAATCAAGACTATCTTTCTTTGCTTTTCCGTTTTGGTTTTTCTGATCTTTGTTTGGAAGTTTTGTTTCCTTCCGTTTTGGTTTGTAAAACAAAATATAAAGCGAGTGCTATTGTGACGCCACAGACCCGGAAAGGAGGACCCAGATTCTGAGATTCCAGGTGATTCTTCTCCAGTCCGTCCGGGAAAGTTGAGAGGCCGGCAAAAGGGCCTGTAACCCTCACAAAGTAAAACGCGGCGACCCACGAGGAGGTGGGAAGAGAGACGCGATGAGATCAATGAGATCAGTCGTTCAAGGCTACAAGGCAGGTTGAAAAGTGACAAGGCGGCCTTGAAAATCAATTGAAATAAGGCCAGCACTTTCAGAGCGCCAAAGGAGCGGCACGTTGGCCGACATCTCTTAGATCATTCCAAAAGTCAACCCAACTCGACGAAACAAAATGCAAGGTCTTCAGAGCTCGAGTAACTCGAAAATTTTGAAAAGCATAGAAACCCGAAAACCCTGGAATAAAATATGCGTTGCGATTTGCTTATTGCGCAAAAGGACAAGTCGACTGCCGGACATGACACTTCAAATTCTTTTTGATCAATTTTTGGATGTCGGTGCCGTTTTGCGTGCTTGCTGCAAGTGTTCACTCTTTCTTGGTTTGGGTTTGTTTGGGGCTATCCCACGAGGCTGTCCTCGTTCTCCGAACTCGTGAAGGAGAA
>JAPMOS010000330.1:0-27404 GCA_027972325.1 Paratrimastix pyriformis | reverse complement strand
GTGGGTGTGGGTGGATGTGCGGGGACCTGCAAGTGGGTGGGTGGGCGGTGGGCGGGCGGGCGGCGGGCGGCGGGCGGGTGGGTGACCAGGCGGTGTGTGTGGTGGTGGTGATCAATCGGTGTCTCGTGGTGGGGTCAGGGGTGGCTGGCACATGATTCGGGTGGGATGTGGTGGGGGGCGACCTCTGGGGGTAATAATGGTCAGGGTGCGCAGATAACAGCAAGATCGGATCTTGGGGATGTGGTTGGGGCGATCACGGGGGGTGACGAAGGCCCCCCATCCATCCGTGTTCCACAGCCACTTCATCCCCTCATCATCCTCTTCTTCTGCTGCGGACACTCTGGTTGTGTGTGCGCAGGTCATCGCCGCCAACAACCGCGTGGAGCTTCTCGATCCTGCCCTGCTGCGGTCGGGCCGTATCGACCGCAAGATCGAGCTGCCCCTGCCCAACCTGACGGCCCGCGCCCAGATTCTCAGCATCCACGCGCCACATGACTGTTTCGCCCGACGTCAACTACGACGAGCTCGCCCGGAGCACGGACGACTTCAACGGGGCCATGCTCAAGGTCGCCGACACACCCCCGGACGTGCAGGTGGTGGCGGTGGTGAGGGCGGTGATGATGTTGGTGATGATGTTGATGATGTTGATGTTGGTGATGATGATTGGATGATGACTGGGATGATGATGAACTGGGATGATGACTGGGATGATGACTGGGATGACGATGCTGGCGGTGGTGCAGGGGTGGTGCAGGGGTGGTGGTGGCGGTGGGCTGGGGCTGCATGTGCTGAATCTGCCTGTGGAACGATCCCACCTGACCGAACCATTGTCTCACCCCCCACCCCCCACACACACACACACCACACACACACACACACACACACACACACACACACACACACATTGAAAAGAGGGAAGAGAGACACCGCAAGAAATGTAGGCACAGTCCACGAGGGAAGCGCCATAGTCAAGCAGTGTCCACCAAGCCAACATACGCAAGCAGGCGGCAGCGAACAAGGGTCAGTCAACGGCAAAGCGCTCAGGCGGAAGAGCACGTCAACATCCGAGACCGGAAATCAGGACCCACAAGGGATCCGTCACATGGTGTGGATGGACAGCTCACGCTCTCACCACATCGCACGGCAGCAGCATGTGTCGCGCCAAAGGGGTCCCCGACACAGGCAAGACAAGGGGCAATCGGAGCATATGACACAGACCTTTTCGATTGGGTGCGCAAGTAGAATGTCGATGGCGAGCATCGACGACGGACGGGACGGGCAACGAACGGGACGGGTCGGGACGGGACGGCGCACCAGGGACGGGACGTAGGGGCAGCACGACCAGGACAGGCCGCACGTAGCACAGAGGGGCACGGTGAAGAACGGGACGGACGGGACGGGACGGGACGGGACGGGACGGGGCCGGGGTGTGGAGAGTGTGGGGGGAGCAGAAGTAGGGACAGGACGAAGAAAGAAAACGGTCCATCCCCACGAGACGGGGAGTGGATCCGGAAAGTGTAGTGGCACCCAGAATGAGCCTACTGATCGACACACACACACACACGCACACACACACACACACACACACACACACACACACACACACACACACACACACACACACACACACACACACACACACACACACACACACACATGCGCAGGCCGTTTGTGTGGAGGCCGGTATGCTTGCCCTGCGGCGTGGCGGCACGGAGCTGCTGCACCAGGACTTCGTCGAGGGCATCTCACAGGTGCAGGCCAAGAAGAAGTCCTCCCTCAACTACTACGTCTAAGCAGCGTGCCCACCATACCCCTTTGGTGCCATGTCGATATCAACCCCACCCCACCCCACCCCTGATGCCGTCCTTGCCGGAGGGGCAGGTAGGCTTTTTCCCCTCACCGCACACATCACCCAGCGGCCGCTCATGTGCCCTGCCTTGTCCCACCCCTTCGCGCCCGAAAACTGCGCGATTGGGCCCCCGGCCACATCCCCCCCCCCCCCCCCCCCCCCCGTCCCTGCTCGTTCCCCTCCTTTGATACCCGCCCGCTCATCGCCCCCACCGGGGGCCCCCCCCTTTCCACCCGCTGGTCCCCCTGGACAGTCGGCAAAAGAGAATTTGTTCGTGATGATGCCTTCCCGGGGGGTGGAGGGAAAGGAAGACGGATGTCCATGGCGGGTGGAGGGAAGCGGATTCCCACGGCGAGGGGTGGAGGGACGGAAGAGTCACGAAAAGCCTGTGCCGAGCGGTGCAGACGTCCATCAGGGCGGCAATCAGGCCTCCGCCAGGGGTCGCAGGTCATCGCCAGGCTGCAGGAGGGCAGGGGGAGGGCCAGCAACGCAGGGGAGCCGACCAAACGGCCCATGGACGTGGACAAGGACGGCAGCCCACCGATGGCCCCATGTGAGCAACTCCATATAAGTGGGACGGCCAACGCGCCTTGGCGGCTCACTGACAGCAGGCCCCGTTCTTCTATCGGGTACTGCTCAACTCGGCTCCACTCCACTCATTCGGACCTCCGGACGTGTGCACTCGCTCCATCACCTCCCGCCATCGCCTGCCATTGTGTGACTCAGGCGGTCGTGGTTCAGGCTCGAGGGATTGTTATTGTCAAAGACCATCCCATCTTGGCACCACAGAGCAATGGAGAAACGAGAACGAAAAAGAGGGGCGCTTGAAGAGGAGGATGGAGTGGATTACGAATTACGGGGTGCGGGGGAGCTGCCGCAGCCAGGGGAACCGCTTGGCCAGTTCGTCGAATCTCACCGTGGGGCATTGCGGGCGCCGGTGGGGCGGGACGGGCCCGGCCAGCTCGAACCGCTCCGCGGTGGCATAGACGGTCTGCGAAAACAGGATGTCTCCAGCAGCGGGCAGTCGAGCGCCCCCGAGGCACAGCCGCCTGAGATGGGGACAGGCCAGGGCCACCTCTTCATCGGCGCTCAGGCCAGCCAGGTGGAGCACGGCCAGCTGTGACAGCCGCCCCAGGGCTGTGGCCAACCGGGGCCATTTCGAGAAGCCGGTCCCGCACAGGGAGACCCGCCGCAGGGTGGCGGCGGCCACCTGCAGGCAATCCGACAGGCCCGCGGTGACAGCCTCTGATGGCGGTGACTGGGTGGCACTGAGGGCCAGGTTGAGCAGCGGCGGATGCTGACCGATCAGGGCAAACGAGCGCAGCCAAAACAGGTCAGCATCGAAGGCCACCAAGGCCGGACAGCAGACGCTCAGGGCCGGCCGATGCGGAAGGGAGTCGCCATGCAGCTCCAGGCGGACTGTGAGCGCGCGCAGCCCAGCGGCCTCCACCCGCAGGACGGGGGACGCCGTGTCGCGGTCCCTCCAGTCAAAGACGAAGGTCACCTCGAGGCGCTCGAGCTGGGCGGGCAGCCGCAGGGCGCGCAAACCCCCCGATCGGGTGCCGTGCAGACTGGGCAGGGCGCTGGGGGACACAGCAAGCGACAGCCGGGTCAGCGAGTGCGCCTCGAGCAGCTGGGCGAGGGCGGCCGGCTCGCCAGGGATCAGTTTGGGCAACCGGCGCAGGCGGGGCGACCCCTCCAGCAGCTGGGGCCAGTCCAACGACGGGCACCACTGCGAGGTGTCTTTCCGGGAACCCCAGAGACAGCGCCCCCGCACCCGCACCAGGTGGGGCATGGCCGTCCAGCGGTTCCGACTGGAAGTCGGCAGCCCCTCGATCGAGCACAGCTGGGGGCACTCCATGACCAGCTCCTTGATGGCGCTGCCAACCGACTTGGGCAGGGTGAGCGCCTCCAGGCGGGGGCAGGCCAGCTCCAGGATGGGGGCGTCTGTGAGGTAGTTCCAGTTCTGGAAACGGAAATCCAAGCGCAACATCCGGAGGCGCCTGCTGGCGATGCGGATTGTGTCGTGGGTCTCACCGCGAGGGGGCTGGCCGCCAAGGTCGAGGTTGAGCTGCTCCAGCCGATCGAGCAGCCCCGTCGGCAGGGCCCCAAAGACGGCGGCCCGGGAAGGCACCTCATCCAGGATCAACGTGAGGCCAGTCAGATGGGGCAGCCCATCCAACAAGCCCAGCAAGGGGCTCAGTCCCGTTTTCTCACGCAGGAAAAGCTGGAGGCTGACGGTGCGGAGGGTGGTCGTGTTGGCGGTCAGCAGCCGGGCAAGGGCGGCCATCCCGTCCATGGAGTCCACACACAAGCTGGGGAGTTCCAACCGTTCCAGGTGGCAGAGACCTTCGTCGGCTGGCGCCCTGGTACAACAACACGAGGAAACCCCGAGGTGGGTCAGCTGGGGGGCGAGGGGCCGCAGGATCTCGGCAGGGCACTGGAAAAGCGAGAGCTTCCGCACCGAGGCCAGGCTCTGCAAGAAGGCCACGCCAGCCTCATTGTTCACTCGTTCTTCCTCGCAGCATGCGTCGTCCGAAATCTGAAGGGGAACCTGGACATCCTCGAGGGTGCCCGCGATGGGGGCCAGCCCTTGCAGGGCGGCGCCAGGGAAGATTGCCCCCAGGTCCATGTGCAGCAGCCGGAGCCGCGGGCAGGATCGGCCCAGGGCGGCCAGAAGGGGCCCGGCAAAGTCACAGAGGTCAAAGTCGTGGTTCCCCGCCCTCAGCAGGCGAATCTCCTCCAGCCCGTGGAGGTGGCACACGATGCGGGCCACAGCCGACATGATGGCGGTGACCTCGAGCACGGCCAGGTGGTTGTGACCCGCGAAGGCCTCGTCCACCCAGGCGGCGGCATCACCCCCCCAGTGCCCGGGCAGGGTCTCCAAGGGTCAGTTTGACCAGCCCCTTGCAGGGCCCCACCAGGGCCGCCAGGGCATCGGCCGTGGGAGTCGTCACCTGGCGGATCAGCGGGTCCTCGCCCTCATCATCGGCACCGTCATCGAAGAAGGCCAGCTCGCGGGGGGCGCCCCGGACGGCTGTGCGGGTGGCGTGGCACAGGCCCAGAAACCGGGTGTATGTCTGGAGCGGCGCGTCGGAGACCTCGACAAGGATCGGAAGCAGATCAGGGGGCAGGCGAAGCAGGATGATGGACGGCGGGACGATTGGGGGCTGGTCGTCTTGATCTGATTTTCTTCTGCGGCGGCGAATTGCATTTGTGGTTGCCATTCTTGCTGTTTCGTCAAAACGTCAACCGGAAAGCGCATCGCTACGGGCGGGTTTTCATCCCCCACGTGTGCGTCTCTCTCGCAGGCTAACCCCGACCAGATTCGCAGAGGATGCTCCTGCTGCGGCGAAAGCAGTGGGGCAATGACAATATTATGACCTTCATACTGTCCTTTTTGGCTTGGATTCATCTGCCTTTCCCATGCTGGGCCTCATGCATCTATCGTTCTGCGAGGATCCCCTCCGAATTCAGGCCGAAGAAAAGATCAACCATCACCTCTTCTTCGCTCCAGCGTTCCCGGGCCGTCGGTCGGTGAGGTCCGTGCACACACCCGTCCACCGATCTGCGATCTGATCTCCTCAGGACGACGCGATCACCCCCACAAACTCGGCGTATATCATCCGTTCCCACGAGGCCTCCTTTATCTGCTCGTTCCCGACGAGGCGCTGACGCCCGATTGGCCCGTCCTGCGTCTGGGCCACATAGCCAAGTGTGCTCCGCCCCACGCCGGTTCCAGTTCCGCCACGAGGAGAGAGCCACCACCCCCACCCACCCCGAGCCGTCCGCACTCCCCGCGCCTTCTCCCTCCGCTCAGCAGTCGCAGCAGCAGCCCCAGTCCCAACCGGCCGCGGGGCCCGCTCCTCGGATCCACGGAGAGATCGTGAAGGAGACCTTCTCCGGGGGCTGTGCCTCATCGGGGGCGCCGGAGACTGGACATACGAAGGTCGGTCTTCCACCATCCTGTCCTCCCTCCCTCCCCTCTGACACCTCATCCCTTCTCCCCGCGCCCCCACTTCAGCGTGCTCGGGCCTCCTTTGCGGCTGCCCGGCCTCGCCCGGAGCGCTTCCTGGGGTTCCCCAATGTCGATCCGAGGCTTGTCGTGGCTGTCCGGACCATGCTGAGAGGCGCCTGACCCCCGCTCTCTTCCCCGCCCTCCTCCCACCCCGCTAGAACCCCGCCATCGACACGCTCCCCTCCCTCGGAATGACTCGATGGCGCGTGCTGTTCGAGTTTTCTTTTTGCAGAATGAATGAGAGTGCACATCAGCAGGCAACGGTTGGTTCACGGCGAGAGAGTGAGGAAATGGGATGGTGTGTGCGTGTGTGTGAGGGGGGGGGGGGGGGCAGACCACACCAACAACCTCCACCGTAGTAAGATGTTTAAGGCTTTAGATCGCGCATGAGATCTCTCTATGAGATCTCTCTCCCCGAGGTCTGCCGCCCCCACAGATCCTCTGCCTGTCCCTCACTCCCCTCCAATCCGCGGGCGCTGATGTCACCCCAGCCCAGGGGTCGCATCCGGATCTTGTATCTTTCCACCCGCTGGTCCCCCTGGACAGTCGGCAAAAGAGATGATCGTTCGGGATGATGATGCTCTTCCCGCAGGGTGGAGAGAAAGGAAGACGGATGTCCATGGCGCCGAAGGGTGGGACGGCCCTCCCGCCGGCCCACCCAGGGCGGCCTGCAGGCGGCCCGTCCAGGTGGGCATCCTCCCCCGAGAACTGCATCCTCTGGGCCAGCCGCACCCCCCGCGCCGTCCCCCCGCAGGTCAAAGAGGACAGCCACAAACAAACACTTCTCTGTCAACAAACCTGGGAACAAAGAGGGAATGGTCCAGCGGGTGGTGGGACAACTCGGGGTGAGTGACGGGAAAGAGGATGGTTGGAAAGCGGCCAAGATTGGGTGGCCCGGGTGGCCGGGGTGGGCTTGGGGCCATGGGCACCCGCGGGGGTGGGGTCCGTCCGGGCTGCTATCCCCCACGTTGAGGCGGGGGCGGTCGGTGAAGAGGATGAGAGGAGGAGCGAAACGGATGAGAATGTGAAGGACGTGTGAATGGGAGCGAATCAGGCATGGATGTGGAGGAGGAAGGCTCGAGGAGATGGTGCGCGCGGTCGTTCTGGCCATTGTCTCCCAGGCGGCAATTCATTGGACTTCGTCTTTGGGAGGTGGAGAGAGAGGGCTGAAAAACAAAGAGAGGATTGAAAAAAAATGCAAAGAGGAAAAGAGAGTTCGGGTGAGGGAATGTCCAGCGGGTGGTGGTGGACAACTCGGGGTGAGTGATGGGAAAGAGGGTTGGAAAGTAGCCAAGATTGGGTTGAAAAGCAAAGGGAGGGTTGAAAAAGGACGCGCGGGGGCTCGTTTCCATCGGGCTGACGGATCATGCGTCAAATGAGTCGTGAGCAGGAGCTGGAGCAGCGGCGGGCAGGGTGGCGGGCAGGGTGGCGGGCAGGGTGGCGGGCAGGGTGGCGGGCGGGGTGGTGGCGGCGGGGCATCCACGGGAGGGGCCACCTCGCGAGCGACCCGGACCATGAGGACACAGTCCAGAACAACCTCCCCATTGAGGGTGGCGATGACGGCCTGCTGGGCCTCATGAGGCGTTTTCGAGTTCAACGAAGCCGAAGTCACGAGAGACACCGTTGGGGCGGATGGCCCCAGCGTGAGCGGACTGGACGTGGAACTCGCTGAAGAAGAGCCCAGCGAGCTGGTCGTCGTTCAGGGAGAAGGGAAGAGCGAAGACGCGGGTCTCATGGACAGAGGAGCATTGGGACCACAGGGGGAAGGGAAGGTTGGGAAGCGAAGACGCGGGTCTCGCATTGGGGGGTCGGGGACGTGGGCGCCAGGAGGACGTCACAGGGGTCGCGAGTGAAACAAGGGCCACGGCTGGGGCGGGGGCCAGCGAACCAGCAAGCGGCGGCCCTGGGCGTGAGCCGAACCGGGAACGTGCGGTCGGTCCGGGCGAGGAGGGAACGGGGAAGCTACTGGCCATGAGCGGGATCCTGACGTTGAATCTGCTGCACCAAGTCGTCAATCAGCCGAAGGAGCTCGGCCGGCAGGTCGGGGTGGGCAGCGAGCAGCCCCACCAACGGGGCGGCCACACCGGCACGCCAGAACGAGGCCCTGTTCTCGGAATTACCCCACGACAGGTTGACGATTGCCCCGAGGAGCTGCTCGGCCACGGCGGGGCTGACGGTGGGCAGGTCGGGGTGGGCCGTCAGGAGCTGGACAAGCGGGGCGACCACACCGGCACGCCCGAACGAGGCCCTGTTCTCGCCATCCGCCGACAGGTTGACGATTGCCCTGAGGAGCTGCTCGGCCACGGCGGGGCTGACGGTGGGCAGGTCGGGGTGGGCCGTCAGGAGCTGGACAAGCGGGGCGACCACACCGGCACGCCCGAACGAGGCCCTGTTCTCGGAATTACCCGCCGACAGGTTGACGATTGCCCCGAGGAGCTGCTCGGCCACGGCGGGGCTGGCGGTGGGCAGGTCGGGGTGGGCCGTCAGGAGCTGGACAAGCGGGGCGACCACACCGGCACGCCCGAACGAGGCCGTGTTCTCGCCATCCGCCGACAGGTTGACGATTGCCCCGAGGAGCTGCTCGGCCACGGCGGGGCTGGCGGTGGGCAGGTCGGGGTGGGCCGTCAGGAGCTGGACAAGCGGGGCGACCACACCGGCACGCCCGAACGAGGCCCTGTTCTCGGAATTACCCGCCGACAGGTTGACGATTGCCCCGAGGAGCTGCTCGGCCACGGCGGGGCTGGCGGTGGGCAGGTCGGGGTGGGCCGTCAGGAGCTGGACAAGCGGGGCGACCACACCGGCACGCCCGAACGAGGCCGTGTTCTCGGAATTACCCCACGACAGGCTGGCGATTGCCTTGAGGAGCTGCTCGGCCACGGCGGGGCTGGCGGTGGGCAGGTCGGGGTGGGCCGTCAGGAGCTGGACAAGCGGGGCGACCACACCGGCACGCCCGAACGAGGCCCTGTTCTCGGAATTACCCGCCGACAGGTTGACGATTGCCCTGAGGAGCTGCTCGGCCACGGCGGGCTGGCGGTGGGCAGGTCGGGGTGGGCCGTCAGGAGCTGGACAAGCGGGGCGACCACACCGGCACGCCCGAACGAGGCCCTGTTCTCGGAATTACCCGCCGACAGGTTGACGATTGCCCTGAGGAGCTGCTCGGCCACGGCGGGGCTGGCGGTGGGCAGGTCGGGGTGGGCCGTCAGGAGCTGGACAAGCGGGGCGACCACACCGGCACGCCCGAACGAGGCCGTGTTCTCGCCATCCGCCGACAGGTTGACGATTGCCCTGAGGAGCTGCTCGGCCACGGCGGGGCTGGCGGTGGGCAGGTCGGGTGGGCCGTCAGGAGCTGGACAAGCGGGGCGACCACACCGGCACGCCCGAACGAGGCCGTGTTCTCGCCATCCGCCGACAGGTTGACGATTGCCCCGAGGAGCTGCTCGGCCACGGCGGGGCTGGCGGTGGGCAGGTCGGGGTGGGCCGTCAGGAGCTGGACAAGCGGGGCGACCACACCGGCACGCCCGAACGAGGCCCTGTTCTCGCCATCCGCCGACAGGTTGACGATTGCCCCGAGGAGCTGCTCGGCCACGGCGGGGCTGGCGGTGGGCAGGTCGGGGTGGGCCGTCAGGAGCTGGACAAGCGGGGCGACCACACCGGCACGCCCGAACGAGGCCCTGTTCTCGGAATTACCCGCCGACAGGTTGACGATTGCCCTGAGGAGCTGCTCGGCCACGGCGGGGCTGGCGGTGGGCAGGTCGGGGTGGGCCGTCAGGAGCTGGACAAGCGGGGCGACCACACCGGCACGCCCGAACGAGGCCCTGTTCTCGGAATTACCCGCCGACAGGTTGACGATTGCCCCGAGGAGCTGCTCGGCCACGGCGGGGCTGGCGGTGGGCAGGTCGGGGTGGGCCGTCAGGAGCTGGACAAGCGGGGCGACCACACCGGCACGCCCGAACGAGGCCCTGTTCTCGGAATTACCCCACGACAGGCTGGCGATTGCCTTGAGGAGCTGCTCGGCCACGGCGGGGCTGGCGGTGGGCAGGTCGGGGTGGGCCGTCAGGAGCTGGACAAGCGGGGCGACCACACCGGCACGCCCGAACGAGGCCCTGTTCTCGGAATTACCCGCCGACAGGTTGACGATTGCCCCGAGGAGCTGCTCGGCCACGGCGGGGCTGGCGGTGGGCAGGTCGGGGTGGGCCGTCAGGAGCTGGACAAGCGGGGCGACCACACCGGCACGCCCGAACGAGGCCGTGTTCTCGGAATTACCCCACGACAGGCTGGCGATTGCCTTGAGGAGCTGCTCGGCCACGGCGGGGCTGGCGGTGGGCAGGTCGGGGTGGGCCGTCAGGAGCTGGACAAGCGGGGCGACCACACCGGCACGCCCGAACGAGGCCGTGTTCTCGCCATCCGCCGACAGGTTGACGATTGCCCCGAGGAGCTGCTCGGCCACGGCGGGGCTGGCGGTGGGCAGGTCGGGGTGGGCCGTCAGGAGCTGGACAAGCGGGGCGACCACGCCGGCACGCCCGAACGAGGCCTTGTTCTCGGAATTACCCGCCGACAAGTTGACGATTGCCCAGAGGAGCTGCTCGGCCACGGCGGGGCTGGCGGTGGGCAGGTCGGGGTGGGCCGTCAGGAGCTGGACAAGCGGGGCGACCACACCGGCTTTTTCCAGAGCCGTTCGTCGTCCCGAGAAGCCCTCGAGGTTGGGGTTGCACATGGTGTTCAGAGCCCGGAGCAGGTCGGCCAGGACAGTCGGCCGACTGGTCGCCTCAGGGCACTTGAGCAGGCCCACCAGAGCCTGGGCTGGGCATGAGGGCGGAGCCAGCTTGGCCAGCCAGCACCGCAGATCGACCATCGTCACCGGGCGCCCTGATGATCCACAACCACACCACCAGAAGAAACAAGGACCCCAGACCGTCCAAACCACAGGGGTGTCGGGCGCCATCACACAGGATGGAGAAGTAGGGCCCTCTCTCATCCCTCAGCCCTCGTCTCAGACCTGCCGCCAGGCCCATGCTCTCCCGCAGCTCCTGCTCGGCCTCCGGTGGCAGCGGGGCCACCAGGGCACTCGCCTCGGCCACCGTGGGCAGTGGGGCCACCAGGGCACTCGCCTCGGCCACCGCCGGGTCGGCCTCCAGGGCCCTGCCCACGGCCTCGATCGAGGGCCGCTCGTCCACCGCCCGGGCGCACATCCGCACCAGCAGCACCCGCACCGGCTCGGGCACCTCGGCGAAGGCCTCCGCCAGCTCGTCGGGCTCGAGGTGCTGCTCCACCCGGTGGGCCGTGTCCGTGCCCGTGTACAGGCACCACAGCAGGCACCCCATCGAGTAGACGTCCGTGGCCTGGCTGTTGCCCGTCGTGGTCACCTCGGGCGCCATGAAGCCGGGCGTGCCCGCCGCCAACCGGCCGGCCACCCCGCCCAGGGTGTGGCCGCTGTACTGGCAGGCCAGCCCCAGGTCGGCCAGCACCGCCTCCAGCAGGCCCGTGGCCGGGTTGAGCTGCATCAGCACGTTGGCCGGCTTGAGGTCGTTGTGCAGCACCGGGTAGGGCGCCCCCGGGATGGGCGTCCCGTGCAGGTACCGCAGCCCGGCCACCAGGGCCCGCATGATGCGCAGCCGCTCGCCCGGGGTGGTGCCCCGCCGGATGACCCCGTCCAGGTCGCCCCCCTCGCAGTAGGGCGTCACCAGGCACACGCACTCGGGGCCGCCCCGCTCCACCACCACCCCCTCCAGGGGTATCCCGGACGCACCCAGGATGTGCGGGTTGCTCAGCCGGGCCAGGAGGAAGAGCTCCCGCATCGCGCCGCCACCCGGCCGCAGCACCTTGACCACCACCCGGGTGCGACCGGCCGGATCGCGCGTGTCCAGGCAGAGAAAGGTCACCCCGAAGGCCCCCGCCCCGAGGATGTGGAAGGGCGTACCCCGGGTGGGGTGCGCCATGTGGCGGTAGTGCGGCCCGATCATGGACTTCAGCCCAGGGATGGGGGCGCCCTCGTGGATCTGATGATCGCTCAACCGGAAGAGCACCAGGAGCGGTGCTGATCCCTCCCTGGCTGGGGCTGGGGCTGGGGCTGGGCTGCCCGGGGCGATGGAGGCCGCGCCGGGAGGTGATGGAGGCGGAGCAACAAAATCCGCAGCATTGCGGCTGCGCAGTGAGTGGTTTGGCGGCGACGCGAGCATGACGGGGCGGCGCCAAAGAGAAAACAGAGTCGGGTCAGCTCTGGCGTTCCCAACAAGAAGTGCGCTCTAATGACAGACCCGTGATACATCGACTGCAGCATTTTGATGGCGGCGTCAAGTCTGCCTCCGTTCACCTTTAGGATTGCATTGGCAACCTACAAGCGTGAAAACCAGAAAAAAAGCCTGAGGCCTTTGTGTGGGGTGGGTGTGGGGTTTGGGTGTATGATGGGTTTATTCTGACCGTTCATGTTCTTTTTTCCCCATCCAATTTCCTCCTTTTCTGAGTGCGTTTGATTAAACATGAGGTCCCACCCGTCTTAAAAAAACAAAACAAAACAAAAAACACAGCAACGGAGATGCGGGTCAAAAAGGAACGCAACAGACATCACTCTTCAGATTGGCAAAGAGAGCGACCAACTGGTCCGCTGGGCTCATTCGGTGGTCTTTCGCAGGACTGCCCGTGCTGGTGGATGAAACGAACGAGCTTGATGTGGGGGGATGGGAACAACAAGCAGACCCCTGATACCCCATCTCATTGAGAATCGTAATTGTTGCCCCAAGGTCATTTGCGTACACGTTCAAGACTCTCTCGGCGACCTGTGCGGGTGGAGGTGGTCAGGTGGTGGACAAAACAGGCGACGGGCTGCTGCGGACATCGCGATCCAAATCAACAAAAATGAGAACCAACTGATCCACGGGATCCATCGCACCCAGGTCCCGGGTCCCGGCTGCGACCAAACGCCCTGGTTTCCTGACCAGAGGTGAACATCACTATCATTTGACGAGCACTTTGGGTGGCTGATGCTGCTGGTGCAGCTTTCCGAGCGGCACCAGTGTGCGGCCATGACGGCCGATTGACAAGCTGCTTCAGGTGGACCCCGACGAGGACGCCTGAAATGAACTGCCTCATGCGAAAAAGGTTTTGGTCTACAAGCTCCTCCAGGACGCCCCAGGACGCCTGAACTCTCTGGCGGGGAATCCTGACTGGCGAGAGGAGATTCGTGGCGAATCGTCAGATGCGACCTTTAATTTGATGTAATGTTCAGGCCGGAAATGTGCACCTTGATTTTCCCGAACAAAATTTTTCGTCCTCGACAGGTTCCCACCAGCCTCGGGTTGAGGTCGATGAATCTGGAGTTGAGACTGTGATCGCGCTCGCACCTCAGGCCCTTGCCGCCCTCATCCCACGAAAGGTTTTTTCATTCTTTCCGCCGGTCTCATCGACCTCGGGTTCTAGCCACAGCCGCCCCTGCCCCACCACCACCACCTGGAGCACCCCGGAAGTATCGTCATCCATCCCGCAGGACGCCCACGGCTCCCTCCATCTCCTCGAGCAGCCTCTCCAGCACTTTCACGTCCGCCGTCGCCCGCCCAGGGCTGCTGCCGCAGCGGGTCCCTGGCCGGGGGGTGGCCATCGCCATCTGCTGCCCCCACTTGTGCACTTGGGCCTCCTCGCCAGTCCGTCGCCGCCCATCTCCACGACCGACCTCCAGTCCCGTCGCCATGCTGTTGTCCATCATCGTGCCAACCGCTCTGCTCATGTACGTCTGCCCCGGCCCGATCCCAGACGCCACCTTCAGCCGGGAGGAGGTTGGAGCTGCTGCTCATCAAGACTATCAGCCGGGCCTCCGACGACCGGACCCATGTCCGGCCCCCCGGCCCCTCCCAATCGTGCTGCGGTCCCCTTGCTGCTGCCCTCCCACACTCCCTGGTCGTCTGTGATGGCGGGTTGCGATTCTCGCCATCGTTTCGTTTCGCTTGGCGTTGTTGTTGCAAATACACAGCATGTCTCTCTTTCCCTGTTGCGATGGAAGAAGGATGTCCGGTGGAGGAAAGGAAGACGGACGCAGGAAGGCCGATGCAAATGGCGGCCCCGCCACCAGGCAGGCGGGCCCCGGCTGGGAGGAGCCATCATACGGGTCATTCGCCCCCGGAGTGTAACGCATGGCGCGAAGACGCGAGTAAGCTGTCTTCTTGATATTGTCGCCTGTGCCCTCGCAAATACGTACCCAGCATGTTCTCTCTGGCGCCAAGGGATGGAAGACGGATGCCCATGGCACCGAGTGGTGGAGGGATGGAAGACGGATGCCACCGAGGGCCCCGTGTCACGAAAAGCCTGTGCCGAGCGGTGCAGACGTCCTTCAGGGCGGCAACCAGGCCTCCGCCAGGGGTCGCATTTCGTCGCCCGGGCTACAGGAGGGCAGGGGGAGGCCAGCAACGCAGGGGAGCCGACCAAACAGGTCATCATCACCCAGTCATCATCATCACCCAGTCATCATCACCTAGTCATTCATCATCACCTAGTCATTCATCATTCACCCAGTAATCATCACCCAGTCATCATCATCATCGCCATCAAGACCATCACCGTCATCGCCATCACCATCACCATCATCACCCCTCAACAGAGAGCTGGATAACAAGCACATCTCGTGTTTTTCGGAAGAACGAAAAAAACGCCGACAAAACAAAACAAAAACAGTAAAACTTAACAACCATCACCAACAACAACAGGCTCAACAGGGGACGAGGAGAGAGGCGGATATTGGTGGGTGCCCATCCCGATGGGGAAAGGGCGAGTGTGTGTGTGTGTGTGTGTGGGGGGATGGCGGACAGACACGAGAGAAAATGTGCAACACCGATGACACAAGGAAGCGAACAGGGAGGGAGGAGGAGACGGCAGGCCGGAGAAGGAGGAGGAGGAGGGGACCAAGGATAATGAAGGACCTGCTTGTAAACACATCACCACGCACGTCCACGCCTGAACAAATGTCACCGGGGGGGTCGGATTGACAACAAAGGGGATGGGGTGAAATTGAAAAGGAGGGAGCGATGGATAGACGGGGATGGGTTGAAGGAGAGGGGGGCAGGGAGGGAAGGTCGACCTAACCCCCCGGAGAGAAGTGGCGCCCACATCCACAGGGGGGGGGTTCGGTCGGCTATCCCATCTCCACCTCCTCTGCTCCAACTCGCGTTCATGCCAACTTTCGCAGCCCAAAGAAGCCCTCGGCGCCCTCCTCCCCGTTATACGACACGGCCAGCCGGGCCCGGGCGGGCAGGGCCAAGAAGTCGATCATGGTCAACCCGGTGATATTCCCCTCGGGATGGGCCCCCACAGCCGTCAGCCGCCCGCTGCTGTGGTGCATGACGTAGCTGGCGCTGTTGATGGCCGAGAGGACCGGCTCCCCGTTGACCAGCAGCTGCACGGCAGGCTTCTTATCGGCGAAGAAGCCGAAGGTCACCTGCCAGTGTGTGCGTGTGGATGTGTGTGTGGCCGAGTGAGTGAGATAGTGTCGGCGAAGAAGCCGAAAGAAGGTCACCTGCCAGTGCGTGCATCAATGGACAAAATAAAATGATCCTGTAGTTCGGAGTGAGGGGTCGAAAATTTCAATCGGAAGCGAGAATATGCCGTGTGCGTGAGTTGAAGTGAGCCAATAATGAGAACCCAAAGGTGCCCGATGAGTGGGCGTGGGGTGTCTGTGCTGGGCAGAAGAAGGATGATGTCGAGAGGGAGGGGAAATGATGGGAGTGTTATGAGCCCTGCCAGTGCGCTGTGTCATGTCAATTGAAGTCAAGTCGACATCCACCCCGGGGTGATGCACACACAGTCGACGTCCCCCCAGACACGGTCGACATCCACCCCCCGAGGGGTATAATGCAGACCTCATAGAGACCCGGCTGGATGACGGTCAGGGTGACCTTGTCCCGCTCCCAGAGGAACGTCTCGGGGGCCGAGTTGGCCACCTGGATGTTCCACGGGACCCCGTGGCCCTGCTTGGTCTTGCCGCTCCGCCAGATCCACCGGCCCACGCATTGCTCGCCGGAGAGACTCTCGTTGACCACGCGCTAGATGGATGAGAGGGGGGGGGGGGGGGGTGCGTGTGAAGCAAGCGTGAGGGCAGGGGCAGGTGGTCATATGTGCGGTTGAAGCAGAATCTCGATCTGCGTGTATGTCATGAGGACATGAGGACAAGACATGAGGACATGCGGACATGCGGACATGCGGACATGCGGACATGCGGACATGCGGACATGCGGACATGCGGACATGCGGACATGCGGACATGCGGACATGCGGACATGCGGACATGCGGACATGCGGACATGCGGACATGCGGACATGCGGACATGCGGACATGCGGACATGCGGACATGCGGACATGCGGACATGAGGGCATGAGGGCATGAGGGCATGAGGGGGTGTGGGGTGTGTGGTGGGGGGAGGAGGCGGGCGGCGGGGGTGGTGATGCCGACCTGCTGTTCGATGGACCGGGTGAAGTCGGGCAGGTCGACCTTCGCCGCCAGCCGCTGTTCGATCGACTGGGTGACGTCCCCGACCTGCTTGACCACATCCTCGGCACCTGTGGTGTGGGTGCGGGTGTGTATGCGATTGACGTGTGAGGATCGGCTGGGTGACATCCCCGACCTGCTTGACCTTCCAGAAGGAAAGAAGTCACGGGAAAACAAAAGCAGAGAGGTCGAAGAGACCGCTTGAGTGTGTCTTTGGGCGGAACTGGGCTTGGCGTCGATGTCGATCAGCTCAGATGGCAGGTTGTGTGACACGCACGTGTGGGCTGTGTGTGTCTGTGTTGGGACGGACTGGGCTTGGCGTCGAGGAGGGTCAGCACGTCCTGCATGTTGGCCTTCAGGATGAGCTGCTTGCTCAGGTCAGCCATCTGGCCCATGTGCTCTGGGTTTGGTTGGGTCGGGTTGGGTCGGGGGGGGGGGGGGGGGGAGGGAAGCGGAGGTTGAAAAATTGATCCTTGGCGGACGCATCCGGGGAGATATATACCACGGACGGTTCGTGAGGAGGGGAGGTCGAGGACCCATTGAGAAAATTGAATGACGACGCTCGCGACACAGACGGAACCACAGACAGACAGACAGACAGACAGACAACAGACAGACTCACACAAAAAGGCACAGGAAAGCACACAGACGGAACCACAGACAGACAGACAGACATACAGACACACAAAGAGGCACAGGAAAGCACACAGACGCACAAACATCCACACAAACGCAGACGCCCACGTGCGCCGGCAAGCACACGGACCTGCCACGAGGGCCGCATCGGCCTTGTCATGCTGCACGGCGGCCAGGGCCTCGCCCAAGGCCCGCATCTTGGGCTGATCGGCCTTCTGCTCCAGGGCCGCGTTGACATCGACAATGTTCGCCTGCCCGGGAGTGTATCGCATATGGTGTGACGAGGTGCGGTGTGCTGTGCGGTGTGTGCTGTGCGGTGTGTGTGTGTGTGTGTGTGTGTGTGTGTGTGTGTGTGTGTGTGTGTGTGTGTGTGTGTGTGTGTGTGTGTGTGTGTGTGTGTGTGTGTGTGTGTGTGTGTGTGTGTGTGTGTGTGTGTGTGTGTGTGTGTGTGTGTGTGTGTGTGTGTGTGTGTGTGTGTGTGTGTGTGTGTGTGTTGGCTTGGTGGACACTGCTTGACTATGGCGCTTCCCTCGTGGACTGTGCCTACATTTCTTGCGGTGTCTCTCTTCCCTCTCGCGCTGTCTGCGGGCCAAGACCAAAAAGTGCCTGACGTTCGGCATGAAAAAGTTCAGGCGTGATGTCAAGGTGGTGCGGACTGTCACCCCCACCACGAGCGCAGAGTACAGCCCGTATGACCCACGCCTGCACATTGGCCCCGAACCGATCCCGTTCCTGGGGAGCAGCCCTTCAAATGCCTGGGCCGGTTGATCTATGTGAACCTGAGGGATGACAAGATCCGTGAGAAGGTGTCTGGTGACTTGGGGGATGCTGGAAAAGGTGGATGCCCTGTCCCTGTCAGGACCCCAGAAGGCCTGGCTGTACAACCACGCCATCGCACCACGGATGTCGTGGCCTTTCATGATCTATGAGTTCCCTCAGTCATTTGTGGAGCGGACCCTCATGCCCCCTGTGAAGGAGCGTCTGAAAGCCTGGTTTGGCATGTCCAAGTGTGCCTCCCCTGACATCCTGTTCCTGGATCGGGCACAGAAGGGGCTGGGCTGTGTGGATCTGGGCGATCACTTGCGTGCGATGGGCACTGTGCGCTCGCACCTGCTGAAACACTCCTCGGACCTGCGTGTCAACGACCTGTATGCATACATCCGGGGAGTGGAGTCCCGTGACCGAAAGCGGAAGTTCCGCCCGACCGTCACCCTGGAAACGGCCGAGAGGACTGTCGAGCTGAACCGTCTGACGGAGCTCGGGCAGACGGGGAGGGCGGGTCTGGGGGCCGACCGCAAGAAGAAGCGGACCCCCCAGCCCGAGGAGGACGCGGCTGGGCACCGGCACGCGGTCCTGGGGGTGGTGAAACAGGAACAGAACGAGGCACACAGGAGACACCTGCTCTCGCTGGCTGTGCAGGGCCGGTTTCTGCACTGGGATGAGTGCATGCATCAGGACCTCTCATGGAGCCGGCTCATCTATGACATGCCCCCGGCCCTTGTCAAGTTCTATCTGAATGCCACCCTTGACACTGTCCCCTCCCCTCTGAACCTGACCCGATGGCGGAAAACGGTGGATGACCGTTGCGCACTGTGTGGGAAAGCGCACTGTGGGCTCTTTCACATCTTGAGCTTCTGCGGGAAAGCACTCGAGCAGGGTCGATTCACGTGGCGTCACAATCACGTCTTGACCCTGGTTGCCGGTGCGATCCGGGACAAGGTGGAGAAATCCCGCACTCTGGCCCCCGTCAAGCGGGGCATCCGCTTTGTCAAGGCCGCTGCTGTTGTTGCGGCTGCCCCTGTCCCTGCCCCTGCCCCTGCTCCTGCTCCTGCTCCCGCTCCTGCTCCTGCTCCTGCTCCTGCCCTTGCTACTGCTGCTGCTATTGTTGCTGCGGCTGCTCCGGCTCGAACCCGTGCCTGTGTCCGCTTCGTGAAAGCTGCTGCTGCTGTGGCCGCAGCCAAAGCCCCTGCCCCGGTCCCTGCTCCTGCTCCTGTTCCTGCCCCAGCTGCTCCAGCTGTCCCGCCTGCTCCCGCCCCTCGCGCCCATGTCCCTGTCCCCGCCCCTGCTGCCGTCCCTGCTGCCGCTGCTGCCGCCCCGAGCTTACTTGATCTGGCCCGTGACTGGGTGAT
Organism: Paratrimastix pyriformis; assembly: GCA_027972325.1. Lineage (NCBI taxonomy): Eukaryota > Preaxostyla > Paratrimastigidae > Paratrimastix > Paratrimastix pyriformis. The sequence continues at coordinate 8,306 of JAPMOS010000330.1, read as the reverse complement.
GTACGTTGACCTGCCCGATTTCCCGAATGGTGTTCCCCTGGATGCTGCACTGGGGGGTGCCGGCACCCAGCAGCGCCCGGACCTGGTGCTGCGCTCGGAGACACTGAAAGATTGTGCTCCTGGAACTTACAGTCCCCTCGGAGCACAATGTGAGTGCGGCACACGAGCGTAAAACAGCCCGCTATTTGGCCCTGACCCGCGACCTGGCGGTGAAGGGCTGGACGGTGGAGCTGGTCCCCTTCGAGGTGGGCTCCATCGGGTTCCTGACACGTTCCTATCATGCCATGACCCGGCTGCTGGGCATTGGCTCCAAAACCCTCTCCACCTCGATCTCTGACACTGTCCTGCGCTGCAGTTACTGGATCTTCCTGTCCCGGGGCGACCAAGTGTGGACCCCATGGGCGATCCATCTGTAACTCAGCTGCCTGTCCTGACCCGTGTCCCTTGTCCCCTGTCCTGTCCCGCCACGTCCCCTTGCTCGTCCCGTCCCTTGGCTTTGCTCGTCCCGTCCTGTGGTGGTGTGTGGTCGGGGGGGATCCCCCGGAGGTGGTGGCACTGCCCCTAGCGCTCCGATCAGTAGGCTCATTCTGGGTGCCACTACACTTTCCGGATCCACTCCCCGTCTCGTGGGATGGACCGTTTTCTTCCTTCTTCCTGTCCCTACTTCTGCTCCCCCCACACTCTCCACACCCCGGCCCCGTCCCGTCCCGTCCCGTCCCGTCCCGTCCGTCCCGTTCTTCATCGTGCCCCTCTGTGCTACGTGTGGCCTGTCCTGGTCGTGCTGCCCCTACGTCCCGTCCCTGGTGCGCCGTCCCGTCCCGACCCGTCCCGTTCGTTGCCCGTCCCGTCCGTCGTCGATGCTCGCCATCGACATTCTACTTGCGCACCCAATCGAAAAGGTCTGTGTCATATGCTCCGATTGCCCCTTGTCTTGCCTGTGTCGGGGACCCCTTTGGCGCGACACATGCTGCTGCCGTGCGATGTGGTGAGAGCGTGAGCTGTCCATCCACACCATGTGACGGATCCCTTGTGGGTCCTGATTTCCGGTCTCGGATGTTGACGTGCTCTTCCGCCTGAGCGCTTTGCCGTTGACTGACCCTTGTTCGCTGCCGCCTGCTTGCGTATGTTGGCTTGGTGGACACTGCTTGACTATGGCGCTTCCCTCGTGGACTGTGCCTACATTTCTTGCGGTGTCTCTTCCCCTTTGTGTGTGTGTGTGTGTGTGTGTGTGTGTGTGTGTGTGTGTGTGTGTGTGTGTGTGTGTGTGTGTGTGTGTGTGTGTGTGTGTGTGTGTGTGTGTGTGTGTGTGTGTGTGTGTGTGTGTGTGTGTGTGTGTGTGTGTGTGTGTGTGTGTGTGTGTGTGTGTGTGTGTGTGTGTGTGTGTGTGTGTGTGTGTGTGTGTGTGTGTGTGTGTGTGTGTGTGCGTGTTGATACAGCATGATATCTGTGGTGATGATGAGCATTGACATCGACAATGTTCGCCTGCCCGGGGGTGGGGGTGTATCGCAAATTTCCGTTTTTGAGTTTTGTTTACGGTACCAAAAAGATTCTCCTCCTTTCTTTCTCTCAGCTCTGTCTTCGAGACCTTTCGTTCAAGGTGACCGGCGATCGAATCGATCGCCGAGGCCTTGGTTTCCAGGACCTCCACTTCTCACTGATCTTTATCGTCCACCCTTGTCCCCAAACCCCTGTTTCGTCCTTTCCGATTGTCTCCTTTTTTCTTCCTTCGCTCAACACGACTCCATTAACAAAAAAAGAATTCGTCGAGCCCCGCGTTCACTTCGGTGATATCAGCTTTCCGGGCCCCCATCTGCTGCGATTCGGCTCGGGTGGCTTTTTCTTGTTCCATGCTTGCGAATGCCACGCTGTGCATCCGAATGACATCTTGAATGGTCCGGACAATCTCCTGGATGTTCCTCCATTCGTTGAGACCCCGAACCAAGTCAGTGACCCGGACCGACCGCAAATTCCCGGTTCGGCTCACGCCCAGGGCCGCTTGCTGGATCGCAGCACCAGCAGCGGTTCGCTGCCCCCGTGGCCCCAGCTGTGGCCCAGCGGTTTCCCTCGCGGCTTCGGCTTCGTTGAGCTCGAAAACGCTGAGGCCCAGCAGGCCGCCATCGCCGCCCTCAATGGGATGACTGTTCAGGAGCGTGTCCTCATTTGTCCGGTCGCTCGCGAGGTGGCCCCTCCCGTGGCTGCCCCGCCGCCGCCACCCCGCCCGCCGCTGCGACCGCCGCTGCTGCAACCCCTGTTCGCTCATCCGCCAGCCCCTCCTCGCTAATCAATCGACGCATGATCCGTCAGCCCGATGGAAGCGCGTCCATTTTCAACAACCCTCTCCCGTTTTTCAACCCCCTCTTTGTTTTTTTCAACCCAATCTTGACCACCTATTCCAACCCTCGAGTTGTCCACCCCACCCGCTGGACATTCCATCACCCTCACTCTCTCGTTGACATTTTTGTTGACTCCTGAGAAGTGTTTGCCTCTTTGACCTGCGGGGGACGGGGCGCGGGGTGCGGCTGGCCCAGAGGATGCAGTTCCCGGGGGATGATGGCCACCGGGACGGAGACCGCCGCCTAGGCGGGCAGGCAGGCAGGGCCGCCGCCACCGGGGCCCATCCGTCTTCCATCCCTCGCGCCATTTGCATCGGCCTTCCTGCATCCGTCTTCCTTTCCTCCACCCCTCGGCGCCATGGCATCCGACAAACGGCCTGGGTGTGCGTGTGTGTGTGTGTGTGTGTGGGGGGGGGGGGGGGGGGGGGTGAGACACTGGTTCGGTCAGGTGGGATAGCACCAACACTGCCATCACTCACTATTCATCCTCATCCCTCATCCTCATCCTCACCAACACCACCAACACCAACACCCTCCTCCTTTAATCATCACCACCACCGCCACCGCTTGCACGTCCCGGGGTGTGTCGGCGACCTTGAGCATGGCCCCGTGCGCCGGGCGAGCTCGTCGTAGTTGACGTCGGGCCGTCAGGTTGGGCACGGGCCGTCAGGTTGGGCAGGGGCAGCTCGATCTTTCGATCGATACGGCCCGACCGCAGCAGGGCAGGATCGAGAAGCTCCACACGGTGGTTGGTGGCGATGACGTGCGCACACACGGATGGATGGGGGCGCCTTCGTCAGGCGAGGAGGGAACGGGGAAGCTACTGGCCATGAGCGGGATCCTGACGTTGAAGTTGACGCACCAAGGCGTCAATTGCCCTGAGGAGGTCGGCCGGCAGGTCGGGGTGGGCAGCGAGCAACACCACCAACGGGGCGGCCACACCGGCACGCCCGAACGAGGCTACGTTCTCGGAATTACCCGCCGACAGGTTGCGGATTGCCCAGAGGAGCTGCTCGGCCACGGCGGGGCTGGCGGTGGGCAGGTCGGGGTGGGCCCTCAGGAGCTGGACAAGCGGGGCGACCACACCGACACGCCCGAACGAGGCCCTGTTCTCGTCATCCACCGACAGGTTGGCGATTGCCCTGAGGAACTGCTCGGCCACGGCGGGGCTGGCGGTGGGCAGGTCGTGGTGGGCTGTCAGGAGCTGGACAAGCGGGGCGGCCACACCGGCACGCCCGAACGAGGCCCTGTTCTCGGAATTACCCCATGACAGGTTGACGATTGCCCTGAGGAGCTGCTCGGCCACGGCGGGGCTGGCGGTGGGCAGGTCGGGGTGGGCTGTCAGGAGCTGGACAAGCGGGGCGACCACACCGGCACGCCCGAACGAGGCCCTGTTCTCGGAATTACCCACCGACAGGTTGACGATTGCCACGAGGAGCCGCTCGGCCACGGCGGGGCTGGCGGTGGGCAGGTCGGGGTGGGCCATCAGGAGCTGGACAAGCGGGGCGGCCACACCGGCACGCCCGAACGAGGCCCTGTTCTCGGAATTACCCGCCGACAGGTTGACGATTGCCCTGAGGAGCTGCTCGGCCACGGCGGGGCTGGCGGTGGGCAGGTCGGGGTGGGCCGTCAGGAGCTGGACAAGCGGGGCGACCACACCGGCACGCCCGAACGAGGCCCTGTTCTCGGAATTACCCGCCGACAGGTTGACGATTGCCCTGAGGAGCTGCTCGGCCACGGCGGGGCTGGCGGTGGGCAGGTCGGGGTGGGCCGTCAGGAGCTGGACAAGCGGGGCGACCACACCCGCACACCCGAACGAGGCCCTGTTCTCGTCATCCACCGACAGGTTGCAGATTGCCCAGAGGAGCTGCTTGGCCACGGCGGGGCTGGCGGTGGGCAGGTCGGGGTGGGCCCTCAGGAGCTGGACAAGCGGGGCGGCCACACCCGCACGCCCGAACGAGGCCGTGTTCTCGGAATTACCCGCCGACAGGTTGCGGATTGCCCCGAGGAGCTGCTCGGCCACGGCGGGGCTGGCGGTGGGCAGGTCGGGTGGGCCCTCAGGAGCTGGACAAGCGGGGCGACCACACCGGCCTTTCCCAGAGCCGTTCGTCGTCCCGAGAAGCCCTCGAGGTGGGGTCGCACGTGGTGTTCAGAGCCCCGAGCAGGTCGGCCAGGACAGTCAGGCGGATGGTCGCCTCTGGGCACCTGAGCAGGCCCACCAGAGCCTGGGCTGGGCATGAGGGCGGAGCCAGCTTGGCCAGCCAGCACCGCAAATCGACCATCGTCACCGGGCGCCCTGATGAGACGCAACCACACCACCAGAAGGAACAAGGACCCCAAACCGCCCAAACCGCATCGGTGTCAGGCGCCATCACACAGGATGGAGAAGACCTCAGCCCTCATCCCTCATTCCTATCAGACCTGCCGCAAGGCCCATGCTGTCCCGCAGCTCCTGCTCGGCCTCCGGTGGCAGTGGGGTCACCAGGGCACTCGCCTCGGCCACCGCCGGGTCGGCCTCCAGGGCCCTGCCCACGGCCTCGATCGAGGGCCGCTCGTCCGCCGCCCGGGCGCACATCCGCACCAGCAGCACCCGCACCCGCTCGGGCACCTCGGCGAAGGCCTCCGCAAGCTCGTCCGGCTCGAGGTGCTGCTCCACCCGGTGGGCCGTGTCCGTGCCCGTGTACAGGCACCACAGCAGGCACCCCATCGAGTAGACGTCCGTGGCCTGGCTGTTGCCCGTCGTGGCCACCTCGGACGCCATGAAGCCGCGCGTGCCCGCCGCCAGCCGACCAGCCCCCTCCAGGGTGTTGCCGCTGTACTGGCAGGCCAGCCCCAGGTCGGCCAGCACCGCCTCCAGCAGGCCCGTGGCCGGGTCGAGCTGCATCAGCACGTTGGCCGGCTTGAGGTCGTTGTGCAGCACCGGGTAGGGCGCCCCCGGGATGGGCGTCCCGTGCAGGTACCGCAGCCCGGCCACCAGGGCCCGCATGATGCGCAGCCGCTCGCCCGGGGTGGTGCCCCGCCGGATGACCCCGTCCAGGTCGCCCCCCTCGCAGTAGGGCGTCACCAGGCACACGCACTCGGGGCCGCCCCGCTCCACCACCACCCCCTCCAGGGGTATCCCGGACGCACCCAGGATGTGCGGGTTGCTCAGCCGGGCCAGGAGGAAGAGCTCCCGCATCGCGCCGCCACCCGGCCGCAGCACCTTGACCACCACCCGGGTGCGACCGGCCGGATCGCGCGTGTCCAGGCAGAGGAAGGTCACCCCGAAGGCCCCCGCCCCGAGGATGTGGAAGGGCGTACCCCGGGTGGGGTGCGCCATGTGGCGGTAGTGCGGCCCGATCATGGACTTCAGCCCAGGGATGGGGGCGCCCTCCTGGATCTGATGATCGCTCAACCGGAAGAGCACCAGGAGCGGTGCTGATCCCTCCCTGGCTGGGGCTGGGACTGGGGCTGGGCTGCCCGGGGCTGGGGTGCCCGGGGCGATGGAGGCCGCGCCGGGAGGTGGTGGAGGTGGAGGCGGAGCAACAAAATCCGCAGCATTGCGGCTGCGCAGTGGGTGGTTTTGGCGGCGGCGCGAGCATGGCGGGGCGGCGTGAAAACAGAGTCGGGTCAGCTCTGGCGTTCCCAACAAGAAGTGCCGCTCTAATGACAGACCCGTGATACATCGACTGCAGCATTTTGATGGCGCGGTCAAGTCTGCCTCCGTTCACCTTCAGGATTGCATTGGCAACCTACAAGCGGGAAAACCAAAAAACAAAAAGCAAAAAAAATACAGGAGTTGACGGAGATGCGGGTCAAAAAAGGAACAGCAACAGACATCACTCCTCAGATTTGCAAAGAGAGCGACCAACTGGTCCGCTGGGCTCATTCGGTGGTCTTTCGCAGGACTGCCCGTGCTGGTGGATGAAACGAACGAGCTTGATGTGGGGGAAGCGCAACAACAAGCAGACCCCTGATACCCCATCTCATTGAGAATCGTAATTGTTGCCCCAAGGTCATTTGCGTACACGTTCAAGACTCTCTCGGCGACCTGTGCGGGTGGAGGTGGTCAGGTGGTGACAAAACAGGTGACGGGCTGCTGCTGCGGACATCGCGATCCAAATCCACAAAAATGATGTGGACCAACTGATCCACGGGATCCATCGCACCCAGGTCCCGGACTGCGGCCGGAGACCAAAGCGCCCTGGTTTCCTGACCAGAGGTGAACATCACTCTCATTTGACGTCTTCGCTTCGCTGGCACTTTGCTGCCGGGTTCCTGGTGCAGCTTTCCGAGTGGCACCAGTTTGCGGCCATGACAGCCATCTTGATTGACAAGCTGCTTCAGGTGGACCCCGACGAGGACGCCTAAAATGAACTCCGCATGTCAGAGAGTTCAGGCGTCCTGGGGCGTCCTGGAGGAGGATCTTGTAGACCAAAATCTCCTTTTTCGACGGGGAATCCTGACCGGCGAGAGGAGATTCGTGGCGAAGCGTCAGATGCGACCTTTAATTTGTGATGATGTAATGTTCAGGCGGAAAATGGGCACCTTCCAAAGAGTTGGTTTTCCCCGTTGATGTCGATGAATCTGGAGTTGAGACTCTGATCGCGCTCGCAACTCAGGCCCTTGCCGGCCTCATACCACGAAAGGTTTTTCATTCTTTCCGCCGGTCTCATCGACCTCGGGTCCTAGCCACAGCCGCCCCTGCCCCACCACCACCACCACCTGGAACACCCGGGATGTATCGCCATCCATCCCGCAGGACGCCCACGGCTCCCTCCGTCGCCGCCCATCTCCACGACCGACCTCCAGTCCCTCGCCATGCTGCTGTTGTCCATCGTCGTGCCAACCGCTCTGCTCATGTACGTCTGCCCCGGCCCGATCCCAGACGCCACCTTCAGCCGGGAGGAGGTTGGTGCTGCTGCTCATCAAGAGTTTCAGCTGGCCGTCTCGGGCCTCCGCTCCACCCGACCCATGTCCGGGCCCCGGCCCCTCCCAATCGTGCTGCCCCCAGTGCTGCTGCCCTCCACCCCCCTGGTCGTCTGTGATGGCGGGCTGCGATTCTCGCCATCGTTTCGCTTCGCTTGGCGTTGTTGCTGCAAATACACAGCATGTCTCTCTTTCCCTGTTGCGCTGCTGAGGGATGGAAGAAGGCTGTCCGGTGGAGGAAAGGAAGACGGACGCAGGAAGGCCGATGCAAATGGCGGCCCCGCCACCAGGCAGGCGGGCCCCGGCTGGGAGGAGCCATCATACGGGTCATTCGGCCCCCCCCCCCCCCCCCCCCCCCCCCCCCCCGAGTGTAACGCATGGCGCGAAGACGCGAGTAAGCTGTCTTCTTGATATTGTCGCCTGTGCCCTCGCAAATACGTACCCAGCATGTTCTCTCTGGCGGAAGACGGATGCCCATGGCACCGAGTGGTGGAGGGATGGAAGACGGATGCCACCGAGGGCCCCGTGTCGGAAAGCCTGTGCCGAGCGGTGCAGACGTCCTTCAGGGCGGCAACCAGGCCTCCGCCAGGGTCGCATTTCGTCGCCCGGGCTACAGGAGGGCAGGGGAGGGCCAGCAACGCAGGGGAGCCGACCAAACAGGTCATCATCACCCAGTCGTCATCATCACCTAGTCATCATCACCTAGTCATCATTCACCCAGTCATCATTCACCCAGTCATTCATCATCACCAGGTCATCATTCACCCCATTGCCCAGTCATCATCATCATCGCCATCATCCTCATCGCCATCAAGACCATCACAGCACCATCACCATCACCGTCATCACCCCTCAACAGAGAGCTGGATAACAAGCGCATCTCGTGTTTTCTGAAGAACGAAAAACGCCGACAAAACAAAACAAAACAGTAAAACTTAACAACCATCACCACCACCAAACAACAAACAGGCTCAACAGGGGGGACGAGGAGAGAGGCGGATATTGGTGCCTCCCGATGAAAGGGCGGAAGACGTTGTGTGTGTGTGTGTGTGTGTGTGTGTGTGA
>JAPMOS010000329.1:25000-27456 GCA_027972325.1 Paratrimastix pyriformis | reverse complement strand
AACATCAACATCAACATCCAACATCATCAACATCAACATCAACATCATCAACATCAACATCAACATCAACATCAACATCAACATCAACATTGACCAAGGACCGGGATGCGATCGGGAAGCGGCGTGAATTGCAGATCCACCACATCTGGGGCTACTCGAACAGCCGCACAAGGTCGGCCAAAACAATTTTTTCATGCATAACCTTAATTTTTATTTCATATGGTGCCGCCGGGAATTGAATGGGCGACCAAGAAATTTTGACAAGAGGGGTCTAGCCGCACGGGGAACATCCGACAGTGGCGGAAACTGGCTCTGGATCGGGGCACCATACCGGTCAACTTCGGTCGAAAATGTTGACGTCGGTTTTCAACATTTGTTACGAAACGCTAACTGGAGTTGGACCAAATTCGGGGGTAAATCAGGGTAGTTTGGGCTAAGACTGGGGTGACAACGTGTCGTCGGCGACCTCACAACCGGGCTTGATCACGATCGGCAAACCGCGTGATTTCCAGTTGGCCCACACCCGGGGCAACCTCAAACCAACGCGCAATCAGGGTCCCCATGAATGAGTGGTGCATGAGGTGGGGTCAGTCGCGGGGTCCCTTCCCTAAGGATGGGTCGATGTCGTCGGTCGACCATCACCCAACCGGGCTTGATCCGGTATTCGGCAAACCGCGTGATTTCCAGTTGGCCCACACCCGGGGCAACCTCAAACCAACGCGCAATCGGGTCCCCGAGTGAGTGGTGCATGGGTGGGGTCAGTCGCCAGGGTACCCTTCCCTATAGGGATGGGGTCGTTCGTCGGTCGACCATCACCCAACCGGGCTTGATCCGATCGGCAAACCGCGTGATTTCCAGTTGGCCCACACCCGGGCAACCTCAAACCAACGCGCAATCGGGTCCCCGAGTGAGTGGTGCATGGGTGGGGTCAGTCGCCAGGGTACCCTTCCCTATAGGGATGGGGTCGTTCGTCGGTCGACCATCACCCAACCGGGCTTGATCCGATCGGCAAACCGCGTGTTTCCAGTTGGCCCACACCCGGGGCAACCTCAAACCAACGCGCAATCGGGTCCCCGAGTGAGTGGTGCATGGGTGGGGTCAGTCGCCAGGGTACCCTTCCCTATAGGGATGGGGTCGTTCGTCGGTCGACCCATTGTCAGGTGGTCATATTTTGGATTCCGGCGCCCCAAACTATCCTGAAAATTCGATTATGGTGTCTTGCGAAAGCCTGCCCATTTGTACGCGTTTCCCACGACGGAATCGCGCGGTCGGGGGTCTCCATTTGGGTCGACCATCGATCGACCTATCCCCCTTCCCCATGCCGGAACCTGACAAAACACCTTCATCACGTGCGGATATTCGGAACCCCGTATTTTTCCCGGATTCGTGGAGGTTTGGAGCACCTCCGAATGGATTTTCAGACCTTTTGCATCGAGGGGTCAATCAAAACAAATTTTCCAATTCGACCGGTCCCCGATGGCCTTGCCCCATCTTGACCGCATCAGTGCACATCAACCCCCCATTTGGGAGCCTCCAAAGTCGATTGGAAAATTCAGATCATGTGTGGAGCTCATCAAATCACCGAAAAATCCGGGCGCAATCACCGGGACCGCGCGGTCGGGGGGTACAAGCCCTCAGACCCCTTTGGGCAGGCCTGCCCCGGCCGGATCGATGATTTTCACCATCATGCCACTTCGGGCGATCCGCGCAAGCCCCGGAATCGGAATCTCCGCATAAAATAGGGCTAGGAACAACCCTCAAACCAGGTCCGATGGGGGGTTTCACACCGATGACCGGTGGTCGACCCTTTGTGGGGGTCCTTTTGGGGTCCCCTCTTGGGGAGGCACTTTTCGCATTTTCATCCACCCGTCGGTGCACCACCCGAAATGACTCAAAATTCGTGTTCTCCGCCGGGTTTTACCCCCACCCGCCATAGAAAACCACCCCCGCAGACAAGGGCATGACCAGTCAACCTCGACATTTACCCTCGGGGTACCCCCCGCGGACCACCCCGAACCATCCCTACCGCATCAACCACCCATACAGCGACCCCGGCTGACTGCAAATTCGAATTCTCCGGGTAATTTTACGGGGGTTCCTCTGGGAACCGACCGTCTCACTCCCAGTTAAGGGGGACACCCGGTGGCCGGCACCCCAAAATGACCCCTTCCGGGCCTCCCCCGGCCCCTGGACCGTTAACAAGCAGGACAACCCCGCATGATCCGACGGTCGTGTCGCCATTTGTTTGAATGCCCATCATGGGGAGACTCTAGCCCCCCCGGGAGGGGCGCTCACGCACGTGGCTGGGTGCCGGTACACCGTTCGGGCCGGCACAGCGGAACAATACAAAATTTAGGCGTCCGGAGTAATGTCAAAGTGAAAATTTTCTCGTGATCCCATCAACCAACCAACAACATGGGTCCATCAATGCACTCAAAAAGAGGTTTTGCGTTGTT
>JAPMOS010000329.1:12500-15000 GCA_027972325.1 Paratrimastix pyriformis | reverse complement strand
CGGGGCAACCTCAAACCAACGCGCAATCGGGTCCCCGAGTGAGTGGTGCATGGGTGGGGTCAGTCGCCAGGGTACCCTTCCCTATAGGGATGGGGTCGTTCGTCGGTCGACCATCACCCAACCGGGCTTGATCCGATCGGCAAACCGCGTGATTTCCAGTTGGCCCACACCCGGGGCAACCTCAAACCAACGCGCAATCGGGTCCCCGAGTGAGTGGTGCATGGGTGGGGTCAGTCGCCAGGGTACCCTTCCCTATAGGGATGGGGTCGTTCGTCGGTCGACCATCACCCAACCGGGCTTGATCCGATCGGCAAACCGCGTGATTTCCAGTTGGCCCACACCCGGGGCAACCTCAAACCAACGCGCAATCGGGTCCCCGAGTGAGTGGTGCATGGGTGGGGTCAGTCGCCAGGGTACCCTTCCCTATAGGGATGGGGTCGTTCGTCGGTCGACCATCACCCAACCGGGCTTGATCCGATCGGCAAACCGCGTGATTTCCAGTTGGCCCACACCCGGGGCAACCTCAAACCAACGCGCAATCGGGTCCCCGAGTGAGTGGTGCATGGGTGGGGTCAGTCGCCAGGGTACCCTTCCCTATAGGGATGGGGTCGTTCGTCGGTCGACCATCACCCAACCGGGCTTGATCCGATCGGCAAACCGCGTGATTTCCAGTTGGCCCACACCCGGGGCAACCTCAAACCAACGCGCAATCGGGTCCCCGAGTGAGTGGTGCATGGGTGGGGTCAGTCGCCAGGGTACCCTTCCCTATAGGGATGGGGTCGTTCGTCGGTCGACCCATTGTCGGGTGGTCATATTTTGGATTCCGGCGCCCCCAAACTATCCTGAAAATTCGATTATGGTGTCTTGCGAAAGCCTGCCCATTTGTACGCGTTTCCCACGACGGAATCGCGCGGTCGGGGGGGGTCTCCATTTGGGTCGACCATCGATCGACCTATCCCCTACCCCTTCCCCATGCCGGAACCTGACAAAACACCTTCATCACGTGCGGATATTCGGAACCCCGTATTTTTCCCGGATTCGTGGAGGTTTGGAGCACCTCCGAATGGATTTTCAGACCTTTTGCATCGAGGGGTCAATCAAAACAAATTTTCCAATTCGACCGGTCCCCGATGGCCTTGCCCCATCTTGACCGCATCAGTGCACATCAACCCCCCCATTTGGGAGCCTCCAAAGTCGATTGGAAAATTCAGATCATGTGTGGAGCTCATCAAATCACCGAAAAATCCGGGCGCAATCACCGGGACCGCGCGGTCGGGGGGGGTACAAGCCCTCAGACCCCTTTGGGCAGGCCTGCCCCGGCCGGATCGATGATTTTCACCATCATGCCACTTCGGGCGATCCGCGCAAGCCCCGGAATCGGAATCTCCGCATAAAATAGGGCTAGGAACAACCCTCAAACCAGGTCCGATGGGGGGTTTCACACCGATGACCGGTGGTCGACCCTTTGTGGGGGTCCTTTTGGGGGTCCCTCCAGGGAGGCACTTTTCGCATTTTCTCATCCACCCGTCGGTGCACCACCCGAAATGACTCAAAATTCGTGTTCTCCGCCGGGTTTTACCCCCACCCGCCATAGAAAACCACCCCCGCAGACAAGGGCATGACCAGTCAACCTCGACATTTACCCTCGGGGGTACCCCCCCGCGGACCACCCCGAACCATCCCTACCGCATCAACCACCCATACAGCGACCCCGGCTGACTGCAAATTCGAATTCTCCGGGTAATTTTACGGGGGGTTCCTCTGGGAACCGACCGTCTCACTCCCAGTTAAGGGGGACACCCGGTGGCCGGCACCCCAAAATGACCCCTTCCGGGCCTCCCCCGGCCCCTGGACCGTTAACAAGCAGGACAACCCCGCATGATCCGACGGTCGTGTCGCCATTTGTTTGAATGCCCATCATGGGGAGACTCTAGCCCCCCCGGGAGGCGCTCACGCACGTGGCTGGGTGCCGGTACACCGTTCGGGCCGGCACAGCGGAACAATACAAAATTTAGGCGTCCGGAGTAATGTCAAAGTGAAAATTTTCTCGTGATCCCATCAACCAACCAACAACATGGGTCCATCAATGCACTCAAAAAAAGAGGTTTTGCGTTGTTAGATGGTCACCCATACCCTTGGAAAAAGTTCGGGTGGCATGCAATATCGCATGTCCGACTCCGACCACACCATGCCAAATTTCGATACAGACCTTCGAATTATGCTTAGTTAAGTGGGTTAAGCTATTCAGATGGGTCTCCCCAAAAAGTTGGTCACCATCGATATCATCGGGTCCCGGGTGGTCGAACGGAATGGTCAAAATCAATGATCTTATTTTAGGATTGATTTTTGATGTACATAAAAAATTAAGGGGGGTCAAAAATTTCAATGGCAATGGTAAATTTAGTAAATTTCGCTAAATTTAGCTAAATTTATTTTTGTTAAGAAACGCTAAATTTAGCGAAATTTGCTAAATTTTGTATGGATTTACAGAATTTGCATT
>JAPMOS010000329.1:0-5000 GCA_027972325.1 Paratrimastix pyriformis | reverse complement strand
CACACCACCCAGCTATCTTTAAGCTACGGCCATAGTTGGGCGAAAGCACCGGATCCCTTCAGACCTCCGAAGTTAAGCGCTCAACGCTCGGTTAGTACTTGGATGGGGGACCGCCAGGAAAAACCGAGTGCTGTAGCTTTGCATTTTGACCATCAACATCAACATCAACATCAACATCAACATCAACATCAACATCAACATCAACATCAACATCAACATCAACATCAACATCAACATCAACATCAACATCAACATCAACATCAACATCAACATCAACATCAACATCAACATCAACATCAACATCAACATCAACATCAACATCAACATCAACATCAACATCAACATCAACATCAACATCAACATCAACATCAACATCAACATCAACATCAACATCAACATCAACATCAACATCAACATCAACATCAACATCAACATCAACATCAACATCAACATCAACATCAACATCAACATCAACATCAACATCAACATCAACATCAACATCAACATCAACATCATCACCAACATCAACACATCAACATCAACATGGTCATCATCACCAACATGGTCATCATCACCAACATCAACATCATCACCAACATGGTCATCATCACCAACATGGTCATCATCACCAACATGGTCATCATCACCAACATGGTCATCATCACCAACATGGTCATCATCACCAACATGGTCATCATCACCAACATGGTCATCATCACCAACATGGTCATCATCACCAACATGGTCATCATCATCATCAACATAGTCCTGACATGCATCCTATACCATGCGACCGGCGAACACCTCATCTGTCACCACACCGACATGCTAGTTTTCAGCTGGCGGCAATAGCTCAGCGGTAGCGCTGCATGTTGATGACGCTCAGGTCACGAGTTCAATTCCCCCTTTTGCAATTATTTATTTTTTCACCCGTCGGGGCGCATTTGTATGGTGAAGGTACATGTCCCCGTCGGCCGCACCTGGACACTCGGCGTTTGCAGATCCAGAAACCCGTGTGGGCCGCCCTTGTAGAAGACCCCTGGGGCTACTTCGGGCCGTGACAGGTGAGCAGGGAGGGCTGCCGGAGCTTGGTCAATTTCCTTTGGACGGACGTCCTGGGAAAGGGTCGTCTTGGGATTGTCTTCGGGATCCGTCGGCCGGACCTGGACACGGCTAACCATGGCTGATGGAAACACCGATTGGTGGCCCTTGTAGAGGGCCATTGGGGCTACTTTACGAGCCCGCACGTTACTTCCAACTCCCACGGGACGCTGGTCAAAGCCCGTCCGACGGATGGGGGTATGGCGGTCGGGCCGGGAATAGTGCCGTCCGTCGGCCGGACCTGGACATGCCGCATCTTGGGCGCTTGTCAAACCGAAGCGCGGGCCTGCTAGGGGACCCCGAGGCCCACCTCAGGCCGGCCCACAACAAGCTGGCAGCGGGCGGAACGAAGGTCAAAGTGGGGGCACGGATGGACAAGGACGGCCGGCCCTATAGTGACCGGGCACCGTCGGCCGCCCCTTGACCAACCAGCATCCACCATCCGGGGAAACCGCGTGAATTCCAGTTCCACACCATGTGGGGCTACTCCAAACACCCGCTGGATTGAGATGCCAAATGAAATTTTGAAGATTTATGTCAGGTGGGAGTGGACCCAGGCCGGCCGGGGTGGGTCGAGACCGGTCACCGTCGGCCGCCCGTTGACCAAGGACCCGGGATGCGATCGGGAAACGGCGTGAATTGCAGATCCACCACATCTGGGGCTACTCCGAACAGCCGCACAAGGTCGGCCAAAAACAATTTTTTCATGCATAACCTTAATTTTATTTCATATGGTGCCGCCGGGAATTGAATGGGCGACCAAGAAATTTTGACAAGAAGGGGGTCTAGCCGCACGGGGGAACATCCGACAGTGGCGGAAACTGGCTCGTTTGGATCAGGGCACCATACCGGTCAACTTCGGTCGAAAATGTTGACGTCGAGTTTTCAAAAATTTGTTACGAAACGAGCTAGTTTGGACCAAATTCGGGGTAAATCGGGGTAGTTTGGGCTAAGTTGGGGTACAACGTGTCGTCGGTCGACCATCACCCAACCGGGCTTGATCCGATCGGCAAACCGCGTGATTTCCAGTTGGCCCACACCCGGGGCAACCTCAAACCAACGCGCAATCGGGTCCCCGAGTGAGTGGTGCATGGGTGGGGTCAGTCGCCAGGGTACCCTTCCCTATAGGGATGGGGTCGTTCGTCGGTCGACCATCACCCAACCGGGCTTGATCCGATCGGCAAACCGCGTGATTTCCAGTTGGCCCACACCCGGGGCAACCTCAAACCAACGCGCAATCGGGTCCCCGAGTGAGTGGTGCATGGGTGGGGTCAGTCGCCAGGGTACCCTTCCCTATAGGGATGGGGTCGTTCGTCGGTCGACCATCACCCAACCGGGCTTGATCCGATCGGCAAACCGCGTGATTTCCAGTTGGCCCACACCCGGGGCAACCTCAAACCAACGCGCAATCGGGTCCCCGAGTGAGTGGTGCATGGGTGGGGTCAGTCGCCAGGGTACCCTTCCCTATAGGGATGGGGTCGTTCGTCGGTCGACCATCACCCAACCGGGCTTGATCCGATCGGCAAACCGCGTGATTTCCAGTTGGCCCACACCCGGGGCAACCTCAAACCAACGCGCAATCGGGTCCCCGAGTGAGTGGTGCATGGGTGGGGTCAGTCGCCAGGGTACCCTTCCCTATAGGGATGGGGTCGTTCGTCGGTCGACCATCACCCAACCGGGCTTGATCCGATCGGCAAACCGCGTGATTTCCAGTTGGCCCACACCCGGGGCAACCTCAAACCAACGCGCAATCGGGTCCCCGAGTGAGTGGTGCATGGGTGGGGTCAGTCGCCAGGGTACCCTTCCCTATAGGGATGGGGTCGTTCGTCGGTCGACCCATTGTCGGGTGGTCATATTTTGGATTCCGGCGCCCCCAAACTATCCTGAAAATTCGATTATGGTGTCTTGCGAAAGCCTGCCCATTTGTACGCGTTTCCCACGACGGAATCGCGCGGTCGGGGGGGGTCTCCATTTGGGTCGACCATCGATCGACCTATCCCCTACCCCTTCCCCATGCCGGAACCTGACAAAACACCTTCATCACGTGCGGATATTCGGAACCCCGTATTTTTCCCGGATTCGTGGAGGTTTGGAGCACCTCCGAATGGATTTTCAGACCTTTTGCATCGAGGGGTCAATCAAAACAAATTTTCCAATTCGACCGGTCCCCGATGGCCTTGCCCCATCTTGACCGCATCAGTGCACATCAACCCCCCCATTTGGGAGCCTCCAAAGTCGATTGGAAAATTCAGATCATGTGTGGAGCTCATCAAATCACCGAAAAATCCGGGCGCAATCACCGGGACCGCGCGGTCGGGGGGGGTACAAGCCCTCAGACCCCTTTGGGCAGGCCTGCCCCGGCCGGATCGATGATTTTCACCATCATGCCACTTCGGGCGATCCGCGCAAGCCCCGGAATCGGAATCTCCGCATAAAATAGGGCTAGGAACAACCCTCAAACCAGGTCCGATGGGGGGTTTCACACCGATGACCGGTGGTCGACCCTTTGTGGGGGTCCTTTTGGGGGTCCCTCCAGGGAGGCACTTTTCGCATTTTCTCATCCACCCGTCGGTGCACCACCCGAAATGACTCAAAATTCGTGTTCTCCGCCGGGTTTTTCCCCCCCCCCGCCATAGAAAACCACCCCCGCAGACAAGGGCATGACCAGTCAACCTCGACATTTACCCTCGGGGGTACCCCCCCGCGGACCACCCCGAACCATCCCTACCGCATCAACCACCCATACAGCGACCCCGGCTGACTGCAAATTCGAATTCTCCGGGTAATTTTACGGGGGTTCCTCTGGGAACCGACCGTCTCACTCCCAGTTAAGGGGGACACCCGGTGGCCGGCACCCCAAAATGACCCCTTCCGGGCCTCCCCCGGCCCCTGGACCGTTAACAAGCAGGACAACCCCGCATGATCCGACGGTCGTGTCGCCATTTGTTTGAATGCCCATCATGGGAGACTCTAGCCCCCCCGGGAGGCGCGCTCACGCACGTGGCTGGGTGCCGGTACACCGTTCGGGCCGGCACAGCGGAACAATACAAAATTTAGGCGTCCGGAGTAATGTCAAAGTGAAAATTTTCTCGTGATCCCATCAACCAACCAACAACATGGGTCCATCAATGCACTCAAAAAGAGGTTTTGCGTTGTTAGATGGTCACCCATACCCTTGGAAAAAGTTCGGGTGGCATATCGCATGTCCGACTCCGACCACACCATGCCAAATTTCGATACAGACCTTCGAATTATGCTTAGTTAAGTGGGTTAAGCTATTCAGATGGGTCTCCCCAAAAAGTTGGTCACCATCGATATCATCGGGTCCCGGGTGGTCGAACGGAATGGTCAAAATCAATGATCTTATTTTAGGATTGATTTTTGATGTACATAAAAAATTAAGGGGGGGTCAAAAATTTCAATGGCAATGGTAAATTTAGTAAATTTCGCTAAATTTAGCTAAATTTATTTTGTTAAGAAACGCTAAATTTAGCGAAATTTGCTAAATTTTGTATGGATTTACAGAATTTGCATTCAAAATTTATTTGCCATACAAAATTTAACGCGTTTTGCGAAAAAACTAAGTCATAAATTTGCTAAATTTTGTATGGCGGCTAAATTTTGAATGCAAATTCTGTCGGTTGGTAAATTTAGGCCATGTCAGACCACCCTGAAGGTATATATGAAGAGGAGAAAAAAAAAAAAAAAAAAAAAAGTTGTTGCGGAGTGGGCAGATGAGAAGTTGGTGAAAACTGATTTTCTGATGCGCCTTCAGTTTAGTACTGGGTATCGGAACCACCCTATTGCTGCGCGCAGCCAGCTTGATTCCCTGATTAAGGGGATGGTAGGCTACCGGGGCTCACCTCTGGATTGTAGTGCTTTGCACCGTCGCGTATCGA
>JAPMOS010000033.1:320799-346762 GCA_027972325.1 Paratrimastix pyriformis | reverse complement strand
GCCGGCCAGCTCCTCGCCCTGCATCTGCCAGGCTCTCCCGCAGCCAGGCCAGCGCACGCCCGCCTGGGCCAGGCCTCGCCGCCGCCTCGGCACCTCGGCTGCCGCCTGGCCTCCGCGCCGCCTGCGCCTGCGCCCGACTGGGCACGCGCCGCTCGGACTGGCACGCGCCGCCTCGGACTGGGCACGCGCCGCCCGACTGGGGCACGCGCCGCCTCGGACTGGCACGCGCCGCCTCGGACTGGGCCTCGGCCAGGGCCGCCCGCAGCTGGGCGCACTCACCCTCGGCCGCCGCCAGGGCACCCTCGAGCTGCTCGCTCTGGGCCTGCATTCCCTGGCGCAGGCGGCCAGCTCGCCGGCCGCCTGCCGGGCCTGCGCCCGCGCCGCGTGGCCGTGCTCACTCGGCCCGCAGGCCCCGCTCGCCCGCCTGGGGAGGCCTCCAGGGCCGCCTGCCTGGGCCAGCTCGCCCGCCAGGGCAGCCACCCGGCTCGCGGGCCCGGCCGCGGCCTCCTCGGCCGCCTCGGGCACCGCGGCCAGCTCGCCCTCCAGCTCGGCCGGGGCCGCGCCGTGGCCGCGCTCAGGGCCGGCCGCCTGGGCCGCAGCCGCCTGGCCGCAGCCGCCTGGGCCGCCTCGTCGGCTCTGGGTGGTCGCCGTGGTCATCTCGGCAACCACCAGCACCTGCCCGCCCGCCGCGCTGCTCACCAGGGTCGTCGGTGCGGCCGCGCTCGGGGGCCTCGTCGCTCCTCAGCTCCAGCGCCGCCTCGGCCTCGGCCGCGGCCTCTCGCGCTGCCGCGCTGCCGCCACCTCGGCCTGGGCCGCGCCTGTGCCTGCGCCTCCGCGGCAGCCGCCCGCGCAGCCGCCGCCTCGGCCTGCCGGACGCCCTCGGCTCGCTCCAGGGCGGCCTGGCTCGCGCGCCAGGGCCTCCGCAGGGCTCTCCGCCTCGTCGGTGGCGGCCCGCTTGCGGCCTCCACCGCGCCGGCCAGCCTCGCCCTGCATCTGCCAGGCCTCCCGCAGCCAGGCCAGCGCACGCTCCGCCTGGGCCAGGCTCGCCGCTGCCTGGGCACCTCGGCCGCCGTTTCGCTGCCGCTCGCGCCTGCGCTCGGACTGGGCACGCCGCCGGACTGGCACGCCGCCTCGGACTGGCACGCGCCGCCTCGACTGGGCACGCGCCGCCTCGGACTGGCACGCGCCGCCTCGGACTGGGCCTCGGCCAGGGCCGCCCGCAGCTGGCGCACTCACCCTCGGCCGCCGCCAGGGCACCCTCGAGCTGCTCGCTCTGGGCCTGCACACACTTTTGGCGTAGGCGGCCAGCTCGCCGGCCGCCTGCCGGGCCTGCGCCCGCGCCGCGTGGCCGTGCTCACCTCGGCCCGCAGGCCCCGCTCGCCCGCCTGGGAGGCCTCCAGGGCCGCCTGGGCCTGGGCCAGCTCGCCCGCCAGGCAGCCACCCGGCTCGCGGGTTTCGGCCGCGGCCTCCTCGGCCGCCCGCACCGCGGCCAGCTCGCCCTCCAGCTCGGCCAGCCGCGCCGTGGCCGCGCTCAGGGGTCAGCCGCCTGGGCCGCAGCCGCCTGGGCCGCAGCCGCCTGGGCCGCCTCGTCGGCTTCGCTCTGCGGTCGCCGTGGTCATCTCGGCAACCACCAGCACCTGCCCGCCCGCCGCGCTGCTCACCAGGGTCGTCGGTGCGGCCGCGCCTGGGGCCTCCTCGGCCGCCCTCAGCTCCAGCGCCGCCTCGGCCTCGGCCGCGGTCTCCTCGCGCTGCCGCGCCGCCGCCACCTCGGCCTGGGCCGCGCTCAGGGCAGCCTGCGCCTCCGCGGCAGCGCCGCGCAGCCGCCGCCTCGGCCTGCCGGACGCCCCTCGGCCTGCTCCAGGGCGGCTCTCGCGCGCCAGGGCCTCCCGCAGGCCTCCGCCTCGTCGGTGGCGGCCCGCTTGGCGGCCTCCACCGCGCCGGCCAGCTCCTCGCCCTGCATCTGCCAGGCTCCCGCAGCCAGGCCAGCGCACGCTCCGCCTGGGCCAGGCTCGCCGCTGCCTGGGCACCCTCGGCCGCCGCCTGCGCTGCCGCCTGCGCCTGCGCCTTGCACGCGCTGCCTCGGACTGGGCACGCCGCCTCGGACTGGGCACGCGCCGCCTCGGACTGGGCACGCGCCGCCTCGGACTGGCACGCGCCGCCTCGGACTGGGCCTCGGCCAGGGCCGCCCGCAGCTGGGCGCACTCACCCTCGGCCGCCGCCAGGGCACCTCGAGCTGCTCGCTCTGGGCCTGCACACCTTGGCGCAGGGCGGCCAGCTCGCCGGCCGCCTGCCGGCCTGCGCCCGCGCCGCGTGGCTGTGCTCACCTCGGCCCGCAGGCCCCGCTCGCCCGCCTGGGAGGCCTCCAGGGCCGCCTGGCCTGGGCCAGCTCGCCCGCCAGGGCAGCCACCCGGCTCGCGTGGGCCTCGGCCGCGGCCTCCTCGGCCGCCCGCACCGCGGCCAGCTCGCCCTCCAGCTCGGCCAGCCGCGCCGGCCGCGCTCAGGGCCGCAGCCGCCTGGGCCGCAGCCGCCTGGGCCGCAGCCGCCTGGGCCGCCTCGTCGGCTTCGCTCTGGGTGGTCGCCGTGGTCATCTCGGCAACCACCAGCACCTGCCCGCCCGCCGCGCTGCTCACCAGGGTCGTCGGTGCGGCTGCGCTCAGGGGGGCCTCCTCGGCCGCCCTCAGCTCCAGCGCCGCCTCGGCCTCGGCCGCGGCTCCTCGCGCTGCCGCGCCGCCGCCACCTCGGCCTGGGCCGCGCTCAGGGCAGCCTGCGCTCCGCGGCAGCCGCCCGCGCAGCCGCCGCCTCGGCCTGCCGGACGCCCTCGGCCCGCTCCAGGGCGGCCTGGCTCTCGCGCGCCAGGGCCTCCCGCAGGCCTCCGCCTCGTCGGTGGTGCCCGCTTGGCGGCCTCCACCGCGCCGGCCAGCCCTCGCCCCGCATCTGCCAGGCCTCCCGCAGCCAGGCCAGCGCACGCTCCGCCTGGGCCAGGCTCGCCGCTGCCTGGGCACCTCGGCCGCCGCCTTGGCCTGCGCCGCCTGCGCCTGCGCTCGGACTGGGCACGCGCCGCTCGGACTGGGGCACGCCGCCTCGGACTGGGCACGCGCCGCCTCGGACTGGGCACGCGCCGCCTCGGACTGGGCACGCGCCGCCTCGGACTGGGCCTCGGCCAGGGCCGCCCGCAGCTGGGCGCACTCACCCCTCGGCCGCCGCCAGGGCACCCTCGAGCTGCTCGCTCTGGGCCCGCACACTTGGCGTAGGCGGCCAGCTCGCCGGCCGCCTGCCGGGCCTGCGCCCCGCGCCGCGTGGCCGTGCTCACCTCGGCCCGCAGGCCCCGCTCGCCCGCCTGGGAGGCCTCCAGGGCCGCCTGGGCCTGGGCCAGCTCGCCCGCCAGGGCAGCCACCCGGCTCGCGGGCCTCGGCCGCGGCCTCCTCGGCCGCCCGCACCGCGGCCAGCTCGCCCTCCGCTCGGCCAGCCGCGCCGTGGCCGCGCTCACTGCAGCCGCCTGGGCCGCAGCCGCCTGGGCCGCAGCCGCCTGGGCCGCCTCGTCGGTTTCGCTCTGGGTGGTCGCCGTGGTCATCTCGGCAACCACCAGCACCTGCCCGCCCGCCGCGCTGCTCACCAGGGTCGTCGGTGCGGCCGCGCTCAGGGCCTCCTCGGCCGCCCCTCAGCTCCAGCGCCGCCTCGGCCTCGGCCGCGGCCTCCTCGCGCCGCCGCGCCGCCGCCACCTCGGCCTGGGCCGCGCTCAGGCAGCCTGCGCCTCCGCGGCAGCCGCCCGCGCAGCCGCCGCCTCGGCCTGCCGGACGCCCTCGGCCCGCTCCAGGGCGGCCTGGCTCTCGCGCGCCAGGGCCTCCCGCAGGGCTCTCCGCCTCGTCGGTGGCGGCCCGCTTGGCGGCTCCACCGCGCCGGCCAGCTCCTCGCCCTGCATCTGCCAGGCCTCCCGCAGCCAGGCCAGCGCACGCTCCGTCTGGGCCAGGCTCGCCGTCTGGGCACCCTCGGCCGCCGTCTTGGCCTGCGCCGCCGCCTGCGCCTGCGCCTCGGACTGGGCACGCGCCGCCTCGGACTGGGCACGCGCCGCCTCGGACTGGGCACGCGCCGCCTCGGACTGGGCACGCGCCGCCTCGGACTGGGCACGCGCCGCCTCGGACTGGGCCTCGGCCAGGGCCGCCCGCAGCTGGGCGCACTCACCCTCGGCCGCCGCCAGGGCACCCTCGAGCTGCTCGCTCTGGGCCTGCACACCCTGGCGCAGGCGGCCAGCTCGCCGGCCGCCTGCCGGGCCTGCGCCCGCGCCGCGTGGCCGTGCTCACCTCGGCCCGCAGGCCCCGCTCGCCCGCCTGGGAGGCCTCCAGGGCCGCCTGGGCCACACTGCCCGCCAGGGCAGCCACCCGGCTCGCGGCCTCGGCCGCGGCCTCCTCGGCCGCCCGCACCGCGGCCAGCTCGCCCTCCAGCTCGGCCAGCCGCGCCGTGGCCGCGCTCAGGGCCGCAGCCGCCTGGGCCGCAGCCGCCTGGGCCGCAGCCGCCTGCCGCCTCGTCGGTTTCGCTCTGCGGTCGCCGTGGTCATCTCGGCAACCACCAGCACCTGCCCGCCCGCCGCGCTGCTCACCAGGGTCGTCGGTGCGGCCGCGCTCAGGGGCCTCCTCGGCCGCCCCTCAGCTCCAGTGCCGCCTCGGCCTCGGCCGCGGCCTCCTCGCGCTGCCGCGCCGCCGCCACCTCGGCCTGGGCCGCGCTCAGGCGCTGCGCCTCCGCGGCAGCCGCCCGCGCAGCCGCCGCCTCGGCCTGCCGGACGCCCTCGCCCGCTCCAGGGCGGCCTGGCTCGCGCGCCAGGGCCTCCCGCAGGGCCTCCGCCTCGTCGGTGGCGGCCCGCTTGGCGGCCTCCACCGCGCCGGCCAGCCTCGCCCTGCATCTGCCAGGCTCCCGCAGCCAGGCCAGCGCACGCCCGCCTGGGCCAGGCTCGCCGCTGCCTGGGCACCCTCGGCCGCCGCCTTGGCCTGCGCCGCCGCCTGCGCCTGCGCCTCGGACTGGGCACGCGCCGCCTCGGACTGCACGCGCCGCCTCGGACTGGGCACGCGCCGCCTCGGACTGGGCACGCGCCGCCTCGGACTGGGCACGCGCCGCCTCGGACTGGGCCTCGGCCAGGGCCGCCCGCAGCTGGGCGCACTCACCCTCGGCCGCCGCCAGGGCACCTCGAGCTGCTCGCTCTGGGCCTGCACACCCTTGGCGCAGGCGGCCAGCTCGCCGGCCGCCTGCCGGGCCTGCGCCCCGCGCCGCGTGGCCGTGCTCACCTCGGCCCGCAGGCCCCGCTCGCCCGCCTGGGAGGCCTCCAGGGCCGCCTGGGCCTGGGCCAGCTCGCCCGCCAGGGCAGCCACCCGGCTCGCGTGGGCCTCGGCCGCGGCCTCCTCGGCCGCCCGCACCGCGGCCAGCTCGCCCTCCAGCTCGGCCAGCCGCGCCGTGGCCGCGCTCAGGCCGCAGCCGCCTGGGCCGCAGCCGCCTGGGCCGCAGCCGCCTGGGCCGCCTCGTCGGGTTGCTCTGCGGTCGCCGTGGTCATCTCGGCAACCACCAGCACCTGCCCGCCCGCCGCGCTGCTCACCAGGGTCGTCGGTGGCTGCGTCAGGGCCTCCTCGGCCGCCCTCAGCTCCAGCGCCGCCTCGGCCTCGGCCGGCCTTCCCCGCGCTGCCGCGCCGCCGCCACCTCGGCCTGGGCCGCGCTCAGGGCAGCCTGCGCCTCCGCGGCAGCCGCCCGCGCAGCCGCCGCCTCGGCCTGCCGGACGCCCTCGGCCCGCTCCAGGGCGGCCTGGCTCGCGCGCCAGGGCCTCCTGCAGGGCTCTCCGCCTCGTCGGTGGCGGCCCGCTTGCGGCCTCCACCGCGCCGGCCAGCCTCGCCCTGCATCTGCCAGGCCTCCCGCAGCCAGGCCAGCGCACGCCCGCCTGGGCCAGGCTCGCCGCTGCCTGGGCACCTCGGCCGCCGCTCTGGCCTGCGCCGCCGCTCGCGCCTGCGCCTCGACTGGGCACGCCGCCTGACTGGGCACGCGCCGCCCGGACTGGGCACGCGCCGCCTCGGACTGGGCACGCGCCGCCTCGGACTGGGCACGCGCCGCCTCGGACTGGGCCTCGGCCAGGGCCGCCCGCAGCTGGGCGCACTCACCCTCGGCCGCCGCCAGGGCACCCTCGAGCTGCTCGCTCTGGGCCTGCACACCCTTGGCGCAGGCGGCCAGCTCGCCGGCCGCCTGCCGGGCCTGCGCCCGCGCCGCGTGGCCGTGCTCACCTCGGCCCGCAGGCCCCGCTCGCCCGCCTGGGAGGCCTCCAGGGCCGCCTGGCCTGGGCCAGCTCGCCCGCCAGGGCAGCCACCCGGCTCGCGTGGGCCTCGGCCGCGGCCTCCTCGGCCGCCCGCACCGCGGCCAGCTCGCCCTCCAGCTCGGCCAGCCGCGCCGTGGCCGCGCTCAGGGCCGCAGCCGCCTGGGCCGCAGCCGCCTGGGCCGCAGCCGCCTGGGCCGCCTCGTCGGCTTCGCTCTGGGTGGTCGCCGTGGTCATCTCGGCAACCACCAGCACCCGCCCGCCGCGCTGCTCACCAGGGTCGTCGGTGCGGCCGCGCTCAGGCTCCTCGCCGCCCTCAGCTCCAGCGCCGCCTCGGCCTCGGCCGCGGCCTCCTCGCGCTGCCGCGCCGCCGCCACCTCGGCCTGGGCCGCGCTCAGTGCTCGCGCTCGCGGCAGCCGCCCGCGCAGCCGCCGCCTCGGCCTCGGACGCCCTCGGCCCGCTCCAGGGCGGCCTGGCTCGCGCGCCAGGGCCTCCCGCAGGGCCTCCGCCTCGTCGGTGGCGGCCCGCTTGGCGGCCTCCACCGCGCCGGCCAGCTCCTCGCCCTGCATCTGCCAGGCCTCCCGCAGCCAGGCCAGCGCACGCCCGCCTGGGCCAGGCTCGCCGCTGCCTGGGCACCCTCGGCCGCCGCCTTGGCCTGCGCCGCCGCCTGCGCCTGCGCTCGGACTGGGCACGCGCCGCCTCGGACTGGGCACGCCGCCTCGGACTGGGCACGCGCCGCCTCGGACTGGGCACGCGCCGCCTCGGACTGGGCACGCGCCGCCTCGGACTGGGCCTCGGCCAGGGCCGCCCGCATGGGCGCACTCACCTCGGCCGCCGCCAGGGCACCCTCGAGCTGCTCGCTCTGGGCCTGCACACCTGGCGCAGGCGGCCAGCTCGCCGGCCGCCTGCCGGCCGCGCCCGCGCCGCGTGGCCGTGCTCACCTCGGCCCGCAGGCCCCGCTCGCCCGCCTGGGAGGCCTCCAGGGCCGCCTGGGCCCGCTCGCCCGCCAGGGCAGCCACCCGGCTCGCGTGGGCCTCGGCCGCGGCCTCGGCCGCCCGCACCGCGGCCAGCTCGCCCTCCAGCTCGGCCAGCCGCGCCGTGGCCGCGCTCAGGGCCGCAGCCGCCTGGGCCGCAGCCGCCTGGGCCGCAGCCGCCTGGGCCGCCTCGTCGGCTCGCTCGGGTGGTCGCCGTGGTCATCTCGGCAACCACCAGCACCTGCCCGCCCGCCGCGCGCTGCTCACCAGGGTCGTCGGTGGCCGCGCTCGGGGGCCTCCTCGGCCGCCCTCAGCTCCAGCGCCGCCTCGGCCTCGGCTGCGGCCTCCTCGCGCTGCCGCGCCGCCGCCACCTCGGCCTGGGCCGCGCTCAGGGCAGCCTGCGCCTCCGCGGCAGCCGCCCGCGCAGCCGCCGCCCGGCCTGCCGGACGCCCTCGGCCCGCTCCAGGGCGGCCTGGCTCTCGCGCGCCAGGGCCTCCCGCAGGGCCTCCGCCTCGTCGGTGGCGGCCCGCTTGGCGGCCTCCACCGCGCCGGCCAGCTCCTCGCCCTGCATCTGCCAGGCCTCCCGCAGCCAGGCCAGCGCACGCTCCGCCTGGGCCAGGCTCGCCGCTGCCTGGGCACCCTCGGCCGCCGCTTGGCCTGCGCCGCCGCCTGCGCCTGCGCCTCGGACTGGGCACGCGCCGCCTCGGACTGGGCACGCGCCGCCTCGGACTGGGCACGCGCCGCCTCGGACTGGGCACGCGCCGCCTCGGACTGGCACGCGCCGCCTCGGACTGGCCTCGGCCAGGGCCGCCCGCAGCTGGGCGCACTCACCGGCCGCCGCCAGGGCCCCCTCGAGCTGCTCGCTCTGGGCCTGCACACCCTTGGCGCAGGCGGCCAGCTCGCCGGCCGCCTGCCGGGCCTGCGCCCGCGCCGCGTGGCCGTGCTCACCTCGGCCCGCAGGCCCCGCTCGCCCGCCTGGGGAGGCCTCCAGGGCCGCCTGGGCCTGGGCCAGCTCGCCCGCCAGGGCAGCCACCCGGCTCGCGGGCTCGGCCGCGGCCTCCTCGGCCGCCCGCACCGCGGCCAGCTCGCCCTCCAGCTCGGCCAGCCGCGCCGTGGCCGCGCTCAGGGCCGCAGCCGCCTGGGCCGCAGCCGCCTGGGCCGCAGCCGCCTGGGCCGCCTCGTCGGGCTCGCTCTGGGTGGTCGCCGTGGTCATCTCGGCAACCACCAGCACCTGCCCGCCCGCCGCGCTGCTCACCAGGGTCGTCGGTGCGGCCGCGCTCAGGGGGGCCTCCTCGGCCGCCCTCAGCTCCAGCGCCGCCTCGGCCTCGGCCGCGGCTCTCCTCGCGCCGCGCTGCCGCCACCTCGGCCTGGGCCGCGCTCAGGGCAGCCTGCGCCTCCGCGGCAGCCGCCCGCGCAGCCGCCGCCTCGGCCTGCCGGACGCCCTCGGCCCGCTCCAGGGCGGCCTGGCTCGCGCGCCAGGGCCTCCCGCAGGGCCTCCGCCTCGTCGGTGGCGGCCCGCTTGGCGGCCTCCACCGCGCCGGCCAGCTCCTCGCCCTGCATCTGCCAGGCCTCCCGCAGCCAGGCCAGCGCACGCTCCGCCTGGGCCAGGCTCGCCGCCTGGGCACCCTCGGCCGCCGCCTTGGCCTGCGCCGCCGCCTGCGCCTGCGCCTCGGACTGGGCGCACCGCCTCGGACTGGGCACGCGCCGCCTCGGACTGGGCACGCCGCCTGACTGGGCACGCGCCGCCTCGGACTGGGCACGCGCCGCCTCGGACTGGCCTCGGCCAGGGCCGCCCGCAGCTGGGCGCACTCACCCTCGGCCGCCGCCAGGGCACCCTCGAGCTGCTCGCTCTGGGCCTGCACACCCTTGGCGCAGGCGGCCAGCTCGCCGGCCGCCTGCCGGGCCTGCGCCCCGCGCCGCGTGGCCGTGCTCACCTCGGCCCGCAGGCCCCGCTCGCCCGCCTGGGAGGCCTCCAGGGCCGCCTGGGCCTGGGCCAGCTCGCCCGCCAGGGCAGCCACCCGGCTCGCGTGGGCCTCGGCCGCGGCCTCCTCGGCCGCCCGCACCGCGGCCAGCTCGCCCTCCAGCTCGGCCAGCCGCGCCGTGGCCGCGCTCAGGGCCGCAGCCGCCTGGGCCGCAGCCGCCTGGGCCGCAGCCGCCTGGGCCGCCTCGTCGGCTCGCTCTGGGTGGTCGCCGTGGTCATCTCGGCAACCACCAGCACCTGCCCGCCCGCCGCGCTGCTCACCAGGGTCGTCGGTGCGGCCGCGCTCATGGGGGCCTCCTCGGCCGCCCTCAGCTCCAGCGCCGCCTCGGCCTCGGCCGCGGCCTCCTCGCGCTGCCGCGCCGCCGCCACCTCGGCCTGGGCCGCGCTCAGGGCAGCCTGCGCCTCCGCGGCAGCCGCCCGCGCAGCCGCCGCCTCGGCCTGCCGGACGCCCTCGGCCCGCTCCAGGGCGGCCTGGCTCTCGCGCGCCAGGGCCTCCCGCAGGGCCTCCGCCTCGTCGGTGGCGGCCCGCTTGGCGGCCTCCACCGCGCCGGCCAGCTCCTCGCCCTGCATCTGCCAGGCCTCCCGCAGCCAGGCCAGCGCACGCTCCGCCTGGGCCAGGCTCGCCGCTGCCTGGGCACCCTCGGCCGCCGCCTTGGCCTGCGCCGCCGCCTGCGCCTGCGCCTCGGACTGGGCACGCGCCGCCTCGGACTGGGCACGCGCCGCCTCGGACTGGGCACGCGCCGCCTCGGACTGGGCACGCGCCGCCTCGGACTGGGCACGCGCCGCCTCGGACTGGGCCTCGGCCAGGGCCGCCCGCAGCTGGGCGCACTCACCCTCGGCCGCCGCCAGGGCACCCTCGAGCTGCTCGCTCTGGGCCTGCACACCCAGCTCGCCTCCCATTCTCAGCTCCTCTTGCGGCTCCATTTCTTCCTTCCATTCGGTGGGCAGCCGCCATGCTTCGACCTCCTTCAGCCTTGCCATGACGGCATCACGCACCTCCAGAGCTGTTGCGTGACACTTCTCCACCTTCGCTTCGTAACATTCCTCCGCCTTCTCCGTCTCCTCTTCGGACCGCCTTGCCGCACCTTGGCCCCTTGCCGCATCTTGCCAGCAGCCTCCTGCCTCCAGCGCCAATCGTTCTTCTTCAAGCCGAGCCCATCCTTCCAGCTCGCCTTGTGCCACGATGGATTTTGCTTGCTCCACCAAAGGCAGGAGTTCTGTTGCCCTTGGGGTGGCCGCCCCTTCGTCGCTGCCGTCTCGCGTGTCTCTGGCAGTCTGCTTCACCCGGCCATTGCCATTTTCGCGCTCCATCTTCCATTCGCATTGAACAAGCGCCTCCTGAAGTTGAGCCACCAGCCTTCCAGCTTCGACCTGCAAGCCCCTGATCCTTTGAACTTGGGCTGCAGCAGCATCTCGTTCGCCCATGACGGCTTGAACCTCCATTCGGGCGCCGGCAAGCTCTTTCTGGCTCTGAAGCCATTGCATTTCATAGAAGTCCCGTGCGTCCATCGCTTCTCCTCGCTGACGACGGGCCTCAGACAACTCATACTATCCGAATCGTCTCGTACTGTGGAAATTCGGCGTTTCAGACCTCCAAATGGCTAATACTCACATCTCGGGTCATGACTGCCCTTTCCATCTCGGCTAGTCTCGCGCATAAATCGACATCGTGCGCCCAATTCGGCTCTTCGCCGCACGTCTCCTATTTCCAGAAATAAGCACGACATGAGTATATCACGTTTCGTATCCTTCTCGCCGGCTCACGGACTTTTTCTTTCGATCGTCCCAAGACACTCATGGATTCAGTTCTTTTTGAACCCTCCTTCAGTCGTCTTCACACTGAGCGATGTCCCCACCCGCCGGAATCTCGGGGCTACTTTTTTTGGAGAGCGCTCTCCCCGTGACGAGCTCGAGCCTCGCTTCAAGTCGGCCCTCTCCATCTTTATAGTTTTTTTCAGGAACAAACCAAGCTGTTTTTCATGTAAACACTCCGCCGCCCAAAGGGAGGTTCATTCGTGACGTCACGGCCAACATTCCACGCTTCACTCAGCTCCACAAAGCGGTTCGCCTTCCCGCTGTCAGCACGGTACTCATTCCTCTTCTTCGGCAGTGACGACGAACACAATCGTTTCAACGAACTTCATACAATGTTTCCATACTCCCGTAAGATCAAGGTGCCCACAAATGTCAACAGGTTCAGAAACTAGGGAAACGATTCGTCATTATCCTTCTCACGTGTGTCGCAGACCATGTGAAACCCAAACAACACCCGCCAAGTCAAGGTACTCGGCAGCACCGGTCTAGATAAATCAAAAGCAATGAGCCCTTCTCGTGATTCTGCTGGTGCAGACGATGTTCCGCCCGAATGCAGCCGATAGTTCATCCAATAATCCAACTCCAAATTCGCTTCTTCAAAGGCAAAGCTCAGAAGGTAGCCTGTTAAGGGAAAGTTGTGAAGCTCCACCCACTCATTGGCCTGCAGACCGCAAAACACGACCACCGCGAACAGGACCCATGCGTTCCCTCGTGGACAGAGGCAACATCCGCATGTTGTCCGAGTTTCACCTGTTTGGCTCGTTGCCTCCTGCAGGGGTGCCTGACTCGGTGGCACAAAGGCAATCATCTTCAGGCCGGGCTGCGGCTGTTCGGGAATGACAGCTTGATGTATCGTCGTCACCCCGGGTGTTGTCATCGTCTCTCTCCCTCCATTGGCGGAACTTGTCCTTGTGCTACTCCGACGAGTGATCCGGGACAGTTGGAAGAGGGACCCCAGTAGTGATAGTGTCCCCAGCACGTAAAACACCGGCTCCATTGTCCAGGAAATTTGGGCATACCAGTAGGACTCTGCAAAGGGTCAGCTTCACGGGTCTGTGAAAAATCGGATCGGCGAACCTGAATCGGCCCACAGGCTGAGATCGCTCGAGGATGCGGGAGGGTAGGTGGGGTGCGCAATATATACCAGAATGATCAACAGGAACGCCATTCCTAGGGTTCAACACGTGAGGTTGCCCCTCATTTTGCCTGGTTGGGCAGACCGGCTCGAAGAGTTTGGGCCAGAAAGAAAACCACCACGAAAAACCGCGCGACGCCCTGCGGAGTGAGGGGTTGGAGGGGTTGAGTTGGAGGGATGCCGGGGACCTCCATTGTGGCTGCCCGTGCCCGATTCTCCACCTCTGACCGCCTGGGCGGTCCGGCGGTGGCTCCTAGAGCCCCTCCAGGCTGCTCTGTTACCTTGCGGAAATCTCCTGTGATCAAGCCTATTGTGGGTAGGAAGGGTTAGTGGGGAAGGTGGGGGGGGGGGGGTCGAACCTTCTACAAAATACTCGCGAGGGCGTGCCTGTCCTGTGGGCAGTTCTGGCTGTACAGTCAACATGAGATCCTATTTACCGAAGTCAAGTTGAAACACCAAAATGGAAAGAAGAGACCGATGCGGGCAAGAGGGAGGGGGGTAATGGAGGGCCAGTGTAGAGAAGTGTTGGGTCCTCCAAAGGTTGTTCGGCTCCTTGTTGTGCAAGCTCTCGGACTCGCTGGACAACCACGGACCCACTACCGACGATGGGGCGCGGCCTCGTGGTCGGGTGCTGGGATTTCACCTTCGGCGTCAGGTGGTCCTGTATCCTGTGGAGCAACAGGATGTCGTAGCTTTTTTTTGCCCTTCTTCTTCTTTGGTTTGGGCGGGAGTCCGCCTAGAGGAGGTAACACGCCACCTTGTGATATATCGGTGCCCTGTTGCGGGGCAGTTTGTGCTATGTCACCTCGATCATCGTCTGGCAGAAGGTCATCGCCCCGCGATGGAGGCCTTGGTAGATTGTCCTCTTCCAGCCCGGGAGGTTACACCGGTTCGAAAGAAGGGGCGAGTTTCTTTATCCCTGCTTTCTTGCCGCTGTGTTCTGCCTGTTCAAATCATTTGATGATGGGATGAGCGGGCCTGAAGAAAAGGCGCAAATTGAAGAACTCAAAACCTTGGACCTTTCCGGACGAAATCTAGGTATGAGGATTGTCCCTCATTTGCGAATTTTCTCCGATCATTTTTCCATCCTCAGGCGTCCTTGGATGGCTTCCTGGCGGGTTGACCACGCTTGATGTTTCCCAAAATGGACTAGTTGATATCTCGCCGATTAGCCACTGCCGTGGCCTTGTTAATCTCAGCCTCGCCGATAATCTGATCACGGTCTGCCTGGTTGTGTCACTTCTGACTGTCACCCCCTTGCAGTCATTGGAATGTCTTGTCCCGTGTACTGAACTACAAGCCCTCAGTGTCGCCAACAACCGCATCGCCACCCTCGCCGGGTTGAGCACGCTCACCAAACTCCAGTTTCTCAACCTCGAGGTCAGTCAGCCCTGCCCGCTGCCCCCCATTCAAATTCTCCCCCAGGGGAACCTGCTCGCCTCGGTGGGGGAGATGCGGCTCCTCTCGTTCAACCGGGCGCTGCGGGTGCTGACTCTGCGCCGGAACCCGGTCACCGAGCAGGCCACCCTGGGCTCCCTCCGGCGGATGGTGGTCTCCCTGCGGGCCTGGGTGCCCGAGCTCACCCTCCTCGATGGTCAGCCTTGCCGCGGCGCCTTGGGGCACCGATCCGGAAGGGGGACGGGGGGGGAGTAGAGCCCCGGCGCCGACCTTGCCCACCCAACACACCCACGCGCCCACCGCCGGCCACACCCGCACTTCCCTCACTAGGCGCCCACCCATCGGCCTACTGTCCCCCTGTCGGCGCGATCCCCTCCGAGGCACCCTCCCCACCTCCGGCTCCCTCCCCGCCTTCGCCCCACCCGCCGGCCCTTTCGCCTCTCCTGCGCCGGGTCGCGGGCAGCTGGCTGGGCGCCCCGTCCGCCCCCCGAGCCTCGCCGCCCGCGCCGTCTGTGCGCTCTCGGCCGCGGCAACCCCCGCGGTCGCCATCGCCCCCCCGGCCCCCAACGGGCGGCCCCGTGGCGGCCTCGATGATCACCCGCGCCACGCCCCTCTTCGCCCGGGCCGAGGGGGCCGCCCCCGGCCCCGACGCCTCCCGGTCCCCCTCGCGAGGGTCCCCACCGGCCCGCTCGCCCAGCTCGCCCGGGGCTCCCTCGAGCGTGGGCAGCTCCTCCCTGCCGCCCGGGCTGCCCTCCGACCGGGCCGCCTGGGTCATCGCCTCGTCGGCTCCCGGCCCGGCCCCTTCCCCCGCCCCGAGCACAGCCGCCCGGGCTGCCGTCCGTACCCCGCCCCGTATCGGCCCGCTCTCTTGCTGCCAATTGACGGGTGGCGATCGAGGAGGGAAGGAGACCAGAGGCGGAAGGGGAGTGTCGCCGATGTCGCCGCGCTGCTGCCCAACTGCAATGCCCTTCCCCGCCGGGCCGGCCTCACTCACTAGACTGGTAAACCCCGCTCTCCGCTCCTCTCCGCTCCTCCCCTCCTGGGTCGGACAGGCTCTGCTGGGGATGCCCCACACGACCCTGACCGCCCTCTGGAAGGCCCGTCGCCTCGAGAGCCGGGCCGCCCTGGGCCCCGAGGCCGCCCGCCGGGCGCCCTTTGTCCTGCCCACCCCAAGCCACGGCCCCGGCCCCGCAGACGAGCAGGCCGAGGCCCCGCCATCCGCAGCTTCCCCGCCAGCTGCGGCCACCCTCCCGGCCGAGGGCCCGCCCTCGCCGTCGTCCTCTTCTTCCCCGCCGGCCCCCGCCTCACCGCCCCCGCCGGAGGCCCTCTCCGCGACGGCCCGGCAGCCCCCGCCCCACCACGGCCACCTTCTCCGCTCCTCCCGCGCCCAGCCTTCGGGCCGTCCCGCCCAGCCGCCACCGCAGCAGCAGCCGCCGCCGCACCCCTCAGGCCCCAGGGGCGATGGCGGATGGCGGGCCCGGCAGCGGGCGGGCCTCCCGCCCTCCTCAGACGCGCCCCCGCAGGGCTCGCCGCCGCAGTCGCCCCAGCAGCCGCTGCCCGTCCCGCTCCGCCCTGCAGCCCCCTTCGCGGCGCCCTTGGGAGCCCGTCCTTCCGAGAGCCGGCAGCCCTGGAGGGCTGCTCCCACCTACGGGATGGGCCCCTCGCCGGCCCCCTCGCAGGCCGAGCGGGACGAGACCGAGGCCCGAGCCACTCTGGTCCGCCCCGTGTTCAGCCCTCTGCCGGTGGGGAATACCGGGAGCGCTGCGGCTGGTGCTGCGGGTGCTACTGGCAGTGCGGTCCCTCGGCCTCATGTGGGGGGTCCCGTGTGTGCGGGGCAGCTGGCCCTGGAGGGGGCCAACCGGAGCCTGGCCCACGACCTGCAGGCTGCCATGGGCCGCTTCCAGAGGCTCGCCACCCGGGCGGCCGCCGAGTTGGACATCAGCCCCCAGGTCGGCCGCCCCCGCCCACACCGCCCGCACTCACACCGCCCCACGCCACCCCCAACCCGCCCCTACATCCACTGACCGGGCGCCGCCCTCCCTCGGTGTTGTTGCAGGAGGTCGGCTCGCTGGCCCTGGGCAGCAGCGGCGGCGTCCCTTCGGGACTTTTTGAAGTCTCCGCCTCGCCGGCCCTGGCCGCCGCCTCCCTGGCCACCCCGCTGCCCCCGGGGGCCGCCATGGGGGCAACGACACCCGCTTCAGCATGGGCCTCGATCCCGCAGCCCCCGGCCAGCGGCGCGACGGCCCGCTCCTCGATGTCGGGGCCCATGGCAACCGGGGCCCTGACCACGCCCCTTCCGATGGCCACCATGACCATGGCCATGACCGTGCCGCCCCCGATGGGGTCGCCACCCCCGCGGCCCACATCCTCGATGGGCGGGGCGACGCCCTCCAGCCCCGCCGAGAGCCGGCCCCGGTGGGCCCATCCCCGGGCCGCCCTCCCCACGGCCCACTTCCGCCAGAAGGCCGCCGAACTGGCACAGTCACTGCGCCTCCCCCGGACGGGCAGACCCCGGAAGGGCGGCAACAGCAGCCACCCGACGGTCCGCCCCCTACCCCCCCCTGTCGGCCTCCGCGTCCCCCCTGCCGCCCATCCACCACCGCCTGCCTCCCCCCGCCCCCCTGCCCGCGTGCCCGCAGTCCGATCCGGCCACTGCGCGTCCCCCCGCTGCGGCCGCTGCCCGTGTGACGGAGGCCGTCCTGGCGGCCACCCGGGACCTGGAGGCCATGGTGGGCCGCGCCCCGGAGGGCGCCCGCGAGCCCCTGGGGCAGGCGCTGCAGCACCGACGGTGGCTGCTGGTCGAGCGAGCCCTGGTCGAGGCCCGGACGACGTCCCTCGAGTCCGTCGATGCCGCCCCTCCCCCGCCATCCCATCGTCATCATGGCTATCGCCACCCGGCGATGGGCACCCGCCCCTCCCCGCCTCACCCCCTTCCCCTCCTGCTCCGAGTTTGGTGATCCGGCCCCGCCAGTGGGTGGTGGCTCAGAGCTGTGCTCACCGTGTTTCCTCCGTGCCCATCACCCCTGGCGGGGCGGGTGGCTGCAGGAAGGCGATTCGGGAGCGGCGCCCCCGCCCGGCCCCCGTCGGGGCGCCCGCCATCACCCCCGCCCCGGCCAGCCGAACCTACTCGCGGCTGCCGCCCCCGAGCCACCTTCACACGGACCTCGGGTGGACCCAGCCGCCCCCAGCCCCGGGCCCCTTCGTCTCGGGCCCCTGGGCGACCGTGGGCCCCACCACCGCCTCCTCGGGGGCCCCTTGGGCCTCTGGCGGGGGCCTCCCAACGGCCGCTCTTGCGGGCTGGCCCGAGGGGGCCGTGACGCCCCTCAGCACCCCGGCCCCTGCTGCTCGGCGAGCCCCCAGGACCCAGCCGGGGCCCGCAGGAGGGTCGACCAGAGGGGCCCAGGAGGCCCTGGAGGAGCAGGAGCAGGAGCAGGATCGGGAGCTGCTCCTGTCGGCATCCTTCATGCGGCAGCTCGCGGACGCCCTGCCCCCATCGGCCGCCCCTAACCAGGGCCACGACCAAGGGGACCAAGGGGACCAAGGGGACCAGGGCCTGCCGCCCCCCGAGGGACAGCCACTCGAGGCCCTGGCGGCCCCTGGTGAATCTGCCCTCCCGGCTGCGCCTGTCTCCCAGGGGGAGCCCGCCACCACCGCACATCAACAGCGGCAGCAGCAGCCAGCGGCCCCCCTGCCCTCGCCTCCATCGGGCCCCGGCGGCGAAGCGAACCCGAATGGGCCCCCGCACAGCAGCCCGGCCGCCCCCCCAGGGGACATCCCGACGGCGCCTGGCGGACCGGTGCTCTCGGGCGGCGGGGGCGGCAGCGGGGTCGAGCCCGAGACCTCCATGAGCCACGCCCAGACCGTCACCTACTCGCCCCCGGGCACACCCACCCCCGGCCGCCAGACCCCCACCACCGCAGCCGCCCCGGGCATCACCCCATCATCGGGGTCGGCCTCGACACCCACCGGTGGGGCCCCAGGGACCGGGACCATGGCCATCCCGGATGCCCTGCGGGCTGCCCTGCGCCGCGGTCTGGCCCCAACCCACCACCCGCACCCGCCGCCTGTCCGGGCTCGCCCCCTGACGACACCTTTCCTCTCCCGCTCCGGCTGGCAGCTTCGCCGCCCCTGGACCCGCGATCGCCCCACCCCATCCGCGTGCCGCCCGCCGTGACGCCCTCCGCGACCGCCCTGGCCGCCCTCATGCAGGCCGCCACCACGGCCGGGTCCGCGCGCCCCTCTCTGGACTGTCGTTGGATGACACCGGTTTCCCGTGCCGCCCCTCTGCTCGATAGGACTCTGCCCCCTCGGCCCACCTCGGCCCTCCGGAGCCCCAGCCCCTTCGGAGGCCGCTCCCGATCGCCCTCCGCGGGCCGCACGGCCTCACCCGGCAGCTCGGCCTCCGGGAGCCCCAGCCCATACCGGCCCGAGCCGCCCACCCCGACCCGGGTGCCGCAGCCCCCCTCGCCCCGCCCCCGCAGCAGCCGCAGCCGCAGCCCGGCCTCGGGCGGGGGCAGGGGCAGCCCACGCACCTCCTCGCCCCCTGCCGCCCACCAACCCGAGCCGCCGGCACCCACCCGTGTGGAGCAGCACCCGGCGGCCGTGACGCCCCTCGCGGCCGCGCAGCTCTTCGACGCCGCCCGGAGCGTGGGCCTGCTGCCCCCGCCCACGCCCCTGTCCGCCGCCCGGCCCACGGCCCCGGCCCCAACGGGCCTTTTCCTGGGCATGGCCGAGCGCCCGAGACTCATCTTTAAACCGACCCCCGTCAATGCCCCCGCCCCCACCCCCGCCGCCGCTGCCCCCCCCAGCGGCGGGCCGTCCCCACCACCCGCCACTGCCCCGGCCCCAACGGCCGCCACTGCGGAGGGGCTGCCCCGGTTCATGGGGGCCACCACTTCGTCCCGCTCCAAGTCGCGCAGCCCCAGCCCGGGCCCCGCCGGGGCCGGTCGGCTGGTGCGCCGGCTGCCCCGAAGCCCCAGCCCCGTCCGGGCGGGTGGCCCCAGGTCGCGCTCCCCGGGGCCCAACCGGCGGGCGCTCAGCCCGGGCCTGATGGGAGCTGTCGAGGAGCGGCTGGCTGCCCTGGAGCGAGTCTTCAGCTACGTAAGCTCGTCCCCTCCGCCCAGGTCGCCCTTCTCCTCGCCGGAGCGGGGCGCCGCAGGCGAAGCAGATCTCTTCGAGGCAGATCTCGACGGGATGCCCGCGTCACTCTCCCCGGTTCTCGAGATGCATCTGGCAAATCTTTCATCAGGAAATGTCGAGGCTGCCCTTGTTTCCACCGGCTCGCCACGACCCTTTGTCTCCTCTCCTCTCGCCGCCTCGTCACCTGCAAACGCCGCGGAGGCCAACGTGGAGAGGGGCGCGATTTCGCTTAGCCTTTCCCCTTCGCAAATAAGTCCCCATGCTTAATCGAAATATGAACTCTGATGCGGAGTGTCGGAAAAAAGACCGCGCCGCCAAATTAACCAACGCCACCCCAGGGCCGAATAACTGACTCCGCAATGTCTGCGACTCCGCCTTGCGGGTGCGGCTGAGCGCGGGACTGTGACGTGGTGCTCTTTAGTTTATTTTGGCCGTTGCGGCCTTGTCTTCAATAATGGGCTTATTTTTATCTCTATAATTTCTTCTCCCTTCGTAGTCAAATATGCAGCCTGAAGCGGTTCTCCAAGAATCCGAGGATTTCATGAACAACCCTTCCTGGACCTTTGTCAAGGAAGAAGACGGCGTGCGCATTTTCTCCATGGAAGTTGAGAGTGGCCGCAAGGCTTTCAAGGGCGTTGCCATTATCAACAAGCCCTTCATGGCCATGTATTATGCAAGCACCAACGAGACCTACCGGAAGCAGTGGGACTCGATGTTCATGGGTGTTGATTGCGTTGAGGACATTGACGCGAGCACGGCCATTATGAACCCCCGCTTTCACGGCGGGGTGGCGAGCAACCGCGATATGTGCATCTTTACACGAAGCGTGTCCTGCCCACCGGCGTGCTCACCGCCACCGTCGGTGGAGGACCCCGGTGCCCCCCCCAGAAGGGCTTCGTCGCGGGTGATCATCTCGGGCATGAAGTTCGTTCCCCGTGGCGAGAACGAGTGTGAGGTGACCTACGTGGGTCAGGTCGACCTGGCCGGCTGGGTTCCTGGCTTCATCCAGGCCTCGATCGGCCTCAAGCAGCCCCTGTGCATCGGTCTGTCCCCCTCCTCCCTCCCCCCCCCCCCCCCCCCCCCCCCCCCCACACACACACACACACACTTTGTTTTATTTTCCCGTTACTTCGTTCCTTCTTTACACGACACACACACACACACACACACACACACACACACACACACACACACACACACACACACACACACACACACACACACACACACACACACACACACACACAACTCCCCTGTTCACACCAACTTGTCCCTTTCAACACGTCCCTTCTTCTTCTGCACAACACACCACACAACACACACACACACACACACACACACACACACACACACACACACACACACACACACACACACACACACACACACACACACACACACACATTGAAAAGAGGGAAGAGAGACACCGCAAGAAATGTAGGCACAGTCCACGAGGGAAGCGCCATAGTCAAGCAGTGTCCACCAAGCCAACATACGCAAGCAGGCGGCAGCGAACAAGGGTCAGTCAACGGCAAAGCGCTCAGGCGGAAGAGCACGTCAACATCCGAGACCGGAAATCAGGACCCACAAGGGATCCGTCACATGGTGTGGATGGACAGCTCACGCTCTCACCACATCGCACGGCAGCAGCATGTGTCGCGCCAAAGGGTCCCCGACACAGGCAAGACAAGGGGCAATCGGAGCATATGACACAGACCTTTTCGATTGGGTGCGCAGTAGAATGTCGATGGCGAGCATCGACGACGGACGGGACGGGCAACGAACGGGACGGGTCGGGACGGGACGGCGCACCAGGGACGGGACGTGGGGCAGCACGACCAGGACAGGCCGCACGTAGCACAGAGGGGCACGGTGAAGAACGGGACGGACGGGACGGGACGGGACGGGACGGGACGGGGCCGGGGTGTGGAGAGTGTGGGGGGAGCAGAAGTAGGGACAGGACGAAGAAAGAAACGGTCCATCCCCACGAGACGGGGAGTGGATCCGGAAAGTGTAGTGGCACCCAGAATGAGCCTACTGATCGGAGCGCTAGGGCAGTGCCACCACCTCCGGGGGATCCCCCCGGCCACACACCACCACGGGACGGGACGAGCAAAACAAAAGGACGGGACGAGCAAGGGGACGGGACAGGACAGGGGACAAGGGACACGGGTCAGGACAGGCAGCTGAGTTACAGATGGATCGCCCATGGGGTCCACACTTGGTCGCCCCGGGACAGGAAGATCCAGTAACTGCAGCGCAGGACAGTGTCAGAGATCGAGGTGGAGAGGGTTTTGGAGCCAATGCCCAGCAGCCGGGTCATGGCATGATAGGAACGTGTCAGGAACCCGATGGAGCCCACCTCGAAGGGGACCAGCTCCACCGTCCAGCCCTTCACCGCCAGGTCGCGGGTCAGGGCCAAATAGCGGGCTGTTTTACGCTCGTGTGCCG
Source organism: Paratrimastix pyriformis (assembly GCA_027972325.1). Taxonomy (NCBI): domain Eukaryota; phylum Preaxostyla; family Paratrimastigidae; genus Paratrimastix; species Paratrimastix pyriformis. The sequence continues at coordinate 325,589 of JAPMOS010000033.1, read as the reverse complement.
CACTCACATTGTGCTCCGAGGGGACTGTAAGTTCCAGGAGCACAATCTTTTCAGTGTCTCCGAGCGCAGCACCAGGTCCGGGCGCTGCTGGGTGCCGGCACCCCCAGTGCAGCATCCAGGGGAACACCATTCGGGAAATCGGGCAGGTCAACGTACATCACCCAGTCACGGGCCAGATCAAGTAAGCTCGGGGCGGCAGCAGCGGCAGGGACGGCAGCAGGGGCGGGGACAGGGACATGGGCGCGAGGGGCGGGAGCAGGCGGGACAGCTGGAGCAGCTGGGGCAGGAACAGGAGCAGGGACCGGGGCAGGGCTTTGGCTGCGGCCACAGCAGCAGCAGCTTTCACGAAGCGGACACAGGCACGGGTTCGAGCGGAGCAGCCGCAGCAACAATAGCAGCAGCAGTAGCAAGGGCAGGAGCAGGAGCAGGAGCAGGAGCGGGGAGCAGGAGCAGGAGCAGGGGCAGGGGCAGGGACAGGGCAGCCGCAACAACAGCAGCGGCCTTGACAAAGCGGATGCCCCGCTTGACGGGGGCCAGAGTGCGGGATTTCTCCACCTTGTCCCGGATCGCACCGGCAACCAGGGTCAAGACGTGATTGTGACGCCACGTGAATCGACCCTGCTCGAGTGCTTTCCCGCAGAAGCTCAAGATGTGAAAGAGCCCACAGTGCGCTTTCCACACAGTGCGCAACGGTCATCCACCGTTTTCCGCCATCGGGTCAGGTTCAGAGGGGAGGGGACAGTGTCAAGGGTGGCATTCAGATAGAACTTGACAAGGGCCGGGGGCATGTCATAGATGAGCCGGCTCCATGAGAGGTCCTGATGCATGCACTCATCCCAGTGCAGAAACCGGCCCTGCACAGCCAGCGAGAGCAGGTGTCTCCTGTGTGCCTCGTTCTGTTCCTGTTTCACCACCCCCAGGACCGCGTGCCGGTGCCCAGCCGCGTCCTCCTCGGGCTGGGGGTCCGCTTCTTGCGGTCGGCCCCCAGACCCGCCCTCCCCGTCTGCCCGAGCTCCGTCAGACGGTTCAGCTCGACAGTCCTCTCGGCCGTTTCCAGGGTGACGGTCGGGCGGAACTTCCGCTTTCGGTCACGGGACTCCACCCCCGGATGTATGCATACAGGTCGTTGACACGCAGGTCCGAGGAGTGTTTCAGCAGGTGCGAGCGCACAGTGCCCATCGCACGCAAGTGATCGCCCAGATCCACACAGCCCAGCCCCTTCTGTGCCCGATCCAGGAACAGGATGTCAGGGAGGCACACTTGGACATGCCAAACCAGGCTTTCAGACGCTCCTTCACAGGGGGCATGAGGGTCCGCTCCACAAATGACTGAGGGAACTCATAGATCATGAAAGGCCACGACATCCGTGGTGCGATGGCGTGGTTGTGCAGCCAGGCCTCTGGGGTCCTGACAGGGACAGGGCATCCACCTTTTCCAGCATCCCCCCAAGTCACCAGACACTTCTCACGGATCTTGTCATCCCTCAGGTTCACATAGATCAACCGGCCCAGGCATTTGAAGGGCTGTCCCCCCAGGAACGGGATCGGTTCGGGCCGCAGGCGGGTCATACGGGCTGTACTCTGCGCTCGTGGTGGGGGTGACAGTCCGCACCACCTTGACATCACGCCTGAACTTTTCATGCCGAACGTCAGGCACTTTTGGTCTTGGCCCGCAGACAGCGCGACCACCCAAAAGGCGTCCATTCCATCCAGGAGCATTTGGTTGTCTTTCTCATTTTTGGTCAGGAACTTGTGTCATCTGGTATAGGGTCCGCGGACCGTGATGCACACACACACACACACACACACACACACACACACACACACACACACACACACACACACACACACACACACACACACACACACACACACACACACACACACACACACACACACAACACACACACACACATTGAAAGAGGGAAGAGAGACACCGCAGAAATGTAGGCACAGTCCACGAGGGAAGCGCCATAGTCAAGCAGTGTCCACCAAGCCAACATACGCAAGCAGGCGGCAGCGAACAAGGTCAGTCAACGGCAAAGCGCTCAGGCGGAAGAGCACGTCAACATCCGAGACCGGAAATCAGGACCCACAAGGGATCCGTCACATGGTGTGGATGGACAGCTCACGCTCACCACATCGCACGGCAGCAGCATGTGTCGCGCCAAAGGGGTCCCCGACACAGGCAAGACAAGGCAATCGGAGCATATGACACAGACCTTTCGATTGGGTGCGTAGAATGTCGATGGCGAGCATCGACGACGGACGGGACGGGCAACGAACGGGACGGGTCGGGACGGACGGCGCACCAGGGACGGACGTAGGGGCAGCACGACCAGGACAGGCCGCACGTAGCACAGAGGGCACGGTGAAGAACGGGACGGACGGGACGGGACGGACGGGACGGGACGGGGCCGGGTGTGGAGAGTGTGGGGAGCAGAAGTAGACAGGACGAAGAAAGAAACGGTCCATCCCCACGAGACGGGGGAGTGGATCCGGAAAGTGTAGTGGCACCCAGAATGAGCCTACTGATCGGAGTGCTAGGGGCAGTGCCACCACCTCCGGGGATCCCCGGCCACACACCACCACGGGACGGGACGAGCAAACAAAAGGACGGGACGAGCAATGGACAGGGGACAAGGGACACGGGTCAGGACAGGCAGCTGAGTTACAGATGGATCGCCCATGGGGTCCACACTTGGTCGCCCCGGGACAGGAAGATCCAGTAACTGCAGCGCAGGACAGTGTCAGAGATCGAGGTGGAGAGGGTTTGGAGCCAATGCCCAGCAGCCGGGTCATGGCATGATAGGAACGTGTCAGGAACCCGATGGAGCCCACCTCGAAGGGGACCAGCTCCACCGTCCAGCCCTTCACCGCCAGGTCGCGGGTCAGGGCCAAATATGGGCTGTTTTACGCTCGTGTGCCGCACTCACATTGTGCCCGAGGGGACTGTAAGTTCCAGGAGCACAATCTTTTCAGTGTCTCCGAGCGCAGCACCAGGTCCGGGCGCTGTTGGGTGCCGGCACCCCCCCAGTGCAGCATCCAGGGGAACACCATTCGGGAAATCGGGCAGGTCAACGTACATCACCCAGTCACGGGCCAGATCAAGTAAGCTCGGGGCGGCAGCAGCGGCAGCAGGGACGGCAGCAGGGCGGGGACAGGGACATGAGGGGCGGAGCAGGCGGGACAGCTGGAGCAGCTGGGGCAGGAACAGGAGCAGGAGCAGGGACCGGGGCAGGGCTTTGGCTGCGGCCACAGCAGCAGCAGCTTTCACGAAGCGGACACAGGCACGGGTTCGAGCCGGAGCAGCCGCAGCAACAATAGCAGCAGCAGTAGCAAGGGCAGGAGCAGGAGCAGGAGCAGGAGCGGGAGCAGGAGCAGGAGCAGGAGCAGGGCAGGGGCAGGGACAGGGGCAGCCGCAACAACAGCAGCGGCCTTGACAAAGCGGATGCCCCGCTTGACGGGGCCAGAGTGGGATTTCTCCACCTTGTCCCGGATCGCACCGGCAACCAGGGTCAAGACGTGATTGTGACACGTGAATCGACCCTGCTCGAGTGCTTTCCCGCAGAAGCTCAAGATGTGAAAGAGCCCACAGTGCGCTTTCCCACACAGTGCGCAACGGTCATCCACCGTTTTCCGCCATCGGGTCAGGTTCAGAGGGGAGGGGACAGTGTCAAGGGTGGCATTCAGATAGAACTTGACAAGGGCCGGGGCATGTCATAGATGAGCCGGCTCCATGAGAGGTCCTGATGCATGCACTCATCCCAGTGCAGAAACCGGCCCTGCACAGCCAGCGAGAGCAGGTGTCTCCTGTGTGCCTCGTTCTGTTCCTGTTTCACCACCCCAGGACCGCGTGCCGGTGCCCAGCCGCGTCCTCCTCGGGCTGGGGTCCGCTTCTTCTTGCGGTCGGCCCCCAGACCCGCCCTCCCCGTCTGCCCGAGCTCCGTCAGACGGTTCAGCTCGACAGTCCTCTCGGCCGTTTCCAGGGTGACGGTCGGGCGGAACTTCCGCTTTCGGTCACGGGACTCCACTCCCCGGATGTATGCATACAGGTCGTTGACACGCAGGTCCGAGGAGTGTTTCAGCAGGTGCGAGCGCACAGTGCCCATCGCGATCGCCCAGATCCACACAGCCCAGCCCCTTCTGTGCCCGATCCAGGAACAGGATGTCAGGGGAGGCACACTTGGACATGCCAAACCAGGCTTTCAGACGCTCCTTCACAGGGGCATGAGGGTCCGCTCCACAAATGACTGAGGGAACTCATAGATCATGAAAGGCCACGACATCCGTGGTGCGATGGCGTGGTTGTACAGCCAGGCCTTCTGGGGTCCTGACAGGGACAGGGCATCCACTTTTCCAGCATCCCCCAAGTCACCAGACACCTTCTCACGGATCTTGTCATCCCTCAGGTTCACATAGATCAACCGGCCCAGGCATTTGAAGGGCTGCTCCCAGGAACGGGATCGGTTCGGGGCCAATGTGCAGGCGTGGGTCATACGGGCTGTACTCTGCGCTCGTGGTGGGGTGACAGTCCGCACCACCTTGACATCACGCCTGAACTTTTTCATGCCGAACGTCAGGCACTTTTGGTCTTGGCCCGCAGACAGCGCGACCACCCAAAAAGGCGTCCATTCCATCCAGGAGCATTTGGTTGTCTTTCTCATTTTGGGTCAGGAACTTTGTGTCATCTGCGTATAGGGTCTCGCGGACCGTGATGGGGCGTACCCTCGGGGACCTTGAACGCGTACCCCGGCACGTCCACACTCTTCAGCCACTCCACGGAGGTTG
>JAPMOS010000033.1:0-320782 GCA_027972325.1 Paratrimastix pyriformis | reverse complement strand
CCAGGTCCGGGCGCTGCTGGGTGCCGGCACCCCCAGCAGCATCCAGGGGAACACCATTCGGGAAATCGGGCAGGTCAACGTACATCACCCAGTCACGGGCCAGACCGGGCAGCTCGGGGCGGCAGCGGCAGCAGGGACGGCAGCAGGGGCGGACAGGGACATGGGCGCGAGGGGCGGAGCAGGCGGACAGCTGGAGCAGCTGGGGCAGGAACAGGAGCAGGAGCAGGGACCGGGGTAGGCTTTGGCTGTACACAGCAGCAGCAGCTTTCACGAAGCGGACACAGGCACGGTTCGATGGAGCAGCCGCAGCAACAATAGCAGCAGCAGTAGCAAGGGCAGGAGCAGGAGGGAGCAGGCAGGAGGAGCAGGAGCAGGAGCAGGAGCAGGGCAGGGCAGGGACAGGGCAGCCGCAACAACAGCAGCGGCCTTGACAGCGGATGCCCCGCTTGACGGGGGCCAGAGTGCGGGATTTCTCCACCTTGTCCCGGATCGCACCGGCAACCAGGGTCAAGACGTGATTGTGACGCCACGTGAATCGACCCTGCTCGAGTGCTTTCCGCAGAAGCTCAAGATGTGAAAGAGCCCACAGTGCGCTTTCCCACACAGTGCGCAACGGTCATCCACCGTTTTCCGCCATCGGGTCAGGTTCAGAGGGAGGGACAGTGTCAAGGGTGGCATTCAGATAGAACTTGACAAGGGCCGGGGCATGTCATAGATGAGCCGGCTCCATGAGAGGTCCTGATGCATGCACTCATCCCAGTGCAGAAACCGGCCCTGCACAGCCAGCGAGAGCAGGTGTCTCCTGTGTGCCTTGTTCTGTTCCTGTTTCACCACCCCCAGGACCGCGTGCCGGTGCCCAGCCGCGTCCTCCCTGGGCTGGGGGTCCTTCTTCTTGCGGTCGGTCGCCAGACCCGCCCTCCCCGTCTGCCCGAGCTCCGTCAGACGGTTCAGCCTCGACAGTCCTCTCGGCCGCTCGGTGACGGTCGGGCGGAACTTCCGCTTTCGGTCACGGGACTCCACCGGATGTATGCATTACAGGTCGTTGACACGCAGGTCCGAGGAGTGTTTCAGCAGGTGCGAGCGCACAGTGCCCATCGCACGCAAGTGATCGCCCAGATCCACACAGCCCAGCCCCTTCTGTGCCCGATCCAGGAACAGGATGTCAGGAGGCACACTTGGACATGCCAAACCAGGCTTTCAGACGCTCCTTCACAGGGGCATGAGGGTCCGCCCACAAATGACTGAGGAACTCATAGATCATGAAAGGCCACGACATCCGTGGTGCGATGGCGTGGTTGTACAGCCAGGCCTTCTGGGGTCCCTGACAGGGACAGGGCATCCACCTTTTCCAGCATCCCCCCAAGTCACCAGACACCTTCTCACGGATCTTGTCATCCCTCAGGTTCACATAGATCAACCGGCCCAGGCATTTGAAGGCTGCTCCAGGAACGGGATCGGTTCGGGGCCAATGTGCAGGCGTGGGTCATACGGGCTGTACCTGCGCTCGTGGTGGGGTGACAGTCCGCACCACCTTGACATCACGCCTGAACTTTTTCATGCCGAACGTCAGGCACTTTTGGTTCAGTCCGCAGACAGCGCGACCACCCAAAAAAAGGCGTCCATTCCATCCAGGAGCATTTGGTTGTCTTTTCATTTTGGTCAGGGAATTTTGTGCTCATCTATGTATAGGGACACACACACACACACACACACACACACACACACACACACACACACACACACACACACACACACACACACACACACACACACACACACACACACACACACACACACACACACACACACACACACACACACACACACACACACACACACACACACACACACACACACACACACACACACACACACACACACACACACACACACATTGAAAAGAGGGAAGAGAGACACCGCAAGAAATGTAGGCACAGTCCACGAGGGAAGCGCCATAGTCAAGCAGTGTCCACCAAGCCAACATACGCAAGCAGGCGGCAGCGAACAAGGGTCAGTCAACGGCAAAGCGCTCAGGCGGAAGAGCACGTCAACATCCGAGACCGGAAATCAGGACCCACAAGGGATCCGTCACATGGTGTGGATGGACAGCTCACGCTCTCACCACATCGCACGGCAGCAGCATGTGTCGCGCCAAAGGGGTCCCCGACACAGGCAAGACAAGGGGCAATCGGAGCATATGACACAGACCTTTTCGATTGGGTGCGCAAGTAGAATGTCGATGGCGAGCATCGACGACGGACGGGACGGGCAACGAACGGGACGGGTCGGGACGGGACGGCGCACCAGGGACGGGACGTAGGGGCAGCACGACCAGGACAGGCCGCACGTAGCACAGAGGGGCACGGTGAAGAACGGGACGGACGGGACGGGACGGGACGGGACGGGACGGGGCCGGGGTGTGGAGAGTGTGGGGGAGCAGAAGTAGGGACAGGACGAAGAAAGAAAACGGTCCATCCCCACGAGACGGGGAGTGGATCCGGAAAGTGTAGTGGCACCCAGAATGAGCCTACTGATCGGAGCGCTAGGGGCAGTGCCACCACCTCCGGGGGGACCCCCCCGGCCACACACCACCACGGGACGGGACGAGCAAAACAAAAGGACGGGACGAGCAAGGGGGACGGGACAGGGGACAAGGGACACGGGTCAGGACAGGCAGCTGAGTTACAGATGGATCGCCCATGGGGTCCACACTTGGTCGCCCCGGGACAGGAAGATCCAGTAACTGCAGCGCAGGACAGTGTCAGAGATCGAGGTGGAGAGGGTTTTGGAGCCAATGCCCAGCAGCCGGGTCATGGCATGATAGGAACGTGTCAGGAACCCGATGGAGCCCACCTCGAAGGGGACCAGCTCCACCGTCCAGCCCTTCACCGCCAGGTCGCGGGTCAGGGCCAAATAGCGGGCTGTTTTACGCTCGTGTGCCGCACTCACATTGTGCTCCGAGGGGACTGTAAGTTCCAGGAGCACAATCTTTTTCAGTGTCTCCGAGCGCAGCACCAGGTCCGGGCGCTGCTGGGTGCCGGCACCCCCCAGTGCAGCATCCAGGGGAACACCATTCGGGAAATCGGGCAGGTCAACGTACATCACCCAGTCACGGGCCAGATCAAGTAAGCTCGGGGCGGCAGCAGCGGCAGCAGGGACGGCAGCAGGGGCGGGGACAGGGACATGGGCGCGAGGGGCGGGAGCAGGCGGGACAGCTGGAGCAGCTGGGGCAGGAACAGGAGCAGGAGCAGGGACCGGGGCAGGGGCTTTGGCTGCGGCCACAGCAGCAGCAGCTTTCACGAAGCGGACACAGGCACGGGTTCGAGCCGGAGCAGCCGCAGCAACAATAGCAGCAGCAGTAGCAAGGGCAGGAGCAGGAGCAGGAGCAGGAGCGGGAGCAGGAGCAGGAGCAGGAGCAGGGGCAGGGACAGGGGCAGCCGCAACAACAGCAGCGGCCTTGACAAAGCGGATGCCCCGCTTGACGGGGCCAGAGTGCGGGATTTCTCCACCTTGTCCCGGATCGCACCGGCAACCAGGGTCAAGACGTGATTGTGACGCCACGTGAATCGACCCTGCTCGAGTGCTTTCCCGCAGAAGCTCAAGATGTGAAAGAGCCCACAGTGCGCTTTCCCACACAGTGCGCAACGGTCATCCACCGTTTTCCGCCATCGGGTCAGGTTCAGAGGGGAGGGGACAGTGTCAAGGGTGGCATTCAGATAGAACTTGACAAGGGCCGGGGCATGTCATAGATGAGCCGGCTCCATGAGAGGTCCTGATGCATGCACTCATCCCAGTGCAGAAACCGGCCCTGCACAGCCAGCGAGAGCAGGTGTCTCCTGTGTGCCTCGTTCTGTTCCTGTTTCACCACCCCCAGGACCGCGTGCCGGTGCCCAGCCGCGTCCTCCTCGGGCTGGGGGGTCCGCTTCTTCTTGCGGTCGGCCCCCAGACCCGCCCTCCCCGTCTGCCCGAGCTCCGTCAGACGGTTCAGCTCGACAGTCCTCTCGGCCGTTTCCAGGGTGACGGTCGGGCGGAACTTCCGCTTTCGGTCACGGGACTCCACTCCCCGGATGTATGCATACAGGTCGTTGAGCACGCAGGTCCGAGGAGTGTTTCAGCAGGTGCGAGCGCACAGTGCCCATCGCACGCAAGTGATCGCCCAGATCCACACAGCCCAGCCCCTTCTGTGCCCGATCCAGGAACAGGATGTCAGGGGAGGCACACTTGGACATGCCAAACCAGGCTTTCAGACGCTCCTTCACAGGGGGCATGAGGGTCCGCTCCACAAATGACTGAGGGAACTCATAGATCATGAAAGGCCACGACATCCGTGGTGCGATGGCGTGGTTGTACAGCCAGGCCTTCTGGGGTCCTGACAGGGACAGGGCATCCACCTTTTCCAGCATCCCCCCCAAGTCACCAGACACCTTCTCACGGATCTTGTCATCCCTCAGGTTCACATAGATCAACCGGCCCAGGCATTTGAAGGGCTGCTCCCCCAGGAACGGGATCGGTTCGGGGCCAATGTGCAGGCGTGGGTCATACGGGCTGTACTCTGCGCTCGTGGTGGGGGTGACAGTCCGCACCACCTTGACATCACGCCTGAACTTTTTCATGCCGAACGTCAGGCACTTTTTGGTCTTGGCCCGCAGACAGCGCGACCACCCAAAAAGGCGTCCATTCCATCCAGGAGCATTTGGTTGTCTTTCTCATTTTGGGTCAGGAACTTTGTGTCATCTGCGTATAGGGTCTCGCGGACCGTGATGGGGGCCGTACCCTCGGGGACCTTGAACGCGTACCCCGGCACGTCCACACTCTTCAGCCACTCCACAAGGAGGTTGTAGGTTGCGTCAAAAGGATCGTGGACAGTGTGCAACCCTGGAACACCCCAGAGAGGAAGGGAATCCACCCCGTGGTCCACTCCCGTGTCTTCACACAGGCAGCCAGACCTTCGTAGTAGTGGTACACAAGGTCGGCAATAGGCTCAGGGACGTGATAGTACCACAGTGTGAACTGGATGAGGTTGTGTTTCAAGCAGCCATAGGCGTTTGCGACATCAGTGTCCGTTTCGCAGATCGCCCGTTGGCTATCCTTGGCATTTCTCAGCGCCTTATAGGACAAGGTGCTGTGCTCCACACAACCCGCCATCCGAGGCAGGAAGGCCTTTTGGATCTTCGTGTCAATGAACTGGTTGTCCAGCAGGAACGCTGTGAAACGCTGGTTCACCAATGTGAAGAAGACCTTCCCGTCGGTGTTTCCCACGGCAATCGGGCGGAACATGTCTGGTTTGGCGTGGTCATCGGGCTGGTCACTTTTGAGAGCAGTGTGATGCGGGCGAGCTGCCATGACTTGGGAACTGTGTGCTCTTTCCACACCCGTTTGATGACCCGGTGCAGAAGTGAGGCAGCAAAGGGGCTCTTCTTGTAGAGAGTGTATGGCAGACCGTTGGGCCCAGGGGCGGCCCCGTTGGATTTGTGACGCAGGACTTTCGTGAGGGCTTCCAATGAGGGAACAGTGAGGTTGAAGGGGGTGGCAGGTGGGGCGTGGCGTGCAGAGGCAAGTGGGGGCGGCAGGTCGTACACCGTATCCCGCTGTGGGTCACCATATGTCCGACGGAAATACTGTTCGGCCTCGGGGGCGGTGAAGGTGGGCGTGCCGTGTGTCGCTTTCTGGAACAGTGACTGAGCAAATTTGTACGGGTTCCGCTGAAAGCGTTCACGCTCCTTCTGTTCCAGGCGCGCTTTTGCTCAGCCTCGTCTGCGACACGCAGGCGGTTGTGAATCCGTACAGCCAGAGTGTACGCCCGCTTCAGTTCAGTGAGGTGCGGTGCAGGGGTGTTGGCGGCCCGGGCGGCGCGCCATGCTTTGCGCAGCTGCTTCTTTTGGAGCCGAAGCCGCTGCATCTTGTCGGGGCGTGGGTGCATGTGGGCGTGCGGTGCAGAGGCGCGTGTGTCGCGCGGTGGCGGTTGGGGGATGGCAGATGCAGTTTGGTGGTACAGGAACTCATTGATGCGGTGCACTGTTTCGTCGATGGGGCGTTCGAAGACAGTGTCGAGATGCTGGAACTTCCATGTGTCGTGCAGGTGGTGGTCAAGGTTGTGCCAAGATGCAGTGTCGGACATGGGAGGCAATGCAAGTGGTGAGAGCACTTGGACCGCAGCCAAATCGGGCGCGTCCACTAGTAAGCGATGCCGTTGGAAGCTCGTGACCTCAGCCGGAAAGGACTGTGGGGGATTTTCACCCGGCCTTTCTTCGGGGCGGCTTGTCGTCTTACTACCCGGAGGGACTCCATCCCCAGGAGGCACCACTCCCACAGAAGCAGCTGGGGGTGGATCAGGGGATGGCTCGGGATGCGACGGAGGTTGGTGCTTCGCACGACACGCTTTCATGTGAGACCCACGACCTTTGACGCGGTACACCTGATGACAGAGTTCGCAACGAAAGCTCCCATCAGGTGGGTCGGGCAACAAAGTGTGTTCAGCGGTAGTCGTATGCATGTGTGTGTGTATGGCATGGCGCTGTCTTTCCAGCTGCCAGCGGGACGCACCCGCAATGCGGAGCAGGGCAACAAGACGCTCAGGGGCAAAGATTGAAAAGAGGGAAGAGAGACACCGCAAGAAATGTAGGCACAGTCCACGAGGGAAGCGCCATAGTCAAGCAGTGTCCACCAAGCCAACATACGCAAGCAGGCGGCAGCGAACAAGGGTCAGTCAACGGCAAAGCGCTCAGGCGGAAGAGCACGTCAACATCCGAGACCGGAAATCAGGACCCACAAGGGATCCGTCACATGGTGTGGATGGACAGCTCACGCTCTCACCACATCGCACGGCAGCAGCATGTGTCGCGCCAAAGGGGGTCCCCGACACAGGCAAGACAAGGGGCAATCGGAGCATATGACACAGACCTTTTCGATTGGGTGCGCAAGTAGAATGTCGATGGCGAGCATCGACGACGGACGGGACGGGCAACGAACGGGACGGGTCGGGACGGGACGGCGCACCAGGGACGGGACGTAGGGGCAGCACGACCAGGACAGGCCGCACGTAGCACAGAGGGGCACGGTGAAGAACGGGACGGACGGGACGGGACGGGACGGGACGGGACGGGGCCGGGGTGTGGAGAGTGTGGGGGGGAGCAGAAGTAGGGACAGGACGAAAGAAAACGGTCCATCCCCACGAGACGGGGAGTGGATCCGGAAAGTGTAGTGGCACCCAGAATGAGCCTACTGATCGGAGCGCTAGGGGCAGTGCCACCACCTCCGGGGATCCCCGGCCACACACCACCACGGGACGGGACGAGCAAAACAAAAGGACGGGACGAGCAAGGGGACGGGACAGGACAGGGGACAAGGGACACGGGTCAGGACAGGCAGCTGAGTTACAGATGGATCGCCCATGGGGTCCACACTTGGTCGCCCGGGACAGGAAGATCCAGTAACTGCAGCGCAGGACAGTGTCAGAGATCGAGGTGGAGAGGGTTTTGGAGCCAATGCCCAGCAGCCGGGTCATGGCATGATAGGAACGTGTCAGGAACCCGATGGAGCCCACCTCGAAGGGGACCAGCTCCACCGTCCAGCCCTTCACCGCCAGGTCGCGGGTCACACACACACACACACACACACACACACACACACACACACACACACACACACACACACACACACACACACACACACACACACACACACACACACCTGGTCCACCCCTCCTCCTCCTCCACCTCCGGTGCCGACATCCGCCACCTGGGGAGACCACTCGGGCAATGCCCCCGTCCCCGGTGCCACCCCGACGGGCACTCCGGCCGCCCCCGCCGCCACGGCCACCGCGTAACGGCAATCGGTTCCCCAAGACAAGGGCCGCTTCCCCTCCTTTCCTTTCTGTGTCGATTGTCCCCCGATCCCGAGGCCGGGCGGGAGCCAGTCGGGCGACTCTATACACGGCAGTCACAAAGCAGACAAGCCGACCCGCGACCGCGGCACGAACAGCTAAGACGGATGGACGGACACTCACAGAATTGGGGAATAGAAAGAGCCAGCCAGCCGCCACGCCACACGCACTGAGGCCGTTAAACGAAGGAAGGGAGAGGAGAGGAGGAGTGGAGACGGAACGGAATGCCACAGAGCAGGCAGCTCGGAGGAGATCCGAGACGAATGGCAACAACAGCAACAAGAGAGCGCGAGGTGGGGCTGGGCGGGGAAGGAATGTGCACAGCAGCGCGGGGGGCGCGGGGGGAGGGCCGGGCGATCCGAGCCGCTCAGGCGGCGGGCCCGTTGGCCTCGTCCTCGTCGCCCTCGCGGATGGCGTCGAGGTGCTCCTCCAGGGGCTGCTCGCCCCCCTCGTGCACCACCCCGGCCGTGCCCTCGAGGGCCGTCGCGGCGGGGTCGTTGACCTGCACGGGCTGCTCGTCCTCCCCCTCGGGCCCCTCCTCGGTGATGCCCATGCCCTGCGGCACGGCCTGCATGCCCACGCCCAGCCCCAGCATGGGCGCCGGCCCGGCATCGTCGGCCTCCTCGTCCTCACCCGCCGCGGCGGGCTCCTCCCCGGCCGCGTCCTTCGAGCGGTGGTGGTGGCGCCGATGGTGATGCCTCCGCGAGGCTGCTGCCGGGGAGGGGAGGGGAGAGGTGAGGATGGATAGATGGATGGCTGGATGGATGGCAAGCGGGACGGGGGGGGGGGGGGGGGGGGGGGTCGATCAAAGGCGGGCAGGCTGCAGATGCGGACCGTCCCCGGCGCCCAGGGCGGAGGCCTCGTCGGCCGACCCGACCACCTCCAGGGCCGCCGAGCGGCGCGGGCGCACCCCCGAGTCCTCAGCCCCGGACTCGAGCTCCGAGCGGCCGTCCCCGTCGGCCCCGGCGCCGCCCCTGCCGCCCAGGCAGGGAATCCACTTGCGCAGGCAGGCCTCGAGCTGGGTCAGGTTGAGCGGCTTGCCCAGGTAGTCCGTCATGCCCGCCTCGAAGCACCTGCAGCGAAAAAGGAAACCAGCGCGCGGCAGCAAAGCGGGGATGAGGAGATGCGGGATGGGCGGCGGGGGATGGAAAGGCGAGTGCTGGAGGGGCGGGGGGGGCTGCGCCAGACCGCTGCCGGTCTTCCTCGCTGACGTAGGCGGTGAGGGCGATGATGGGGATGTCGGCGAAGTAGCGGCCGATGAGTTCTTGGTCGGGGTCCTGGTCGCCCTCCGACGGGGCCGGGCCACCCTCGCTCGAGGAGGCCGACAGGGGCGGGCGGGGCCGCGTGGCCGCGGCTCTTGGAGCTGCCGTCACTATCTCGTCCTCGGCCCCGGTGGGAGTCGGCCAGGGTGCCCTGGCCCGCTCGCGGATGGCCCGGGTGGCCTGGATGCCGTCGAGACGGGCATGTTGAGGTCCATCAGGATGACGTCGAAGCAGCGCCCGGGATGCCCACCCACTGGGCCGACTCGACGAGCTTCTTCAGGGCCTCCGCGCCGTTGCTGACCCCGTCGCCCAGGTGGCCCATGCGACGGATCATGCCCATGGCCACCTTCAGGTTGATCGGGTTGTCCTGCGCGGCCACCAGACGCCCCCCCCCCCCCAGAGAAGAGCGGCGCCAGAGGGTCAGGAGAGGGCGCGTCGTCTCACCCACCCCCCAGGGGCACCCAGATCAGGGCCGGGAACACACTGCTCATGCCACCGACGCGGACACGCGGACACGCGGACACGCGGACACGCGGACACGCGGACACGCGGACACGCGGACACGCGGACACGCGGACACGCGGACACGCGGACACGACACCGAGACGGCACACATCCGCATCACCGGGGGAAACCGGCCGGCCGGCCGGAAGGCGGACCTCTGCCACGAGGATGCGGAGGGCGTGGGGCTGCTCGAGGGGGCTCTCCTCAGTGGCCGCCGAGCGGCGCGACGACGTGGCGGCGTGGTGCCGGTGGGCCCGGGCGGCGGGCCGGGCCTCCGCGGCGGCCTCGTCCAGGGGCAGGATGGCCCCGGCCGAGGGGAAGGCCGTGTTGCCGGCAGGCAGCGGGAAGGGCGACGGCTGGACGGGCGACGGGATGGGGGTGGGCGTGTGGGGGGGCGTCTGGGCGGGCACGTACTCGGGCACCTCCAGGGCGAACCAGAAGTGGCTGCCCTTGCCCAGCGTGCTCTCGACCCCCATCGCCCCGCCCATCATGCCCAGCACCCTGCGGGGAGCCCCCAACCCACCGCCGACAGGAGAAAACGGTGAGTTCCCGTCGCAGGACGAGGGATGGATGGGTGGATGGGTGGATGGATGGATGGATGGGAGGGAGGGAGAGCAAGGGGCGGACTTCTTGCAGAGCAGCAACCCGAGGCCGTTGCCGCCGAAGCTTGTGTCGACCTGGCAGAAGGGCTCGAAGATGACGGGCAGGTGCTCGGGGGCCATGCCGATGCCCGTGTCGTAGATGTCGAACCGCAGCTTGTGCATGGGGCCCGCCTGGGCGGGCTGGGCGACCCCCTCGCCCCCGGGGAACTGCTGGCTGGCCTCCTCGAGGGGGCTCCACTGGGGCGTGGGCAGGTTGCCCGGCGCCATCGAGAGCAGGGCCGGCCGGGACTTGCGCTGGGCGGCCAGCAGGGCCGAGAAGCTGGCCGAGGCGTTGGCGGGCGCGCTGGCGGGGGCCGACGAGGACGAGGCCAGCGGGGCGAAGAAGACGTGTGCCGCGTCCTCGCCCGTCGAGCGGCGGCCGCGGGGGCTGAAGGCGGCCGCGTACGAGGGGGGCCGGAAGCCCTCGGGCATGTCAGTGACGGTGCCCGCCTTGACCACCCGGCGCCGGTCGTGCTCGCTGGCCGCAGGCGGAGGCAAAGGCAGAGGCCGAGGAAAGAGAGGAGAACCCGATGAATCGCATGCCCTTTCCTCCGATCGCCCCGCTCCCTCCCCCTGCACGCATACCTGGTCGGAAGCGGGGATGGGACGGACTTGTTGGGGTTCTTACTGGTGGTGACGGTCGTGACGACGGGCGGCTCGTCGTGGGGCTGCTTGCAGCGGGTGGTGGTGGTGATGACGGCGCCCGTCTTGAGGTCGGTGCTGGTGGCGCTGCGCCAGAAGCAGAAGTCGGACTCGTCGTCGACCCGGACGACGACCGTGATCTCGCCCTGCTCGGTGAACTTGACCGCGTTGGTCATCAGGTGGTTGAGGATCTGCCGCACCCGGGTCCGGTCCGAGAAGAGCTGCCCGCTGCATGTGGCGCAGCCGGGCGCCCAGGCGGGGACCGGGGCGCCGCCCCCGGGCTGGGCGACCATGCGGTGGGTGGCCGGGCCGTACATCTCGGCCCGCAGGTCGAGGCGCTTCTTCTCGCAGGCCGTCGAGCGGATGCTGGCCAGGGACTCGGTCAGCAGGGTGGTCACCGAGAAGGGGCTCGCCTCGAGGCCGAACTTGCCCGTCTCGAGCTGGCCCATGTCGAGCACGTCCGACACCATCGTCAGCAGCTCCTCCCCGCTGTGCGCAATGGCCTCCACGTAGTCGCGCTGGTTCAGCGAGAGCGCAGTCCGCAGCAGAAGGGCGCTGCGCGGGTGGGGTGACGCGGGGAGCCCCAAGGCATCGACAACAGGAAAGCATGAGGATGTGATCCCTCGCCACCCGCCTCCATGCCCCCCCCACACACACACACACACATCCCCGCCCTCGATGAGAGGCACGGGGCGCAGCAACGGGGAGGGAACCCGAGCAGCAGCGGACCTGAGGCCCATGACGCCGTGCAGGGGGGTGCGGATCTCCTGGGACATCTTGAGCATGAACATGGACTTGCTCAGGGAGGCCGCCTCGGAGGCGTCCTTGGCCGCCACCATCTGCTGGTCCTGCTCCCGCTCCCCCGTCACGTCCTCGATCACACCCTGCACCATCCCCGAGATGGGGGCCACCGGGGCCACCGGGGGAAGCTGCGCGAAGGGGGAACATACACGCCGGGGGTGAGTCAGCAGGCGGGGGGGAGCCGGGCTGACCTTGGAGGAGCTCAGCGACCGAGCGGGTGGTGAAGTGACCTGCGGCTGGGCGGCGGCGGCAGGCTGGGGGGGCAGGCTGCCCCGGAGGGCCACCCAGCGGGGCGCCGAGGTGGCGGCGGGCTCCATCAGGACCGGCGGGGCGGCCTTGGTGGGCGTGGAGGGCGGCGACCGCCGCGCGGCCGGAGAGTTGGGGGCGCTGGTGGCCGAGGCGGATGCCTGTGCAGCAGCGAAGGGCGATGAGCCTGCCGAGGCGGCGGCAATGGCCGGGGTGACGGGGGAGGGGCAGATGCGGAATTCGATGTTCACCGAGGTCGAAAGGCCTTGCTGAACAAGGCGGATGGCCCCATCGACTAGGAGCGTGGTTGTATGAAGACGCCAGAGAGACGGAAAAGAGGACAGACGGCGACTCCGATCTTCGGCAAGGGCAGCATCGATCAAAACACCGAGACGAGCTGTGCTCATTCCGGGTGCGTTATCTACAAGGCCCAACATCTTTCGGAACCGGGGGCTCATCCGAATGGTCCCGGCGACGATGTCCCACTCCCAGACACCGAGGCCAGATGCCTCGAGGGAATCAGCCAAAGGCGAGCCAACTACAAGGTAAGCAAATGAAGATAAAAATTGAAAAGAATGAGAAGAAATTTACGTCGTTTGGAGAGAAAATGTCTCGCAGACGGGTGCAGAAATGCTCAGAGAGGCGACATTTTTCCATGGAGGAACGAAGGTCGCGGGCTGGAGCTGCAGAACGAATAAATATTGCAACGAATGTAGGGAAATGTCATAACACATCAGTGAAAAGAAAGAGTGAGGACCTTCGGGCTTCATGGATTTTGGCGGCTCGGTTTTGGGAGCGAGCGGCGCGCCCGAAGCGCGTCTACATATCGATCACATTTAGTAAGCACATCGGAATTCAGAGATCAATCGGTCAGTGTCGGGAAGAAAAAAAGAGACCTTTCCGGGGCAGACTGTTGTGGGCGCTCCGGGGACTACAGGGAACCAAGGTCCAGATTCAATCGAAAAACAGAGCAACAGGGCAGAGAGCACCAGACCCGTGGATAGCTCATGAGCCGAGTGAATCGCAAGCTCAGTGGGACGGGACGGGGATTGGCAGACATGGGTGGAGACATGGGCAGACTCCAAATTTTGTTTGGGTCCAAACTTTTGAATCATCGGAGAAAAAAAAGACAAGAAGGGGGAGAAGATAGGATGGGGGGGAAAAAGCCCGACCCACGCCATTATCATCATCGGATGGGAGGCAGGACGGGGCTGGCCAGGATCGGTGTCCCTGGGGGCAGGACCAATCCCAGCCCTCCTTCCCACAAGGGAGGCGATGGCGCTGGGAGGTGCGGGGAGGGCTGCCCGAAGAGGGACGTGGGCGTCGTCGTGCGGCTGGGGCCGTCCGCCGGCGGGCTGACCGAAGGCGGCGGGGGAACATTGACAGCAGCGTCAACAAGGATGCAGTTCCCAGCAGCGGCATCACCATCATCGCCCTCGGCCGCCCCGTCCTGGTCGTCGTCCTCGATGCCGCCGTTGGTCCCCCGGTCGGTCGAATCCTCCCCCGAATCGCGGCTCAGAACCCGGCCGCCGCTGCCTCGGGGGCGACCTCTGCCCCTGCCTCTGCCTCTTCCCCTCCCGCGGCCCCTGCCCCTCCCGCGCCCCTTGCTGCCTGAGGAAATGTCCTCGTGGCCTCGCTTCAGGGGCGGGGCGGGCAGCGGCTCCAGAAGGAGGCCCCCAGGCGAGGCGGGCACACGCGTCTCGGCCGGCGCGGGTCCAGTCGGTGTGGGCTCCGGTGCCGAGATCGCCACTGGTGGCTGTTGCGAGCCCAATGGGAGGAGGGCCGGGAACACGGGCGTGCGGGACGGGCGCGCGCGGAGTTCCCTGCTGGCGGTGGTGGGGGCCGGCCCGGGGGCGACTGCGCTCTTCTTGCCGCTGCCCCTGGGCCGCCCTCGGCCCCGCTTCACGGGGGGCGCCACGGCTTGGGTCTGGGCCGCCACCTCCGCGCCCGGGGCCGGGCCCTGGGCAGGCGGCTGGGGGTCGGCTGAAGGCGGCTCGGGCTCGGTGTCGAGGCCCCAGAAGCCCAGTGCGTCGGGGGCGGCCGGGTCGACCCCCAGGGCAACGTCGCTTGGGGGAGCCTCCTCGGGGGGGCTCGGCTCCTCGGTGGGCGAGCCGGCGGAGGCGGGGGATGCTACTGGCTGGAGGGCATCCGGGGCCGGGGCGGGACGAAGGGGCGGGGGCGGGGAGGATGGCGGGGAGGCCTCGGGCCCCATGGGGCTCCTCGGTAGCGGCGAGTCGTCGGGGCGGCCGGGCGAAGGTGCCGGAGTCGGCTGCGGGGAGGCATCCAGGCCAGACGACACCCAGGCCAGACGATCGAGCGGTCAGGACAACCAAGACACCGCCGCACGCGACGCTTTCGACCCGGGCCCTCAGAATACCGGACAGGGACAGGGAGGGACAGGGACAAGGATAGGGATAGGGGCATAGGCAGGGGCATGGGCAGGGACGGACCTGAGGGGCCGGGGGAACGGGGGCGGGGAGATCCGGGAAGAGCGACGAGGCGGCGAGGCGGGCGGACACGGGCGGCGAGGGCGTCCGATCGGGATGCTGCTGCACTGGCGGCGGCGGGGCTGGAAGGGGGCGAGGGCGACCGGAAGGGCCGTGGACCATCCGGCCCTGGGGGACGGGCCGGGGGCGGGGCGGGGCGGCGGTGGTGGCCTGGAAGGGGGAAGGTGGATGGGAGCGGGGTGGTGGCGGACGGGGACGGGACGGGGACGGACGGGAATGGGGGCGGACGGGACGGACGGGGACGGACGGGGGGACGGACGGACGGGACGGAAGGGGGAAGGGGGGGGGGGCGGGGTGGTGGACGGAGGCGGGGGAAGGAATGGACGGATGGGGAGGGTGGAGGGGAAGGGAATGGAAGGAATGGGTGGAAGGAAATGGAAAAGCCCCAAGGATGGATGATGGCCTGGAGCGGGGCAGGGAGGCCGCGGGGGCGGGGCTGCCCCCATCGACCCGAAGGGTCGCGTCCTCGGGTGGGGTGGGGGGCTGTTGCTGCTGCTGCTGCTGCTGCTGCTGCTGCTGCTCGAGGAGGATGAGGCCTCGAGGGCGGCGGGGTCACTCAGGTCGACCGTGCATGGGGCCGGCCGCCGGATGCTCGGGCTGGTGGAGGCTCCCGGGGCCCACTGGGCGGGCGGGAAGAGGCACGAGGCCCCGCCGAAGGGCGGCTCGGGGCTGCCAATAGAGGGCCGCCCCGCCGAAGAGCGGGGGCCCGGGGCCGGCGGCCGCGCGGGGCCGGCGCCGTGGCCGAGCAGCGGCCGGTGGCGGCGCGCGGAGTGCGGCGGGGCCGTGGGCCAGAGGGCCGAGGCAACGAGCTCCGGCCAGTGGGTGGCGCCCGGGCTCGGGACTCGATGGTCGGGAGGGGGCGTGAGACGGGCAGGGGAAAGAGGCGGGGGTGGAGGGGGGGGGGGGGTGGTGGTGGAGGGGGTGGGTGGAAATGGAAGGTGGCTGGCGGCCGGGGGGAAGGAATGGAGGGGAAGGGGGCGGAGGGGAAGGGCAGGGGAGCAACGGGGCGGAGACTGGTGGGAGCCGGGCCGGAGGCCCGGGGCCGGGGCAGAGTCGCCCACCATCAGGAAGGAGGGGATGGCCGGGAAGGGCACCGCGCCAGCCCGGGGCGGCAGAGGCTGCTCGCTGGCCGAGGACAGGACATCTGCAGGGGCGCCCCAGGGGGCCAGGGCGCACTCCTCGGCCACCTGAGGGGGGCCGTCTCCCTCGCCCTCGCTGAGCCCGGCCCCGTCGTCCTCCTCGTCGGTGATGACGACCTCCAGGCCGTCCCCCGCCATGCCCGGGCTGGGACTGGGGCTGGGGCTGGAGGGATCGGGAATGGCATCAATGACAGCGTCTGTTGTTGTTGTTCTTGTTGCCGTTGCCGTGGCGGTGGCGGTGGCTGCCTGACCGCCCCGGGGGAACTTGCCTTGCTCTCGCAGCAGCCGCAAGGTGGCCACGGGCCGCCCGCTCTTTTTGGGCTTTCGTGCGGGTTTGGTGTCTAACAGGGGGTCGTCGTCGCCCAACTGGGCGCACTTCCTCCTGCGGACAGACTGGTGGGGCGGGGGCGGGGACATGAAGCAATCATCTGGGATGGGACAGACTTTGCGTCGATCGTCGTTCTCATCAAGCAAAGAGGATGCATAGACTCCCGGGATATCTTTGTCGGAGAGCTGAAGGCGTTGAGCTTCGGTCAGGCCATGGACTGTGCACCCGGTGCAATGATGAGACTGACAATCGGCACAACCAAACGAAACAAACCTGCGGTCGATCCGTCTAGGTCGAGAGGAGCGCCAGAAATTGTGTAGCCGTTTCCCTTGCGAGTTTTCGCGAGCTGAAAGAGGGAAACAACAAAACATGAGCGCCCATGAGTTCGACTGTGTCAAAACCAAAACGACAACAGACTGATGCGGGCAAAGGTTTTCCTTCTGCCAAAAGGCGGAGAAGATAATATTGTGCATGCCCAAGAACGCAGCGGGCGTCACGAGTCCCGACCGCCGCTGCGATCTTGTCCCAATCTCTTCCATGAGTTTCGAAAGCGTCGACAAATGCATTGTGTTCTTCGGGGGTCCATCTCTTGCTCCGCTTGGCCTCGTCCCCAGCGGTTCCTTCGCCTGCCTTCTTTTTCTTCGGAGGCATCGAACCTGATGGGTTGAGCAGTCCTTTTTCATTTCAAGTCGTTATGGAAGAAATCGAGAGTCAAAGCGAGGAAACTGTTCTCCGTGCTCGGATGAAGCTTATGGAGAAGGCTGGCATGGATACAATTGACAAGGAAAGAATCAATCGGATCATCTTTGAAGCATCGAAAAATTCTAAGTTTTACGAGAATGAAAAGAGGAAAGCTGCCAAGCTCAAGGAAAGGATCGACGAGATGCGACGGAAATGGGAGAGCATCATGCATACGATCAACCACAGGTCTGGTGAGATCGATTCCGTCTTCATCTCATCGCCCCCATCATCCTCAGTGCCGTGCAACGGGAGGTAGACAAGTACCTTGGGGAACTCGAGGCCACCCGAGATTTGTCCCGGTATTGGCTTCACCTGGACATGGACATGTTCTTTGCGGCCGTGGAGATCCAGCGCGACCCCGCCCTCCGCGGCAAGCCCATCGCGGTGGGCAGTTCGATTGTCTGCAGCTGCCTCTTCCGCCCCGGGGGCCGCTCTCATGGTCCGGCTAGGTGTCAACCAGCAGCTATGAGGCGCGCAAGTTCGGGGTCCGGTCGGCCATGGCGATGCACTTGGCGCGGGTCGGTTGGCTTTTGGCTGCGGCCGCCCTCACCCGCTCACCAGCTCACCAGCTCACCAGCTCACCCGCTCACCCGC
The DNA here is from genome assembly GCA_027972325.1 of Paratrimastix pyriformis. Taxonomy (NCBI): domain Eukaryota; phylum Preaxostyla; family Paratrimastigidae; genus Paratrimastix; species Paratrimastix pyriformis. Next base: position 303,495 of record JAPMOS010000033.1, on the reverse strand, counting down.
TCACCCGCTCACCCGCTCACCCGCTCACCCGCTCACCCGCTCACCCGCTCACCCGCTCACCCGCTCACCCGCTCACCCGCTCACCCGCTCACCCGCTCACCCGCTCACCCGCTCACCAGCTCACCAGCTCACCCGCTCACCCGCTCACCCGCTCACCCGCTCACCGCTGACACCACACCGCCTGCCCCTAGAAACTATGCCCCCAACTGATCGTCGTGCCCATCCACGGTGAGCTCTACAGGGCGGCATCGAAGAAGGTCCGGGAGGTGCTGGTCCGCTACGACCCCGACGCCGAGGTCTGGTCCCCTCCCCCCCTCCCCCCCCTCCCCCCCCCGAATCTTATCTCATCCTTGGGGCTGTTCCGACTCTGATTTTTTCGGGTTGGGATTCCGGTGGGCAGATGGCCAGCATGGACGAGGCGTACCTGTGCCTGAGCCCCTACCTGGACCGGGTCAACGCCCAGCGGAAGGTCGACGGCCAGCCGGCACTGGCCCCGTCGACTTAGCGAGCCAGATCCGCCAGGAGATCTTCACGTCCGCCGACCCCCGGCCCTCGGCCCGTCCCCTCGCTCATCAGCGCCCCCCCCCCCCCCCCCCCCCCCCCGCTCCCTGCAGAGCCACGGGGGGCCTCACCTGCAGCGCGGGGCTGGCCTGCAACCGGATGCTGGCCAAGGTGTGCAGCGACCGGAACAAGCCCAACGGCCAGTTCGTCCTGCCCAACGAGCGCGAGGCCGTCGTCCAGGTCCGCCACCAGCACGCCCGCCCCGCCCACGTCGCCCCGTCCGGCACCACCCACGCCCTCACCACCGCTGCCACCCCAATCTCCGATCTGGTGGACCCGTGCCTCGCCTGCGTGGGCGCCAGTTCGTGCGTGGGCTGGCCGTGTCGAAGGTGAAGGGCATCGGGAAGGTCACCGCGGCCACCCTGCAGGCCTTCGGGATGGCCACCGTGGCGGACATGCACCGCCAGCGGGTCCTGCTGCACCAGCTCTTCAGCCCGCTGGCCTTCGGCTGGTTCATGGAGGTCGTGCTGGGCATCGGGGCCACCGTCCACGCGCCAAGGTCGCAGCCCCATCTCGCACCACCTGCGGCACCTGCCTGGGCCCCCGCCTGACCCGCCTGTCTTTTGAGAGCGACGCGCCTCACCTCCTCCCCGCGCCCCCCTGTATCCCCTCACCCCCCTCCCCCAGGGAGCCCCAGCGGAGCCTGTCCTCGGAGACCACCTTCGCCCCGACAGGCGACGGGGCCCGGCTGGGGGTCCTCTGCGGGTCGCTGTGCGGCGAGGTCTGCGCCGAGATGGCCGCCAAGGGCCTCGCCGGGCGGACGGTCACGGTCAAGGCCAAGACGGACACCTTCGTCATCCTCACCCGGGCCCGATCTCTCAAGGCTCCCACACGCGGTCCGCACCGCCCCCTGCACGGGCCCTGACAGTGACTGGGAGGGGGGGGGGGGGGGGGGGGGGGGGGCATGCTCATCGATGGGCGTCCCGGTGGATGGGTGCGCGGGGTGGGTGATGCGGGCGGGCATGGCGCTGGGGCTGCGGTTGATGGCGTGGGCAGAGGCGGGCCTGATCGAGGAGGCCGCCAAGGCCGCGCTGGCCTCCCTGATGCCCCGCACCCTCCGCCTCCTGGGGGTCTGCACATCCCCCGTCCCGCCTCGCGCCCTCTGGCCTCGCACCCGTCGCTCATGGCGCGGTGCCGGGGTCTGGTCTGGTCTGGCGGTATGGTATGGCACGGTCTGGTCTGGTCTGGTCTGGTCTGGCTGCAGGTGCGCATCTCGAACTTTGCCGACCCCGACGACGCGGCCGCGGGGGGCCAGCAGCTCCTGATGACCCGCTTCCTGAAGCCCCAGCCCGCCGCCCACCCGGGCGTCCCAGCGGGGGCCAGCCATCAGGCCCCACCAGCGGCAACAGCAGCAACATCAACGGCCACAACCTCGCCCACTCGGCCGGGCCCTGCGCCGGCCGTCCCTCCTGGCCATCCCCCTGCCCCGACCCCTTCGTCGTCATCCTCGTTGGCGAGCTTCATCCGGCTGGCCCGCCGGTCCCTCGAGGCCCACCGGCCCATGCGCCCCCACGGCCAGGGGGACATCGACTCCCTCCCGGCCCATGTTCCGGCCCCGGCCCCGACATCACCGGACACGGAGCCGCCCCAGCGCGCGCATCGGCAGGGCCTGTCGGGCGATGGCCCGCACCTACCAGCCTCCCCTCCCAGCCCCGGCTCCTCGGACCGGGCCATCCCCTCGCCTCCCCCCGGCTCGCCTCCTCCGGCAAGACGCTCGCCTCGGGCCCCCGCCTCACCGCCCCGGCCCTCCTGGCTCCGGGCCCCGCCATGGGACCTGGCCGCTGCCCGGTTGCCGGTGCCCCGCCCGACGCCCGCGGGCGCCGCCCTGCAGGTCGGGGCAGCGCTGAGCAACAGCGTCCTCTGCCCGAGCGGCGGCGAGAGCCTGGGTCATGACCACCCCGCGGACCACGACCACGACCACGACCACGACCACGACCACGACCATGACCCCAGCAGCGCGCACCTTCACGAGTCGGCGGACGATGACGATGATCTGCTCCGACTGACGGACGACGAGCTGGAGGCCCTCGAGGAGGGGGACGACGATGATGATGGCGCCTACGTCGACCTCACCGAGGCCTGCGGCCGCACCGACGGCAACCCTCCCGACGAGCGTCCCCCCGACGATGCGGCCCCACTGCCAGCGCCCCCGCCCGCGCCCGCACCCCCACCCGCACCGAGCGGAACCACAACCACAACCGATGGCCCCCTCGCCCCTCCTGCCGTCCCTCGCCCTCCGCTCCCCACGGGGTGAGGGCGCCGCCGCGGGGAGCGCGGTCTCTCCCGTCAGCCCCCGCCCCCACTTCCAACCCCACCCACGCTCCACGGCCGGTGCGGAGGCGGCGCAGCAACACTCACTCGGCCCACCAGCAGAGCAGCCTCGTCCCGAGCGGGCCGCCGCCCCGGCCTCGGCCACTCATCCCCAGCCCCAGCCCCAGCCCCAGCCCCAACATGAGCGGCCCCTGGGGCGGCCGGAGCCCCGAGGCGAGGAGAGCCGCTGCCCGATCTGCGGCCGCTTCGTGGGCTGCCTGGACATCGTCTCCCTCAACGCCCACATCGGTCCGCCTGGCCGGCCGCCCCCGCCCACCCCGCGCCGATTTCCCCCCCAGCCCCCGGAGACCCCACCCGTGCCTATTTTCCGATCCCCATGCCTCTGTCCCTCCCTCCCCCCTCCGCCTCGATCCCTCGGCGCCGTCGGCTCACCCCGGTTGGCCCGGCGATCGCGCTGCTCGCTGGCCATCCCGCAGACGCCTGCCTGGCCCGTGGCGGCACGGCTCACCCCACCGCCGACGCCACCCCCATATCGGCCAGCGGGGCGCCCACGTGCCGGCCGGGCTCGCCGGGGGGCCGGAGGAAGCGCCCTCGCGAGCGGCCGGCCGGCCGGGAAACGGCCCCCCCCGCCACCTGCGGGCCCTTTGTGGCCCTGCCCCGGGGGGGGGGCGGGGGCGGGGACGGCGGCCCCGGGGGGCCCTGGGCCGGGCGGGGCCGAGCGGGCCTGGTGGATGGCCGAGGCGCGCCGCAGGGGCCGGGCGGCTCTGGAGCGATACACCCTCGACTTCTTCCTGCAGCCGACCCCTGCCCCTGCCCCTGCCCCTGCCCCTGCCCCTGCCCCTGCCCCTGCCCCTGCCCCTGCCCCTGCCCCTGCCCCTGCCCCTGCCCCTGCCCCTGCCCCTGCCCCTGCCCCTGCCCCTGCCCCTGCCCCTGCCGGCCGGCCGGGTGACAGCATCGCGGGCTGAATGTTCTCCCTGGAGTGGGGTGTTCATCTTGGCCTCAAGAGAGGGCGACATGTCTTGTTGACGGCCTGGGGGCGGGCAGGGCGCCAGTGAGCGATGATGATGACGAGACAGGGAGGGAGGGAGGGAGGGGAGATCAGGATTGGGGGCAGGGAGATTCTGGGGGTGAGGGTCGGAGTTCGGGTGGTGCGGCTGGCAGATATTGAGGGGGGGATGGAGGGAGATGGAGGGAGGGGGAGATGGAGGGAGAGGGAGATGGAGGGGGGTGGAGGGAGCGGCCCCTCAGAGGAAGCGGCCGAGGGCCTGCTGGACGATGGCCCCGAAGGCGCGGACGGTGGGCTGGTCGGTGTGGTCGCCCGCCCCGCCGGCCAGCTTGATCTTGACCAGCAGCTGCATGGCGGCCCCGTTGGCCTGCACCTCCCCGAGCAGCAGCTGCGCCCGGACCCAAACAGGCACACAAAACACACACACACACCCCAGGGCGGATCCCCAGTATAACAACACAACAGATGGTGGGGTCAGCCAAGGCCGCACGTGGTCATCATGGTCATGGTCATGGTCATGGTCGTCATGGTCAGAGCATCTTATGGCGGTGGGGCCGTGGGCTGGGCTGGGCTGGCGGACCTTGGGGCCGGAGCGTGCGTAGAGGAAGCCCTTGACGACGGGCCCCACGGCACCCACGGCCAGGCAGAGGAGCGAGCCCAGCTCGTGGGTGGGGCCCGACGACTGGGCGATGGCCTGCTGCAGGTCGGTCTGGGTGGGCACCGCCCGCATGGCCAGCTCGAGGGTCTCCCTGGGGCCCCATCGTGCCATCGGCGCGGCCGGAGGCAGCGGCGGCGGATGAGATGGAACGTGAGGACATACGACGACGAAGGCCACAGCAGCAGGTCGCATGGAGGTCATGGTGGCCATGGGACATGGAGGGGGCATGGGCTCGCCAGGCAGGGGGCAGACCCGTAGGGGGCGCCGCTCCAGGCGGCCTGGAACTGGGGCGGGGTGAGCCGCTCGGGGTTGGGCTCCAGGCTGACCAGCGGGGCGGCCGGGGCGGCCGTGGCCACGGCCCCGCCGATGTTGAGCAGATCCCCGCCGGCCCCCCGGGTGGCCTCGTCGGGCGAGTAGGGGTCCAGCACTCCCGACTCCTCCGCCGACCCCGACGCGGCAACGGCCGTCGCGGGGGCCCCCACCTCGAGGGGCTCCTCGGCTGCGGGGGGGCCAGATGATGATGATTGGGGTGTTTAGTGGTGCTGGCGATTGGTGGGTGGTGGGTGGTGGGTGGTGGGTGGTGGGTGGTGGGTGGGTGGTGGTGATGCTGCCGATGCTGTTGCTGCCGATGGTGCTGTTGCTGCTGTTGCTGTTGTTGCTGCTGGTGGTGGTGGATGATGACGATGATGGTGTTGTTGATGCTGCCGCCGATGGCGTGGAGGGGGAGGAAGGCATGCGTGGGGCGGACCGTGTTGGCGGGGGTGGCCTGGGCCTCGATCTGCGAGAGCCTGATGGGGACGGTCTTGATGAAGTGGCTGGCGGGCTGGCGGAGCAGCACCGAGCAGCTGTTGAACTCGTCGAAGATGCGCTCCTTGAACTCGCTGGTCATCTCCTCCGTGAAGACCCCGCTCGCCGACTTGGGCGCGAGGAACACGTTGTGCGCCTGCAAGGGACATGGCCGAGGGGGGGGGGGGGGGGGGGGGGGGGGGGGGGTTAGGTCGGCGAGCATCGAGCGGGCGGTTGTGATGGTGGCGGTGGTTCAAGGTGTGTGTCGCTGATGCAGAAGGATCGCGACCAGCAGAAGAAGAGGACCGTGGTGGCCGGGGATGGCGTGGCGGAGCGGCAGGGCGTGGCGTGGCGTGGCGTGGCGTGGCGTGGCGTGGCGTGGCGTGGCGTGGCGTGGCGTGACGTGGCGTGGCGTGACGTGGCGTGGCGTGGCGGAGCGGCAGGGCAGGGCAGGGTGGCATGGCGGCGGAAGGGGCAGGGGGGCCGGACCAGCTCGAGGAGCCCGTCGTCGTTGGGCTGCCGGGCGGAGCAGCTGAGGGTGCGGTAGATGAGCAGCGCCCGGTCGCGCAGGTCGGCCTGCTGGCAGTCGTTGATCAGGGCCCCCAGGAAGGGCCCCAGGATCTGCTGCATCTCGGGCCCCCGCTTGAAGAGCAGCTTCGTGGCGGCCGTCAGCAGCTGGCAAGCACGCGGACACGGACACGAACAGGGACCGAGAGAAGGTGGTCAAGACGCGAGGCGGGCGGGGGCGGGGGCGGTGCTGGGTGGGCGGCGGGGCGGCGGAGCGCGGACCTGGAACTTGATCGACTTGAGCTCCGACTCGCGCTTGGCCCGCCCACCCGCGGTGGGGTCGTCTGCGCGCCCCCGCCATCACCAGAAGCCGCCGCGATCAGGTCGGCCTAGTGCAAAGGCGTGGCCGGGCAGGAGGGCGGCGGGGCGGACCGGGCGGGGCGGCCGACTGGGTGGAGACCTTCTCGATGAGCTGCTCGAGGAGGTAGGGCGTGGCCGGGATGTACTCGCCGAACTCGCCCAGGATCCAGATCAGCGCCTCCTGCGGCACCCAGACGCCGCCACCACCACCACAGTCGCACACGGCTGAGGGCCGGCACCGGGTGGCATGGAAGGGGGTCGGGGCAGGGTGGAGATTGTGGCCGGGCAGGAGGAGCCGGCGGGGCGACCTTTGCCTCGGCCGTGTCGAAGGCGTACAGGTGGCGGCCCAGGATGGGCAGGAACTTCTCGTAGCTGCCCGGGTACTTGCGCAGCAGGTCTGCCCCCAGAGCACAGGCCAGCAGACCCAAGCCAGATCAAACCCGGGCTCCGTCCAGAGGCGACGGGCCACGGCCACGGGGAGCGCATGGGATCATGGGGGCACGGGGGCAGGGAGGGGTGGCGGACCCTGGATGACGACGACAATGACCTGGGCGAAGGAGGCCACCTCGTACGCGAGCAGTTCCTGCAGCAGGCCCACCACCTGGTCGAGGGCCTTGCCCACCCGCAGCGCGATCCGGCCCAGGGCCCGGATGGCCTGCCGGGAGACGTCCATCTCGGTGCAGTACTCCCTACCCGATGGCGAGCCAGCGTGCAAACGAGTGAGGGGCTGGCCGCACGGGAGGGCAGGGCAGGGCAGGGCAGGGCAGGGCAGGGCAGGGCAGGGCAGGGCAGGGCAGGGCAGGGCAGGGCAGGGCAGGGCAGGGCAGGGCAGGGCAGGGCAGGGCAGGGCAGGGCAGGGCAGGGCAGGCAGGGCAGGGCAGGGCAGGGCAGGGCAGGGCAGGGCAGGGCAGGGCAGGGCAGGGCAGGGCAGGTGCGGGGACCGGACCCCACCTCGGCCACGATGTGGGCCGCGTTGGCCTCGTTGGCCACCAGGACCAACATCTCGAGCTTCTCCAGCTTGACGTACAGCGGGTCGAAGATCCTGGAGGGGCACACACAACCGCACACAACCGCACACAACCAGACACCGCCACGCCGCACGCCAGATTGGTCAGGTCAGATGATGGATGGCGGGGGCGGGGGCGGGTGCTGTGGAAGCACCGACCGGAAGTAGAACGTGCGGTAGGCGGTGTCGAAGAGGCCGGGGAAGCGCTCCTGCATGGCGCGGGCGTGGGCCAGGCAGACGTAAGCGATCTCGGGGGGGCTGGTCGAGAGGAAGGTCACCAGCGGGTCTGCCCGAACACGGGAGGGGGGGGGGGGGAGGGGGGGGGGGGTGCATGAGCGGCGGGCGTGCGGCTGTGGGCTCCCCCATAGAGGGTCGATATTGCACCGTGGGCATTTTGGGCGATGTTGCACTGCGGGCATCTTGGGCGGGCCGACCCCCATCCATGGTGCATGGGGAGGGCGGGGTGGATGGGAGGGGAGGGCGGCGGGGTGGCGAGGGTGCGGACCGACGATGCGCCTGCAGACGTCCTCGTGGAGGCGGGCGTGGGGCCGGGCGAACTTGAGGAAGACGGCCGCCACGCCGAACATGACCCCGCTGTGGGCGTGCCGGAAGCGGTCCTCGAGCAGGTTCATGATGTCGTAGAGCTCCTCCTCCGACTGGGGCGCGTAGCCCTGCAGCAGCTCGAGGACCCGCATGGCGTGCCACTCGTTGAACTCCCCCAGCCGGTTGAGCATGTACGTCACCAGGGGCCGGTTGATCTGGATGCCCCCGTCCCCCGCCAGGATCTACGCCGCCCCGCAGGGGGTGGGGTGGATGGGTGGGAAGGATGGAGGGCAGGGAGAGGGCAGGGCAGGGCAGGGCGGTCAGGGGCGGTGATGGTGGGAGAGGAGGGATGGGAATGGGCCTCATTGTTTTTTTTTTGGGGGGGGGGGGGGGGGGGGGGGGGGGATGGTGGTGGTGGTGGCTGGGGCGGCACGAGGGGCGGACCTCGTTCAGGGCGGCGACGCAGTTCCCGGCGACGGTCGCGTCCCGGTCGCGGATCATCTCGTACAGGGTGTCCACCAGGTTGTTCTCTGCACGCCACGGCGAGAGCGAGGTGAGCTGCGGGCCGGAGGGAGGGAGGGGGAGGAGGAGGAGGAGGAGGAGGAGGAGGAGGAGGAGGAGCGGGGGGCGCGGGCGGACCCTTGAAGGTGGCGGGTGAGATGTGGAACAGCTTGATGCAGGCGTTGACGGCTGCGCTGCGTACGTACGAGCTGGCGTCCGTCAGGCCGGCCGTGATGTGCGGCACCAGATACTCCACCACGGAGGAGACCCTGCCAACACACGTGGGGAGGGTATGACCCCGAGGTGGTGAGGAGGGAAAGGGGGGCAGGGAAGAGGCTTCCGCACAAGGGATGGAGGGGCCCGAATGGCAGACCGAAGGCTGGACAGAGAACGCAGGGCAAGACCGCGCACCATGGGGTTCTCGTTCTTGCAGTCCCTTCGCAGGGTGTTGATCACAAGAATGGTGAGATCCTAGGGCGCGAATCGATCCGGGTGCGCAATGTCACAGAGTACAAACCTCCTGGACGGTGGCATAATAGCAAAGATATTGGTACACGAGCTTTTTCACAGTGAAATCCTTCGATACAACAGACTGAATCATCACACAATGAGAAACCGAAAAAAGCACACAATTACACCGGACCATAACCATATCCGAGAAAAGACCACTCATATCGATACCTTGAGTCATGTACGTGGTCACGCGCTTGATAACTTCGCGCTTCTTGGCGGGATCATGTTCAACGATAGGATTGCGAATAAGTGCGCGCAATTCGTTGACCTCACCTTTCCGATCGGCAAAATACGCACCCTGGTCTGGCTTCGGTGCTGGGGCAGCCATGAGGATTCAGAAGGTTGTGGAGCTGTCACCACGGGTTCACCACCCAAATCCTGTTGATGACTCGTTTTGTTGTTGTTTGAGCCATTCTGATGGCAGCGAGGCCGCACCGTTCGCTAATCCGTCTGTGATTGAAACCGAAGCTTTTCTTTCATCTTGTCCCAGAATCATGGACCGAAGCCGAAAAATTGGCATTCAACCAAGCCCTGGAGGAGCTGGGACGGGACTGGAAGGCAGTGAGCTCTCGCGTTGGCCGGATTCCATCCGCATGCAAGTCCCATGGTCAACAATACTTTTTTCAACGACTTAAATCCGGAGCCCAACCCCTGGCGGGCGAGGTCTGCGGCAACTCCCGGTCTATCCAAACACGACCCCTCCTAGCTTGCTCGGAGTGGGAAGGGGTTTACAGTGGGAGGGTCTCCCCTCGACCTGGACACACATACCGCAGCCTACTTCCTGCCCGAGGGGCTGCGGGTCGAGCTGGCGGCGCTGAACCGGCCCGCCGAGTTCTTCGCCAGCTCGCTGCGGGTCCCCGCGGCCCCCGCCACCAGCGCCGCCACGGGCGTCAAGGTTTGTCCAAGGTGTCTCCTTCGCCTTTGTTCGAGGTCGCCTTTGATAGCGCGAGCCCGAGGCACGGGCCACCGAGGCGGAGGGCCCACCTCGGCCCCCGACCACGGCAACTGACCCGCCCACTGCCACTGCCGCCACTGCTGCCACGACCACTGCCACTGCCACTGCTGCCGCGACCACTACCACTCCCGCTGCCGCGACCACTGCCACGGACAGCGCCCAGGCGGCCGCGGCTGGGTCGGACCACAGGGCCAAGTTCCGGACGGTTGCCGCCCTAATGCAGCTCCAAGCCGAGGGCAAGTGGCAGCCCGCCCCGCCCAGGCGCCGCCGGAAACCACCACACACGCCGCCGCCGCCGCCGGTTTCCCCGGCGCTGGCGGTCCCGGGGGGCGACCCGAAGGCAGCAGCAGGGACCAGCTTGCCCAACGCAGGGGCCGGCCGCCGCCGGATGCTGGTGTTGGACGATGACCAGGAGCCGCCGCCCCTCCCTGCCGCCCCTGCTTCCACCCCCCCTGCCCCGGCCCGTTTGTCTCCCGCTGCGCCTCCGGCTCCTCCTCTGCCTCCGCCTCTGCCATGCTCCCCCGGAGGTCGGGTGGCCGGGGACGTCGGGGTGGGCCGCCTGTGCCCGACGGTCCGGCCTCGGCGTGGCCCCCCAGCCGGGTCCCTGAGGAGCAACACCGCCATCGCCACGGGGCACCCCCGCAGCCCTGCCGCCCTTGCCGCTGGCCGAGCCCCGATGGCCGTCGTCTGTGATCCGATCGTCCTCTCGGGTTCCGGCAGCAGCGGCAGCGGCAGCGAGCCCGAAGGCGCCGCCCGGGGTCCCCCGTCCGTGTCGGCCACCACGAGGGGCCGGCCGCGCCGCAGGGCTCGGATGGGATGGCGAGGTGGCGGGGCCACTCGGCCACCGCGGGCTCGCCCCCCGGGCAGCGGCGGGTCGGAGGAGGACGACGAGGCCACCTGCTGCGTCATCGTCATCTCCTCGCCCTCGTCCTCCTCCCAGGAAGAGCCGGCCAGGCCGTCGTGCCGCATGGCTTCCCCCCCTCCCACGGTGGCCTCCGCCCCGACCCCAGCCCCCGAGGTCCCCCCGATGCCCCTGACAGTCCCGCACCCTGCGGCCGCGGCCCCTGCGGATGAGGTTGCCGACCAAGTGGGGGCCCGCCAAGGCAGCGCCACCTCTCCGCCGCCCTTGCCGCCGCCGCCGCCCCCGGATGCGCCACCATCGCCCGCCCATCCGCCCCCCCGTCTCGTGGCGGCCACCCCTCCCTCGCCGCCCACGGCGCCCCCGCCTGCCTCCCCCGTGGCGGCCAGCCCTCCCTTGCCCACGATGGCGGCCCCTTCCCCCCTGTTGGCGCCGTCACCTTTGTCGCCCGCCTCGCCGATGGCGGCCCCTGGCTCAGCTTCCCCACCCTCGCCCATGGCGGCCCCACCGCTGGCTTTCGTGACCCCACCGCCCTCAGCCTGCTTCCCGCCACCCGAGGTGGCTGGCCCTGCCGCCCCTGCGCCGCTCCTCCACCCGGAGACCGCATCGCCGCCACCCCCGGCCCGCGGCCCCCTGCTCCCGGCCCGCCCCATGGGGCCGCCGTCCACGTTGGATGACGAGGGGATCCCCGGGCCCCCACCCACGTCTCCATCCCCGCCCCCCACGCTTCTGTCCCCGGTATCGCCGCCTCGTCCACCAGCAGCTCACCTTTCTCCACTTCTTGGGCTGCCAGCCGCACCAGAAGCATACGCATCGCCCCTTCCTGGGTGGCTGTCCCCAGCCGCTGTGTCCCCTCGCGACCTGCCGGCGCACCCATCCCCTCCCCCGATATCCCCTGCAGCCCCTACTTCCCCTCAGGCGCCCCCGGCACTCCTTCCGGCACTCCCAGTCTCCCCTCGCGGGGTATTGGGCTCCCCTTCGGCAGCCGCGGAGTCCCCGGTCCCCATCCCGCCCTCGCCCCCGCCCCCCGCCAGCCAGCCCCCGCCCACCGTGGGGACCTCGCCCCACCCCCATCCCCCATCCCCCGCCCCTCCTCCGTCCCCGTCCCCGCTCCTGTCGCCCGGCCATGCCCCCTCCTCCCCGCCCCGCTCCCGGTTGGGGGCTGCCCTCTCGCCCCTCTCGTCCCCCGAGCCCCCGGCGCCGGCCCCCTCCACCCCCTTGACGCGGGTATCGCGGCCCCGGACAACCGGCCCCGAGGGTGCCGAGGGTGCCGATGAGCGGCTGTCCCCCGCGCTGCCGCCTCCCTTGGCCCTCGCCGGCCCGCCCCGGTCGCCGCCCCCCGCCACCCCGGCGGGGTCCCTGTCACCCCCTTCGCCGCCCACCCGCACCGCTCCAGTGTCCCAAGCCCTCCCGCCCCTCACCTCGCGCCTCCCGCCCCTCCCGCCGTCCCTCCTCGTTGGGCTGCTGCCGTCTTGGGGGCGTGTGGCGGCCCCTTCGGATGCGCCCGCCGGTGGGGTCGCGGCACCCGCCGCACCCGTGGGCCCGCCGCCCTTCACCATCGCCGGTTTGCTCGAGGTGGCGCCCATCCTGCCCCGGCCCCTCGTGCCCACCATGCCGCAGTCGCAGCCACAGCCACAGCCACAGCCGGCCGGCTCTGGGGCAGGAGCGTGGCCGCATCCCCCGGCGAGCCCCGGCCCTGGAGCGATGGAGCCAAGCGCTGCCTCCGCCGCCCCGACCCCGCCACCCGTGTCGACAGGCATCACCCCTTCGCCCCCGCTCCCACGATCTCCATCCCCACCGCCCGCCACGGGCCAGCACACGCCCACACCTGCGTGCCGTGTTTCCTCGCCGCCTCCACCGCCTCCATGCGGCCCTGACGCGACCTGCAGCCTCCCTCCTGGGCCATCACCCAGCGCCACTGCCCTTCGTCCCGATGGTCTCCCTCCCCCTCGTCCCGATGGTCCACCGCTCGCCCTCCGACCCCATTCCCCGAGCCCCGCATCCGCACCCGCATCCGCACCCGCATCCGCACCGGGGCCGACCGCTGCCCCGGATGCTCGCCCGTCCTCGCCCAGGGCACCGGCGGCTGCCGCCCCGGGGGACATCGCCACCATCGGGGAGCTCACCCCGACTGGCCGCCGCAGCGCACCCGCTCGGGCACCCGTCCCACACCCCGCTCCCATCCCGCCTCGGTTGGCAGTCGCCGCGCCCTCGCCCGTCCCCCCTCCTGCTGCACTCCCCGCGGCCGTCCCCCCTCTGTCTGCACTCCCCCCGTCCGCCTCCGCGCCCCCCCTCGCACCCGCGCCCCCGCTGGTCCCCGTCCCGACAGGCGAGCGGATGGGGGCCGCCCCGTGGCCACCACCCGGCCCGCGCCATCCTCTGCCGCCGGTCCCGCCCATCGCCCTCCCCCCCACCGGCGGACCCACGGGGCGCCTGCCGATTCTGCCCAACCCCCTGCCCAACCCTCTGCCCAACCCCCTGCCCAATCTCCGGCTCGCGCCCCTCCCCCCGCAACCTCCGCGCCCGCCCGATCAGCAGCCCCGCAGACCACCATCCCCGCCCCCGCCCCCGCCCCCGGATGTCGGCGGTGTCTTCCCGCGGCTTGCTGCGGCTGCCGGGCCCGCGGCTGCTCCGGCGCCACCGACCCCCGCACCCATCGGGGCCCCCTTCGCGCCCCCCTCGCCTCCGACTTCGGCCACCCCACCAGCCCCACCATCGGCACCACCGCCTGCCGCACCAGTGGCAATAGCCGCACCAGTGGCAATAGCCGCACCAGTGGCAATAACCACGCCAGTGGCAATAGCCGCACCAGTGGCAATCACGCCAGCTGCGAGAGCCACACCAGCGGCGGCGATGGGCGCGCTCACGCCGATCCCGCCAGGCGCGCCCTGCCCTGTGGGCACCGAGGGGGGGCATGGCTCCTCGGCTGGCCCGTTGCCCGTGCCGCCATCGGACCGGGCCCTCCGGACCCCCCGAGGCGCCAGCCGGGCCAAGAAGCACGGCCTCCGCCATGTCCGCCTTCCGCCACTCCCCCCTCTTCCCTGTCTCCTCCTGACACTGACACGGCGTTCCCCCCCTTTCCGTGAGCAGCAGCTGCCCCTACCCGCCTCTGCCTTCTCGGGCGAGGAGGAGGGGTGGTCCCTCGAGGCGGCCCCCGCGCCGGTGCCGCCCCAACCGGCAGCAGGAGCCGCTGCTCCCCCGCCGCCCCTCGGCATTCCCCTTCAGCCTCCGGCGCCCCTCCCCGGCTTGCCGTCCCCTGCCTCCGTTCAGGCGCCGTGGAGCGGCTCCGGCGGCTTTCCGGGCGACGAAATCCTCTCGCGGTGCATCCGAGTGCCGCTGTCCCACCCTGATGCGGCCCCGGTGGTGCTCGATCTGGGTCATTGCACCCTTCCGGACCGCCCTTTCTTGATCCCCATTGGCTCGGTGCCATTTCCAGGACCTGTTTTGGTTCGGATGACGGCCCCGCCACCCGTACCCCAGACGCAACCCCCGATGATGAGACCTGGGAATTGGCAATTGCCATTTGTCCCGCCACTCGACGGCAATTCTTTTCCCCAGCCTATCAATCCATTTCCCTCCCACCCATCGACCCTTTGAGGCTGCGCAGCAAACGGCCCTGCCACAGCGGCACAGACTCGCAAACAGCCTGTTCATCCCCCAGGCGGAACCGATCTGGTCAATCGACAGGCGCGATGGCAACTCCGACACTCCACTGCACGAAATGTGGCGCTTTGATTGCCCATCAACATGAATTTCGCCTGATCATGCCGCATCATGTTCAGCTGACCAGACTCCTGCCGACACTCCGGGAATCCCCGCAACCGAAACCGGAAAAAATTCGAAAAACCCCCAAAATCCTTGTTTGCATCCAGTGTGGTGCCAAAGTTGGTTCGTTCATCGTCGATGTCCATTCGTACCTTGTCGATGGAGACGATACTTCAGTCCAGCTTGTCTGACTGCTTCAACTCTTGCTTTTCCTTGATGACACCCTCCTACGCAGGCCGGCGAGAAAATGTCAACGAATCGTTGGAAAACTGAATTCGGTCCGCCATCGAGTCCACGAGCCACATCGGTTTCTCACCTTCTCTCAGCCACTCCGGCGCGCTGTCATGGTGGCGGTCGTGGTGGCCGAGGCCGAGGCCGCGGTGGCGGTAGCAACCCGGGTCGTGGCCGCGGTGCCCCTTTAGAACCCCTCCCATTCCTTCCCCCTTTCCAGTTTGGCGGTGGCAGTCGCCGATTTACGTGGACTCCTCCTCCGTCTTCATCTCCGAGCTCCGTCGCCAGTCCTTCGCCCTCACCGGCCCCGCCGATGTCGCACCCCCAGCAGCAGCTGCCCCAGCTGCCCCCAGCCACCGCTACTGCAACACCGGCTCCACCAACACAAGTTGGCCGAGGAGGCCGAGGAGGACGGCAAGAGGGCAGGGGAAGCACAAGAGGAGGGCGGGGCGGACGTGGCGGCGGGCGGGGCGGGATGCTGATGATGCCACGCACGAACTCGCCTCTGGCCCCAGGCGGTGGTCTCCCACGTCGCGACTACCAGCCATTCCGCTCACCGGCGGCCATGGTTGCCTACCTCGAGAAGGCCATCGCCTCCCAGGTGCCCGGAAAGCCCCTCGTGGACGCCTTGCTGATCTACGACAAGGTCCGTCCGGCGACCCCCACGCGGCCTTGGCAGTTGCCTGATTCACTTCATTCTCTCCCAGCAACTGCTGCGGGACATCCTCGAACACGGCGAGATGACCGTGGTCCCGGCGGTGCTGCGGGCCTTCACTGAGGAGCGCCTCACCCGAGAGACCCTGCTCGACCACCACATCAACGAGGCCTTCGGCATCTTCAGCGAGTGCCACTTCTTCACGACAGCCCTGGCCCCGTTCATCCGCATCCAGTGCGGCCCGCGCAGTAGCCTCGCCCCGCCCCAGTTCGCCGACACCCTGGACAGGGTCGTTCGGCTGGCCTCGTTCTGCACCAAGCGCATCCCGGCCTTCTTCGCGGGTCTGCCGGATTCCCGCCATGTCCCGCCATGCGCCCATGCCAACGCAAACCGCCCTGCCCTGCAGAGTTCCCGCTGGGCGACCTTCAGGAGGCCCTGCGCACGATCGCGCCGCGGTTCCTGGCCGAGGGTGGCGGCCCCATCCCTCCCGAGCAGCAGGCCCGCTGGCAGGAGGAGCTGACACGCCTCACCGACTGGCGCGCCCACTACGAGCGGCTCCGGCTCCGGCTTCCCGATGACCCCGAGGTGACCCGTCCGTCGCCCTGCCATTGCCACTGCTCGCCCTCCTTGTCACGGAGACCGACTCTTTCCCACTCTCCGCGTCTCGAACAGCGGAGCAACTGGATGCCGCCGACTATCACACCATCCCCACCGTCCCGACGGCGGCCGACCTGATCGGTCCGGATCGCTTCCCCTCGCCCGTCCGGCCACCTGCTCACGCGATTTCCGCTTGGGCCACCGTGCGCAGGGGCCCCCGACCGACTCCTGCGGAAGAACGTCATCCGGGCCGCCTGGGGGGACACCCGCGTCTACCTGGATGCCCAGATCCGCCTGCTCCGCGAAAACTTCCTGCAGGTCAGAGCCCATTCCCTTCCCTGGTTCACGTTCCCCGGTCCATTCGCCTTGATTTTCATTGTTGTGGGTTTTTGGTGGCTGCTTGCAGAGCCTCCGGGACGGGGTGCGGGAGATCCTCTCGGGGAACATGGGCACCCGGGACATCCTCGTCTACGACCGTATCACCGTGGACGCCCTCGCCCCTGGCCTGGCGGGAGGCCGGGGCCCGCAGCGGCGCGACAATGCGCTGGCCCTGTACGTGAGATTCAAAGTCTTGGGCGACCGGCGAGTGAACTGGGAGCGCAGCGAGCGGCTCAAGTTCGGCACGCTGGTGGTGCTGGCCCCCTTCGCCACCCCCGAGGAGCGCAACCGGCCCTTCGACGGCAACGGGATCATGGCCATCGTCCAGGACCGCGACCCGGTCCGGACCCCCCCATTCTCCCCTCCACGGCAATGAGATGTCACTCGGTCTGATGTTGATGTTTTGATGATGTTGTTGACTGGATGATGGCCTTGATGATGACCTTGACTCTTGACTGTGCCGCATGGGGATCGGCGGGCGCGGGTGGCGAGCAGGTGACCCGGGGCCTGATCGGGCTGGTCTTCCCCAAGGCGGAGGACCTGGCGCGCATCCTGACCCGGTGCAACCAGGGCGGCCAGGTGGAGTGGATCATGGTCGAGTCGCCCTGCTACTTCAAGGCCACCCAGCCCGTCCTGGAGGGCCTCGTCCGGACGGACCACGCCCAGATCCCCTTCGCCGAGGTGCTGGTGCGCCGGTGCCCGCCCCCCGACCTGGGCCCGCCCGACTACGCCCGCGGGGCCCGGGTCAACCTGGGCATCCTCTACGAGGAGGCCGCCAAGCGGGGCGAGAGGCTGCCCCGCCAGTTGGAGTACGCAATCGATGGTCGGCTCGCCCTTCCAGCCCTCCCCGCCACCACAGCCACCCAACCTCCGACCGCCACAGCCGACCGACCGTTCTGTCTGTTGTCTGCCTGTCTGCCTGCCTGCCTGTCTTCCGGCCCGCATCTGCAGAGCTGTGGCCCACGGAGGCCGAGGCCGAGGCGATGAACCAGGCCCGGGGCGCCCACCTGGAGGCCGAGGCGATCGACCCCGCGGCTGCAGGGGAGGCGCGGCCCGACCCGGACCCATCCCAACTGGCGGCCATCAGGCACATCCTCTCCCACAAGGTGGCCCTCGTCCAGGGCCCCCCGGGTGCAGGCAAGGTCCGGGGAGTGGTACACCTTTCCCTTTTTGTTCTTGCAAACCCGGGCACCCCGGACGGATGCGTGATGGTGTTGGATGTGCTCACATGATTCTGGGCGCCCTGTGGGCTGTGCTGTGGGCGGGCAGACCTGGGTGGGCGTCAAGGCCATCCGGCTGCTTCGGCCGCTGCTCGTCCGGCACCACGCGGGCCCCATCCTGCTGGTGACATACACCAACCACGCCCTCGACCGTCCGCACACCTCTCTTGCTCCCGCTGGGCCCTCCTTCCGTAGCCTCGTTCTGGGCACGTGGACTGTCCCTCGCCGCTCCCGTCACCCGCTGTCGGCTCATCCCACTTTCCCCTTCCTCGCTCCCTCCTCGCCCCGTCCCCCTGGTGCAGAGTTCCTCTCGCTGCTGCTGCCGCACATCCCTGACTTGGTCCGGGTTGGCGGCCGGTCGCGGGCCGACGACAACGACCCCCTGTCCCAGCGCAACCTGAGCATGCTGCTGGGCACCGTCTCCAACTACGGTCCGCGCCATCCCTCTGCCTCTGCCTCTGCTGTTCCGCCGTGCCTGGATCTTTCGCCCCTCATCCCTTCTTGCTGTGTCGCTGCCCGCCCGCCGGGCAGCCGAGCGCTCGGAGCGGCGCCAGCTGCGTGCCGAGATCGAGCAGCTGCAGGGCGAGGTGGAGGCGCTCTTCCAGCAGTGGCGCCAGATCCAGGCCCTGCCCGCCCCCCAGGCCTTCCAGGCCCTGCCCCTGACCCTCCAGCAGCGCCTCTTCCCCGAGCCGCCGCCCCAGCTGAGCCAGCCCTGCCGCCAGGCCAGCGACCGGTGGAGGTCTGCCCCGCAGACACCCCCTTCCGCACCCCCACCCGGTCACCCGTCCTCCTTGTCTTGTTCTGCCCGCCCCCGCCCCCCAGCGACCCGGGCTATCTGTTCGGGATCTGGTTCGCCGGGTCGGAGGGCCGCGAGTGCGCCCAGGCCGTCCGCCAGTTGGCCGAGGAGGCCCAGCAATGGCAGCGGGTCATCAGCTCGCGCGACGCCCGTCTGCAGATCGAGATGGCCCGCCAGCTCCAGCCAGGCCCACAGCCGGGGCAGCCTCGGCCCCAACCACGGGCCAGCCCACCCCCAGCCACGGCTGCTGCTGCCGCTGCCGCTGCCGCCCCTGCGGAGGCCGAGGCGGACGACTCGTTCGACGTGCCCAGCGATGACGAGGCGGCCTGCTGGGAGCGCGACCAGGAACTGCGGGCCACCCTGAGCGCCACGGCCCCTGACCTGGAGGGCTGGGCGCCCGTCGACCCGGCAGCCCCCCGGCCCGAGCCGGTCACTCGTCCCCCCGCCCCGCTGCCTTCCGCGCCCCTTCTGGCCACTCGGCGCCCTCCGCCCCCGGCCGCACCCGAGGAGGACGACCTGGCGGCCCGCTTTGTCGGGCTGCAGATGGCCCCGGCTGCCCCGGTTGCTGCCCCGCTGGCTCTGGCGGGTGATGGCGACCTCGAGGTGCGCTACGTCGGGCTCCCCGACCCCGGCACGCCCTCGCCAGCGGGCAGCCCCCCCGCCGAGCAGCAGCAGCAGCAGGGCGTGGAAGACGATGCCGAAGCGCTCCGCCTGGTCCGTCATCCCCGCCCTCCCCTCCTTCCCATCCTGACCACACTCACTCTGGGCCTGGGGCCTGGGGGCCGGCGCAGGAGGAGGAGGACCGGCGGCTGCTTGAGGGCGACCCCAACGTGGGCCTGGACGACGACGAGGGGCCCCTGCCCCCGCCCGTCCTTGCCGCCGGCTGGGCCCTGCCCGGGGAGGACGAGGAGCCGGACGCGGATGCGGATGATGTGGATGCGGACGGGTTCCGGGTGGCCCGGGGCCGGGGCGCCCTCAAGAAGGACCGCAGGGCTCGCGAGCGGGCGCGGCGGCTGGAGGCCGAGCAGCGCGACCCGGCCCTCCTCGAGCAGGTGGAGGCCCTCGTCGATGAGCTCCTCGACCAGTTCGGGGCCCCGGCCATGGCCAGGGTCCGCCGCCCCTTGCCTGTGGTGGCTGTGGGTGAGGCGATGTCGGGCGATGATGATGATGATCGAGATTGATGTTGGTGTCATATGCCACCCCCCCCCCCCCCCCCCCCCCCCACCCCCGTGGCAGCTGTGGGAGTGGCCCCGGAGGAGCGCCAGCGCTTCTCGACCTTCCTGCAGCGGCGGCAGGCCGAGCGGCTCAGCGCCCGCCTGACGGCCATCATCGAGCGCATCCGCGACCGGCAGACCCGCGCCGACAACATCCGCGCCAACGCCGTCCGCACCCCCCCCCCTCCCCCATCTTCTGGCCAGGGCTGGAAAAGCGAGGATCGTCGCCCCACGGCCCTGCTCATCCTCGCTGCTGCGCGCCTCGATCTGTGTGACCAGCACCGCATGCGCCCTCCGCCGCGAGTCCGCCAGCACCTCCCTCCCCCTCCCTCCCTCCCCCTCCCTCCCTCCCTCCCCTCTCCCATTGTCGTCTTTCGTGCGACCGACTGGCTCACCCCTCACCCCGCCGGCTGCAGGATCGTCTCGCGGTTGGGGCGCCTGTGGTCTTCGTGGAGGCAGCCGAGCTGCTCGAGCCGCAGCTGCTGGCCTGCCTGCCCCCGACCTGCAGCACTTCGTCCGCCCCGCCTCCCCATACCTCCCTGGCCTCCCCCCCCCCCCCCCCCCCCCCCCCCCCCCCCGCCGCCCCCGCTCCCACGTCCTCCTGGTGGTCGCTCACTCGGCCCGTCCCCCTTCCATTGGTATCGGCAGGTGCAAATCGGCGATCACCTCCAGCTGCGTCCCAAGGTCGCTCCCTCTCCGCTCTCCGCTCTCCCCTCCCCTCCCCTCCCCGCCTCCTCGCCAACAGGCGTCCTTCCGGCCTCACCGTCAATGCCCCTCTTCGGGACGGACCGGGGGGTGGCTGCAGGTGGACAACTACGAGCTCGAGCGGAACTACGACTTCGCCGTGTCCATGTTCGAGCGGCTGGTCAACATCGGGCTGCCCCGGGTGGTCCTCCGCCAGCAGGTCGGCCCGCCTCCCCCACCGACTGCCCACACCCAGAGCGACGAGATGCTGCGTGTTTGCGAGGACGCAAGCGAAGCCCCACTTGTCGACACGTGCCTCGTCTCCCCTGCCCGCCCTTTCCATCCTCATTTCCTGCCCGTCGGTCCGCCCGCCCGCCCGCCCGCCCGGCCGCAGCTTCGGATGCCGCCCTCGATCTCAGCCCTGGTGCGGCCCTTCTACGAGTCGCTGCTGGACCATCCCCGGGTGCGGGGCCGCGGGCTCGACTGCGTGTCGGGGGTGCGCACCAACGTGTTCTTCTTCAACCACCATGCCCCCGAGGCCCGCGAGAACGACGGCCACACCATGAAGAACCCCTTCGAGGCCGCCGTCCGTCCCGCGCTGCCCCTCCGGCCCCGGCCCCGTTACCGCCCGACTTGCGGTGTTTGCTCACCATCACGGGGGCGTCCTTGCTATAGATGATTGCCCGGCTGGCGCTGTACCTGGTGCACCAGGGCTACGCGCCCGGGGAGGTGACCATCCTGTGCCTCTACAAGGGCCAGCG
Source organism: Paratrimastix pyriformis (assembly GCA_027972325.1). NCBI lineage: Eukaryota > Preaxostyla > Paratrimastigidae > Paratrimastix > Paratrimastix pyriformis. The sequence goes on along the minus strand of JAPMOS010000033.1, from coordinate 282,668 downwards.
CTTCGCCGTCCTCGAGGAGTTGCGCCAGGTCCGCGCCCACGCCCGCGCCCACGCCCGGCACACCCCGGCACACACACCCCCTCGACATGCACACACACCGCCCCTCGACATGCACACACACCGCCCCTCGACATGCACACACATCCCCTCGACATGCACACCGCCCCCTGTCAGCCCCAGCTGGGCGCGTGCATTTGCACTTCACCCCGCGACTGCAGTGCGTTTACACTTGCACCGCATCTACAACCCACACGCGTCTCTTCCTGGTGGGGGACTCGTGTCGCACAGGCTGCCAATGGGATCCCGTGCCGGGTCGTCACGACGGACGACTACCAGGTCCGCGGCCATGCCCCCTCGGCCCCTCCACCACCCGTGATGCACCGCCCCCGCTCACACGAACCACGGCTTCATCCCCGACCTCCCGCCACATCCCCACCCCCCATTCCCACCCCCCATCCCCATCCCCACCCATTCCCATTTCCATTTCCATTCCCAACCCCATCACCATCGCCATCCCCCCGTCGGGCAGGGCGAGGAGAACAAGATCATCATCATCTCGCTGGTGCGCTCCAACGAGCGCGACATTGTCCGTCCGCCGCACCCCTGCCCCGCCTCCCCCAGCCTCATCCCCCCCTCCACCCGGGGCCGATCAACAACACCTCCCCTCCCCCTCGCTGCCCCTCCAGATCGGGCACGTGAAGGCCCAGAACCGGATTGTGGTGTCGCTGTCCCGGGCCACGGAGGGCATGTACGTGTTGGGCAACGGGGACCTGATGGAGCGCGAGTCGGCCGACTGGCGGCTGGTCATCGGCCAGCTCAGGGCGGCCGGCCTCTTCGGCGAGGCCCTCACCCTCTGCTGCCCCAAGGTCCCCCTCCGCGCCCCCTCCTCAACGCTTTTCCGTCCACGCCCCCAGTACCCGACCAATGCCCACTCACTTTCCCGCCCACGTCCACGCCCGCAGCACCCGACCAAGGTGACCGCGGTCCGGGCGCCGGGCGACTTCCTGCCGGTGCAGCACGGGGGCTGCCGGGACGTCTGCGACGAGGTGCGCCCCTGCGGCCACGTCTGCAAGATGCTCTGCCACCCGGGCGGCCACGACGGTCCGTCCCCCGCCCATGACCCCACCCGGCCCCACTCGGAAGGCCGCACCCCTGACCGCCCTCGATGATCCGGGCGCAGACCTGCCCTGCCGCGTGAGGAGTGCCCCAAGATGCTGCCCTGCGGGCACCACTGCCCCGCCAAGTGCCACCACGGCAGGCCCTGCCCCAAGTGCTGCGCCATGGTCGAGAAGGAGGTCCCCACATGCGCACTCGTCCGTCGGCACTGCCCCGCCCCGCCCCGCTCCCGGCGTCTCGGTTTATCGCCTTTGCTGGGGCTGTTGACACGAGGCGTCGAGCGTTGGTTCTGTTCCTTGCTTCCCCGCTCGGCGACCATGCGGCGTCTTCGCTCGTTGCTCATCATGGTGCGCTCGACCGGGGGGATGGGTGGGCAGGAGCGCCACCACACGATGCGGGTGCGGTGCCACGAGGACCTGGCGGGGAAGCCCTGCCGGGTGGTGGTCGAGAAGCCCCTCCCCTGCGGCCACAGGTACCGCGGCCCGTGCGGCGACCCGCTGCTGCCCTGCAACGCCACCATTCACGAGAAGTCCGCCCTCGCTCCTCGCCGCCCCCCCACACCGCTCAGTTTTTCGGGGGGGGGCCTGTTCATACGCCCCCGAACGGACCTCGCATTCATTGTCCCGCTCCGTCTTCTCGCACAGGCTCCCGTGCGGCCACACCGTGACCCATCGCTGCGGAACCCCCGTCCCCGCCTGCGGGCAGAAGTGTGGGGCCCCGCTGCCCTGCGGGCACCCCTGCCCCGCCAAGTGGTCTGCCCCCTCGCCATCCCCCGACCCAATCGCCGGCCCGTCGCTCGGTCCTCACCGGCATCTCGTCTCCCCCTCGCATCGCAGTGGCGAGTGCGCTGGCCGCCGTGGAGGCGCTCACGCCCCCTGCGCGCTGCCCTGCACCCACGAGCTGGCCTGCGGGCACCCCTGCCAGGCCGGCTGCGGCCGAAAGTGCACGCTGGTCTGCCAGGCCCCGTGCCGGACCGTCTGCGCGCACGGCAAGCAGTGCCCCCACCCCTGCGGCGAGCCCTGCGTGGCCTGCCGGGAGCGGTGCGACTGGCAGTGCCCCCACTACCGCTGCACTCGGCAGTGCGGCGAGACGTGCAACCGGCCCGTCTGCAACCGCCACTGCCCCCGCCGGCTGCCCTGCGGCCACAAGTGCGCGGGCGTCTGCGGGGAGCCCTGCCCGCCCTGCTTCCGGTGCCAGCCCGCCCGGCGGGTCGAGCTGGAGCCCCTGACCCAGGAGAGCTTCGGCTCGCTCATCCGGGATGGCCACCTGATCTACATGCTGCCCCAGTGCGGCCACTGCTTCGAGCTGGCCTCGCTCGACCACTGGATGTTCAGCCCCTGCCCCGACCCCCGCAAGGTGCAGCTGAAGACCTGCCCATCCTGCCGGGCCCCCGTCTTCACCGCCGGAAGGTCCGCCTCAAGGGAGGGCCGGGACGGGAGGGCGAGGGCGATGGGTTGGGGGCATGATGCGCGGATCATCCTCACCACCGCACTGGGCGGGTTGGGTTGGCTGCTGCAGGTACGGCAACGTGACCAAGCCGCTGGTGCGGACCCTGCAGGAGCTGAAGGCCGAGCTGCACCGGCGGGCCCAGCAGGCCGCCGCCCTGACCGAGGCCGAGCTGCGCGGCATCCAGGGGGCCCTCGGGGCCGAGGCCGGCCCGGGCCACTGGTTCCGGTGCCCCAACCGGCACTGGTACTACATCGCCGACTGCGGCGGGGCCATGGTCGAGGCCCAGTGCCCCGAGTGCCGCGCCACCATCGGCGGCCAGAGCCACACCCTGACCGCGGGCAACACGTACGACCCGAACTCGGTCTTCAACCGGGGCCAGGGGGCCGCCTGGCCGACGATGGCCTTCGGTCATCTGTTCTAAGGACCCGGGACCCCCCCACACACACACACACACACACACACAATTCGGTTTCGCAGGCGCACTTCCCAGATCCTCCGAAACAGTCCTGCGCGCCTCTCATCGAAGCCAGATTCCTGAGAGGGCCGTCCAATTTACAGCAGAGAAAGAGAGGCCGCGTGGAGGCGACCCCGCATCGCCGATCGATCCGGGGGGCCTCAGAGAAAAGGGCGCGGAGGGGATGGAAGATGGAGAAGGACAAGAGGGCGGGTGGGTGAGGACCCGGCGGATGGGCCCGTCAGTAGGCGTCATCCTCTGGGGCCGTCAGGAACGCAGACGGCGACGGCGACGGCGACGGCGACGGGGCCAAGGGCGGCAGGGGCCCGAGCGGGCGGCGGCGGGGCGGCGTCCAGTGACTGGCTGAGGGAGTGCAGGCCCAGGGCGAGCCGCTGGATGGTGGCCACCAGGGCAAGTTGCCGCCGCCACCGCACCGGGATCTGGCGCTCCCCGTAGTAAACTGGCCCCCCATCCACGCCCGCCCGCCCGCCCGCCCCAGCCCGGTCACGAGGGGTCGATGGACGGGGAGGCATGCGGAAGGACGCGGGGAGGCATGAAGGAGGACGGGGGGGGGGGGGGTGGGGGGACAGGGCGGCGGACCCTGCGAGCTGGCCGTAGATGGCGGCCGCGGTGTCGGCGTCGTCGCCCAGGTTTGCGACCCGGAGGCAGCCCTCGGCCCAGTCGGGGCTGCGGGCGAAGGCCCACAGGGCCGCCTCCAGGCTGCGGGTACACAGGCCCGTGTTGGCCACCAGGGGAGGCTCCCGGTCCCAGTACGAGCCCGCCGCCACCTGGAGGACCTCCGGGCACAGGGGTCCGTCGGCCCAGTAGTGGCCACCGATGGTGGGGTCGAAGGGGGCCCCCCGGGCCAGCAGCTGGGCCTTGGGGACGCCCCGGAGGGCCCCCACAATGAGGGCCCCCAGGTACCGGCAGCAGTCGATGGCCTCGGGGCTCCCGTGGGTCGTCCGAGAACTCAGCGCGCTGTGGCGGCGGGGGCGGGATGGTGGTGGAAGGCGATGACCAGGTGAGGGAATCTCCGAAGGAGGGGGTGGTGGTGGGTGGGTGGGGGTGGCGGCAAAACAGCGCATGGGCCCGGGGCGGACCAGCACTCGAGAGCCAGGGGCGGGTTGCGGTAGAAGGCCAGGGGAACAGCCACCAAGCGCATCAGCGAGCCTATATTGATGGAAGGAAGCCGTGGCGATTAGGGGTGCGCGAGGCGGCGAGGGCGGACCGTTGCCCTTGGCCGAGGCCGTACCCACGTAGGGCTGCTGCTGCCCGGCGGCGATGAAGGCGTCCAGGGCGAGCCGGGTGCCCGTGCCAATGTCCACCAGGTAGCCCGTCGAGGAGAGGTGCCCCTCGGCGAACCAGCGCACGTAGCGCCTCATCTGGTCGGCCGGGTCGAAGCCGCGCCGCTCGACCAGCGACTCGGCCAGGCACAGGGCCATCGAGGTGTCGTCCGTCCACTCGCCTATGGGTCGCATGCCCCGGTGATGGGTGATCCTTCCAAGAAGCGTTTCGGACCCGGGTGAAGGTTGTATGGCCCGCCCCCGCAGAGTTCGGTGACCAAGGCGAAGGACCCGGGGCGCTGCAACTCGACTGTGGTCCCGAGGGCGTCACCCACCGCGAGACCCATCAGCCCGCCTGTGAAACGTTCCACCATGGGGACAACTTCCTGCGCTGGATCGTCAGGTGGCAGCGGGCGCTCCGGTGAAGGCTCTGCGTGTCGACGATGGACGCCACGTCTCCGTTCGGATTGTTCTTGTGCCTCCCTGACACTCGGGGTTTTTTCAGCTTCGGGGAGCTCGAACATAGCCCCCTTTCGGCAAAGGAACTCTTGGAGAAACTCTTTTTTCGCTTGAAACTCTATTTTCTGGGATTACAAGATCAACCAAGGTTATTGAGACGATTTGACGGCAACAAGGGGCCCTGCTTGTTGGGTCCATGGGTCTGCGTTATCTCTTTTCCACTATGATTCACTGGCCATCCCATTGCACAATTCAACAGAAAGCAAGCACAATCGTCCCAAAGGCGACCATGGACCACATCATGATGCACATCCCATCCACAAACGCCCTCGGCTTGAAACTAATAAGCCACAGGTCTCCCGACCGTTTCAAGTTACCGGCGGTTCACTGCCGAAGGTATCGCCTCCTCCCGGCCGACCCGGGCCAGCCCATCGATCCCCTGCGACCATCTCCCCGGGGAAGTCCGCCCAGCGGCCGCCGTCGCATCCTTCCCCGTCGGGGCGAGACGTTGCTGTCGCCCACCTGCCGGCCCCGCGCTCGACTCATCTGCCGGCCCCACGTCCGTCTCCGTCATCGTCATCCGCCCCACCCTCGCTGCTACCGGCCCCCCGTGGCGGCGCCCCCCGGACGAGCACCCACGGGACACTCACCGCTCCCGCTCCCGCTCCCGCCCCCCGGAAGGGCTCGTCGGCTGCAGCAGGAGGAGACGACGGGTCCGATGCCGAGTCGACCCTCTCGGGTGTGACCAGCCCCCAGCCGCCCCCCTGCGACCTCCCCCCCGCCGTCCCTGGGCCGGTCACCCCGTCCCCGCCCCCCGCGGGACCCCGGCCAGACGTGGGCCGCAGCCCGCCCCCGCCCGTCCCCGACAACTCGGTGCTTCCGCCGCCGCCGCCCCTGCCCCCGGCCCACCTGGCGCCCCCCGTCATCGAGGCCATCTCGCCCTCCTCGCCGCCCGTCCCGGGGCTGGATGCCGATGCGGATGAGCCGCTGGAGGAGGAGCTCATCCCGCCCCCGCCGTCCCCGCCCCTGCCGGCCGGCCGCAGGATGCCCGTGCGCATCCCCATCCCCACCGGGACCGGGAGCCCCGAAGCCCCACCCTCTCCGCCCCTGTCAGCACTTCACACCCCACCCACCGCACGCATTGGGCGGACCCCCGGGCCCATGCCCGTGCCATCCGGCACCGCCAGCCCTCCCGGCACCAGCAGCGCATCCTCCCACCTTGGGGCCAGTGGGACCGCGCGCCCCCGGTCCGCCCGGCCGACGGCGGACCCCTCAGCTGACACGACCATCGCACGGGACAGATGCGGGAAGATCCCCCAGGGCTCGCCCCGCCCCCCACCGCTTCCTGCCCCGCCCGCCGCCCCACTGCAGCACGCCGCCCCTGCGCCGCCCCCGCTTCGTGTTGGCCGCAGGCCCTCGGGGAGCAGCCGTCCGTCGTCACCTCCCCCACCGGCGCCTGCATGCCCACCATCGTCGTCTGCATCCCCACCATCGGCGGCCGGGCCCACGATGGCGGCGGGGGCGGCCCCTCGGGAGCACCCGGCCGCCCCAGCTCCCGGCAGCAGCCGCGCCCCTCCAGTCCGCTCCTACCCTGGCGCCGGGTCCGCGCCTCAGCCGCGCGGGCTCCTGTCGGACAAGGGGGCGCTGCTCCTGTCGGACAAGGGGGCGCGGCTCCAGGGGGCTGCCAGTGCCCCCGCGGCGTCGGCTGAGGCCTGGGACCGCTGCCTCGCCATCCTCAAGCCGCACGCCCCGCCCGCCGTCCCGGCCCGCCGGCCTCAGTCCCAGCAGGCCGGCAAGGGGACCGGCTCCTCCTCCCGGCGCCGGCCGCGGGTTCTGCTCGATGACGACGATGGCGATGGCGATGGCTACGACGGGGCCGCCCCCCCGCCCTCACAGGGAAGCACGTCGGCCGCCCGGACCCCGCCTTCGTCGTCCCGCCCGGGTGCAGCCGTGGCCGGACGGGATCACCAGAGCCCCCGCTCCGTCCGGCCCCGGCCTTCCGGCTCGCTCTCGCCCACGCCATCCTCCATCCCGGCGCGCTCACCAGCCTGCGTGGCGCCGGCCGGGCCCACTCCGCCACAGGCCGCGTGCCCTCTGGTGACGCCAGCTGCACAGCGGCCGGCCGTGCGAACCGGGGGGGCGACCCTGATCCTCGATGATGACGGCGGCGACGACAGCGAGGTCTCTTGTCAACATCTCCCTCGCCATCGCCAGCACCGTAGTCGTCGCAAGCGCCGCCGTGGTGGGCAGGGACAGGGACAGGGACAGGGACAGGGGGGAAGGACGGCCCGCCAATCCCCACAACCTCAACCTCAGCCACAGTCACAAGGGCAGCGAGCCCAGCAAGAGCCTCTGCCGCTGCGGCACGCCATGCCGCCAACGCCCACTCCGACGGGGCCGAGGGCCCTCACGGGCCCGGGTGGCGGTTCCTCCTCCGCCGCGCCCGCCCCGGGGCCCGCCGCCGGGCCTGGGGCCGGTTCCCCGGCAGCTGGGGCTGGGGCTGACTCCCCGGCAGCCCCCGCCTGCGAGCCCCGCCCGCTGTGCGGCAGCAACACCGACCGGACTGCGCTCCTGCACCAGGGAGCCTCGGCCGCCCGCACCCCGCGCACACACGCGCCCTCGTGCCGCCTCGCCCCCACCCCCACGCCGACCCCTGTTTCGGCCCCCACGCCGGCCCCCACGCCGGCCCCCAAGTCGGCCCGTGCCCCTGCCTCTGTGCCTGCCGGGCCCACGCCTCCTCAGGCCGCAGGCAGCCGGGTGGCTGGCGGAGGGCCGCCGACTGAGCGTGGGGCGTGGGCGGCCCTGATCCTCGATGACGACGACAGCGATGATGGCCTTGCCACGGACATGGCGGCATCCCCGCCCGCAAAGATGGCCCCTCCACCAGCCAGCGCTCGCCGCTCCCCCCAGTCGCCGCCTCGGCAGCAGCCTCAGCAGCAGCAGTCGCAGTCGCAGTCGCAGCAGCAGTCGCAGCCGCAGCCGCAGCCGCAGCCGCAGCAGTCATCGCCACAGCCACAGCCATCGCAGCCACACCCGCAGCCTTCGTTGCCGCAGCCGATGCCACAGCCACAGCCACGACCAGAGTCGCAGCCACAGCCACAGTCGCCACCCCCACCGCAGCCACAGCCCTCGCCAAGGCCGGGCGTGGCGGCGTCGCCCAGGCTCCCGCCGGTCCCCGCAGCCGCTCCTGCTGATGCTGATGCTGATGCTGTTGGTGCTGCTGCTGTTGCTGTTGATCCTGGGGCCGCCCCACGGTCACCCCCGGCAGCCTGTGCGCCCCGCACGCCACACCTTCGGTCACCTTCGGCCCCCGCCCCACGGATGGGCCCCCCGGAAGCCGGAGCCCCTGCGGCGCTGATGGGCGCCGGGGAGGGGGAGGAGGGCGGGGCCGGGGCCGAGGAGGAGTGGGAGTGGAGCTGCTGGGTGTGCATCGAGGAGCCGCCCGAGTGCATCCCCGGTGCCACCGCGGCAGCCCGCATGTCGGCGCCCGGCTGTCCGGCGGTCCTCGGGTACCTTGCCTCTACCACCGCGCCCGCCGTGCAGTCGCAGCCACCCCCGCCTGAGGCCCCGGAGCCGCCCCCGTCAGCCATCGAGACGGCCCGGCAGCCTGCAGAGCCCACTCGCCAGCCGCCAGCCGTTGCCAGTGCCGATGCCGCCGATGCCGAGACAGTTGCCGCCGAGACAGTTGCCGCTGACGCCGAGACAGTTGCCGCTGACGCCGAGACAGTTGCTGCTGACGCCGAGACAGTTGCTGCTGGCGCCGAGACAGTTGCCGCTGAGGGCGAGGCAGTTGTCGCTGAGGGCGGTGTGGAGGCCTGTGGTTCGACGGACGCCCATGCCGCCGCCATGCCTGCCGTGCACAGCCAAGACCTCGCCTCCCCCAGGCGGCTCGACGGGCCGGCTGGCCCCGCCGTGGGGATGCGGATGGACTCCCTGAGGCCCCATCGGCTGGCCCGACACCTCCAGCCGTCGCGGTGCCGTCCCCGCCGCCCTCGCCGCTCCCCTCCCTCGGCCGCTCGCATTCGGTGTTCGCATCGCCGCCCCGGTCGCCCCGGTCGCCGCCGCCCTGCTCCCCGCTCCCATCGCCCTCGCCTCCGCCTCCCCCATCGCCGTCCGCGCCGCCGCCCCAGACGCCGCCCCTGGAGCCTCCCTCGTCGGGCCCAGTGCCGGCCCCGCCGTCGCAGCCCCCTTCCCCACTTCTCCCGCTGGCTCCCTCGCCGCCCCCTCGGTCGCCTTCATCACCCCCTCGATCACCTTCGCCGCCCCCTCGATCACCTTCGCCGCCCCCTTCGCCGCCCCCTCGATCACCTTCGCCGCCTGCTTCGCCTCTGGCCCCACCAAACGCCCCGCCCAGTGCCGCCTCAGATGATGCCCCGCCCGATGCTGGGCTCCTCGAGTCCGTGGCCCCTGCCGTCGCGGCAACGGGCACCCCCACCGCACCCGCCGTCCCGGCACCCGGCACCCACATCCCCGCCGCCGCCGCCGCCCCGGTGCTCGGCCCGGCGCTCGTGGCGCCCGCACCGCCACCAGAGGTCCCCGGTGCCCCCGCTGCCGCCGACAGCGCCCGGTGTGGCGGTCCCCCAGCCCCAGAGGGGCAGTCCCGGGCTGCCCCACCGGCCCCGACCACCCCGTTCCCCTCCCAGGCCCCCGCTCCAGCCCCGCTTGAGGGTTGCCCGTCGCCCAGGCCAGCCGCTGAGGCCCCGTCGCCGGCTGAGGGGCGCGGGCCCACACACCCGGCCCAAGCCCCCAGGGCCGAGGGGAAGGCGGATGGCGGTGGCGCTCGGTCGGCCGGCGCACCCGCGCCCCAACCCCAACCCCAACCCCAACCCCAACCCCAACCCCAACCCCAACCCCAACCCCAACCCCAACCTGCGCCTGTCCATCTCGTGGCCTCGGCCGTCCCATCGGCATCTCCACAGCCCGCGTCCCCTGCCCGCCCCGAGCCGGATTCCGACCAGCAGGAGCGCCCTGGGCTCCAGGGTGGAGACGCCGTCCCGCCCGCCGCCCTCCCCGCCCCGCCACCCCCGCCGCCAGCGGAAGACAGCCGACCCTCTGCCTCCGCCCCAGCACCAGCACCAGCACCAGCACCAGCACCAGCACCACTAGCACCAACCCCGGCCGCCCAAACGGGACACGTCGGTGCCCACGGCGGCCCCCCTGCGGCCCACCGGCTGGCCTCCATCGCGGGGCGGCGCTCGTTCGACATGGGGCGGCTCATCGAGCCCCGCACCCCCGCGCCTGCCCACGCCCCCGCCCAGCTGCCCCAGCGTTCCTCCCCGGGGGCCGCATGGGACGCGCTGGCCTCCCTCTTGGCACCCCCGGACACGGCCGCTCCCGCCGCCGCCCCGACCGTTGCCCCCGCTCCGGCCAGGGACCGCCGCTCGGCCCCGGTGACGGTCTGCCGCGCAGCCTTGCCCCGTCGGGTGGTCGTGGTGCATGCTGCTTCGCGGCTGCCCTTTGCGTGTTGGCTGCCCTTTGCGTGTTGGCTGCCCTTTGCGTGTTGGCTGCCCTTTGCGTGTTGGCTGCCCTTTGCGTGTTGGCTGGCGGGGTGCCGCCGAGTGGCGTGAAACCTTGGTGGCGCGCTGTGGGTGTGTCTGCGTCAGCGCCTGTCCGTGCGTGCTGGCCCCTTTGGCGCACTCGGCTCATCCCGGACATTCCCGCTCGGCCCCTCGACGCAGGTGGACCTGACGGACACCCCCCAGCCCCAGCCTCAGCCCGACCCGCTGCCGCAGGCGGCCCCATCGGCCCCCGGCCACGCCCCCGAGAGACCGCGCCCTCACACTCCTGCCCCCGGCCAGGCAGCACCACCAGCCCCCGAGAGACCGTGCCATGAGGTTCCGCGCCCCCCCGAGGGGCCCCCGGCCGTGCCCCTTCCCGCCCCCCACCCGGCTGCCTCACACCCGCCCCTCGCCGATGCCACCGTCCAGCGCGGCGCACGGGGGGCTGCCGGAGGCCCGAGGAGCCCGGCGCCGACCGTGACGCGACGGCCTGGGATGGTGCAGGTGGACCTGAGCTGCCTCGACCTCGACCTGGACGGGGATGCCGGGGATGCCGGGGATGCCGGGGATGCCGGGGTAGTGGCCGGCGCCGAAGACCTGGCCCCCAGCCTCGACCTGGCCCTCGAGATGGCCGCGCCCCAGCTCAGCCCCGAGGCGCTCTGCTTCGCGGGCTTCGAGGGCTTCGAGGGCCAGCTGCCCCTGGCGGAGGAGCCGCCCCTCGCCGACGGCCGGCCCGCTTCTCCGCGCAGGCTCCGCTCGACTGTGGCGAGCACCCCGGGGCCCGCGCCCCTCTCCCCACCATCGCCCGACAGGTCGCCCTCGCCGCGCCGCAGGGGCCGGGGCAGGGTTCGGGGCAGGGGAGGCGACCGAGGCCGGGGGGCGGCGACCACCCGGGGCCGGGCGCGGGGTGCTCGCCGGGGCGGGCAGCCGCGGCGGTGTCGCCCCCCTTGGCGCCATCCACCCGAACCTCTCAGAGCCAGCAAATGGCCCCCCTGCCGCCGCCGCCGCCGCCGCCGCCGCCGCCGCCGCCGCCGCCGCCGCCGCCGCCGCGGAGCCATGCCCCGCTCCCCTCGCTCCTGACCCCGTCACCCTGGAGCGCCCCCGATCCGCTGTCCTTCCGCATGCAGGCTGCCCCACCACCAAGGATAGAGTATAATCCCATGCTGTCGTACGTTCCCCAGGGGGGATTCCCTCTCGTGCAGCAGCAGTTGCCTGCCTATGCGGCGCCAACGCTCCTTCCGGCCGGCTGGGCGCCCTCCAACTCCGAGTTCGCCCGCATCTTCCCCTGGCAGACTCAGCCCATCTTTGCTCCACCACCGCCACCACCTCCTCTCCAACAACAGTTTCAGGATTCCCCAGTCCCAGAGACAGGCCAGCCTCTGCATGTTCAAGAGTTTCTCATGAACCGGCTCCGAGATGAGTTCCGAAATCGGCACCACACCCGATGAACTCCTCTCCTTCTGACCTTGGCTTCTTCTTTCGATGGATGTGTTGCGTGAAATCGACGCTCGATTTGTATTTCCTCTGTTTTTTTCGAGCGACGCCACCCGCCACCTTTCGATGCCGGCGCGGTGAGGGCATCCCCGTTCGCCGGCGAGGCTTGTGCGACGGCGTGGACCGGCTGGGGGATGGGCGAGAACGAAGGGGGCCCAAATAAATGGACCGCCGAACAAAAATCTCAATTTCTTGACCTCTTCGAAAGGAAGGGGCGTGATTGGAAGGCAATGGAAGTCGTGCTAGGAATCCATTATAACCGAATTGCCTCGCACGCCCAACACCATTTCGTCCGGATGCTCTTGAAGGGACAGCAGCTGCCTGATGCGGTCTGTTGTGTTGTTCGCCGCCGCATTTGTCTCATTCATGGTCTAGGTCATCAATGGGGTGAAGCCCGGGCCTGGGTATTCGCTCTCTGGAAAAGCATTCGACCTTGATTCGTCCTATGCTGCGCGAAATTTGAGCGAGGCTCAACGGCTCGATCTTGCTGACAAAATCACCCCGGAAACTGAAAAGCAGTTCTTTGCCTCGTCCCTCACCGTGGAAGGGGTCAGGCGTCCGAAGGTCGGTGCGCTTCACTTCTGTCTCCAGTACCACCCCACTCCGGACCTGCAGAAAGCTCGCAAGAAGCGATGTGATGCCGGTCGGCCGAAGAAGCCCGCCCCCTGCGACGTTCCATCAGCCCCCGCCCCTGGCGCCCCTCCCGACGGGGCGGCTCCCACAACCGCACCAGCCGCAGCCACAGTCGCAGCCATGGCCACAGCAGCCACTTCGCCAAGCTCAAGCCAGGCTCCAGCTCCGGCCCAGGACGAACGCCAGGTCCTTGAATCCCTCGAGACCCAGGGGCCGAAGAAGGGTAAGAAGGGCAAGAAGGTTGGCAGGCCAAAGAAGAAGAGGCGACCGATCGAGGACGACGGTGACGATGACGACGACGATGATGATGATGATGACGACTGGGACGGGTTCGAGGATGACGAAGAGGATGACGACTATCTGCCCCCGGGGAGCGCGGCGGGGCTCCGGAAGAGATCCGAACCGGAACTTGGATATGATGCCCCCGAGGTTGCTGTCCCTATCTCCGAGGTTGCCCCTGTACCGCAGCAGCCCTGCGAGCCACTGCCCTACCGAACCGTGCAAGAGCTCCGCCAGCTGCGCGACAGCGGGACCTGGGACCCGCACCCTTTAGTCGGCAATGGGGCAGCAACCCGACATCAGCGGGGGCGAGGCAGCCAGGGGAGCAGAGGAAAAGCGCGCACGCGGCGCCCTGGGCTGGACTGGTGTGACGACAGCGACAGCACCGGTAGCACCGGCAGCGGCGAGGGGGGCGAGGGCACCTCCGGCCCGGATGCAGACTACCTCCTGGCTCTGCAACTGCAATTCGGCGACTCGCCCCTGCCCGGCTCACCCCCGGCCTCATCCGCTCCCTCGGCGTCGCGGGTGGGGTCACAGGCCTTGCTCGGTCCGGGGTCTCCGGTGCGCCCCTTCGCTCGGCCCCCGGGGCGCCCTCCGAGGAAACGGATGTCCAACAGCTGCGGCCGCGTGGGGTCAGCAGCCTCCGGTGTCATGCATCCCGTCGCGTCGTCTTCGTCTTCGTCTTCTTCGACCGGGAGCCAGAGCTCGTCCTCCGAGTCCGAAGGCCCAAACCCGGCCTCCGCGGAGTCTGGCGCCTCCGTCGCTCCTGCCGAAACCGCCGCCTCGAGGGCCTCCTCCACACCTGCACCGTCCCTTCCCCAGAAGCGCGACCGCGGGAAGCCGACGACCGCCGGCTCCATGTCCGATCGGCCGTCGCCGTACCTCCACCACCAGCCATCCCCCCAGCCGGCGGTTATATCACCGCACGAACTGCTCTCCCCCAAGCCACCCGTAGCCCAGTGGGGCCCCCTGACAGCCCTCGGCATCGTTGCGGGAGCCGATGCGACCCCGGAGCCGAGCCGCCAGCGGGACGAAACCTCTGCGGACGCGCGACCGCCACTTCCCGCCCAGTCCCTTGGTGAAGCGCCCGCGCCCACCTCGAATACGCTCACTCCGTCCCTGGCCGCGACTCCCGACGCACCACCTCACGACCTGACGCCCCAGCTGCGGGCAGCTGCAACCCCCCAAACCCCCGCTGGGTCACAGCTCTTCCATGCTGAGTCCCTGCCCTCCGTTTGGAACGACCTGGGGCAGCCACGCTCCGCCCCTGGCCAAGAGCGTTGCGCACGCCCGAGCACAGCATCTGCAGGGTCCCCATCACTTCAACATTCTCTTCCGGTCCCACCACCCCCGAGCGAAGAGCCGCAGCCCGCTGTGCAGCCGAGGCGGCGCCTCTTTCGGGCGAAGAAGCGCGGCGTCCACGAGCATTCGGCTTCCTCCCCTGCCGCCGAGCGCCCTGTTTCTCCTCCGTGCCCCACCGAGCCCGAGCCGTCTCCATGCGCTGACCCCGGCAACCTTTGCGCCGCTCATCCCCTCCTGCCGGCCGACTCCCCAAGCCCGAGTATGGGCATCCCCACGAGGCCGGCCATCCGCACAGACCAGCAGAAGCAGCAGCAGCAGCAGCAGCAACAACAACAACAACAACAGCAGCAGCAGCAGCAGCAGCAGCAGCAGCAGCAACAGCAACAACAACAGCAACAACAACAACAACAACAGCAACAACAGCAACAACAAACGAGCATACAGGCCCCGTGGGTGCCCTGCCATTCCCCCCTCCCGCCCTACTTGACATATGGGATACCGCCCTACGGGGCTTTCTTTCCGCCCTCCCCAATGGTGCCATGGCGCGACTCCTCCTCCTCCTCCCCATCTCCTCCCTCCACCATCCTCCCTCCCATCGAATCTGCCACCCCCAGCGCCCCAGGGGTGGGGCCTGCAGCCGATTGTCTACCGGTACAGCCCCCCCTCGGGCCGGCCGGGCCTCATGCCAATGCCGCTCTCCCTCTCGGTCATGCCGGCCATTCCCGCCTTCCCTCCCGCCACTCCCCCGCTCCCCGCCCGCCCAGACCCTCCGTCCGGGGCATAATTGCCTGCCTGGCTCTTCCTCCGACCCCCCCCCCCCCCCCCCATCTCCTTCATCTCCTTCTCCGCATATCGCTCTTTCCGCGCGGAACACTCTGTCTGAGCCCCTCCGGGTTGTCGAACATCATGTTATTGCGAGCCGAGCCACACAGGACACCACATACAACGACAGTGTGATGGCCGCCCCGGCTGCGGCTGGGCTCAGGGCGCGCAGGCATCGAAGGCCGCGTGGAAGTGGACCTGCCCCGAGGAGACGGAGGCCGTGGTAAAGGGAAGCGCCAGGAAATTCTCGGCCGGGACGCCCTCAAAGTAGAGGCCCGTCCCCTGAAGGAACCCAAAGCGCATGTAGAAGGCAGGATCGCCCACCAGCACACAGCCTGCGGCCCCCATCGTTCGCAGCCGGGCAAGCCCAGTCTCAAGCATCTTCCGAGCGATGCCCTGGCGCTGACGAGACGGAGTGGTGGCGATGGGGCCCAACCCCCACCACTGCTCTGCGCCCTGGATCTTCACACGCGAGAAAGATGCTTGCCCAACGATGACGCCTTGGTCTTCGGCAACAAGCATCACTGCTTCGCCACTCTCGAACAGACGCGATGCCACAATTTGCTCTCTCCCGCAGGCATATTTCATGGTGGAGAACGCCTCCTGAACAAGGTCGAAGACGGCAGCGCAGTCGGCCTGCGTCTGGTCACGGACGATGACGGTGGACATGTCGGGGGGGAGGACCCGCCCGCGCCGGAAAAAGAAAGACCACGCCTCTCCCCTCTCCCCCTTTCCTGCTCCCGTTCTCCGATGGGGGCCAGCAGAAAAGAGTGCCGGTCGTGTTGTTTGGTGCGGGGGTTGCTATCGGGCAGCCGCAGCTGCCGTGTCGGGGGCGGGTAGCAAGGCCTTGGCGGCCCCCGGGCCGTCGAACTCCTCGAGGACGTGCAGGATGGAGGCCACCCGGTGGGGCGAGAAGGGCAGCGTGTACCGCTATCGGGGGGAGGGGAGGAGAAAGGGGAGGAAGGTCAGCATCGACACCCCCGGGCTCTCCCCACCGCCGGACCTCGTCCGTCGTCCGGCTGAGCAGGCCCCGCTCGACCAGCATTCGAAGGAGCAACGTCGCTCGGTCCTGGGGGGCCATGGCACGGAGGAAGTGCAGTCAGAAGGGATCGGGGGGGGGGGGGGGGGGGGTCGCATCCAGACGAAGGTGCCGGCGAGGGTCTCCTTTCGGAAGATGGCGAAGCACTCCTGGGCGGACAGGACGACTGCCGGCCCGACGCCACCACCAGGGGATGAACAAGAGGGATTGAGCAGGAGGGATGAGCGGGAGGGGGGATGAGGAAGGCCGAAGGAGTTCGGCATCGGCACGGCCACAGAAGGAGAGGAGCCTCGGCGAGCAGGGTCCCGACATCATGGGGCAGGAGGAGGAGGGGGGGGGGGGGGGGGGGGGGAGTGTGGTGGATGCAGACATCGGCCGGCTCTGGGGTTGCCGGCGGCCTTCTTGGCCCGGTCCTTCTTGGCCTCGGCGGCGGCCTCGAGGTGGGCCTGCCATGTCCGCACCAGCAGCCCGAAGGCGGCCCGGGTCGTCGGGTAGGCCACTGCAGCCACGCCCCCGCCCCACCCACCAGGCGCACAAACCGGGATGATGATCGCCTCGCTCGCAGTCCCACCCGCTGGGCCGCATGGGGGGTGGGGGGGAGGGAGTAGGGAGTGGGGGAGGGGAGGAGGAGGGCCGGGGGCGGACCGCGGAGGGCGCCCCTGAGGCGGTCGAGCTGCTTGGCGGCGGCCGACTCGAGGCTCGCCAGGCGCCGCATCCGGGCGGCCGGGTAGGGGGCTGCCGTGGCCGCCTCGACCCGCACCCACCGGAACCGCACCCCGCTGGGCAGGTCCGCCTCGACCGTCCCTGCCCCCACCGCACCGCCCCCACCGTCCGCAGAGGGGGAGGGGGAAAGGCCGGGTGAGCCGAGGACAGGGTTCGGCCCTGGGGCACAGGCACCGCCTGGCCGGACATGGGACATGACATGGGCAAGCAAGCCGGCCAGCCAGCAAAGACACAGGAGGCGGCGGCAGCAGCCATCCGCGGCGGGGGGGGCGACGGGGAAGGGCGGGCGGTCACGAACCCGAGGGCCCGACGTGGTCCAGGGAGGCGATGATGTGCACAAAGGGCAGCCCGGCCAGCATGCTCAGCAGGTATTGGTCGGCCCTACATGGGGGAGGGGGATAAGGAAGGGGGAGGATAAGGAGGGGGGAGAATAAGGAGGAGGAGGAGGAGGAGGAGGGAGGAGGGAGGAGGAGGAGGAGGAAGAGGAGGGAGGAGGAGGAGGAGGAGGAGAGGGGGAGAGAGAGAGAGAGAGAGAGAGAGAGAGATTTTGTTGGCCCAGGCTCCCTGCCCCAGGCAGCCTGCAGGGGGCGGATGCGGACCCGGAGCGGAGGGCCGGAGCATCGATGGCCTCGAGGACGATGAGGGCCCGGCCCACGGGAGCCTCACCGCCGGCACGGCCGCCCCTGCTGTCATGGGAACAGGGCCAGGGCTCCCCCGGGACCCACTCGGCCAGGGCGGCCATCTGAGCCCGCAGCGCCTGATGCCGCCCCACGACACCCGCCGGCCCCAGGGGCCCCTCCTCGCCCTCGCCCTCGTCGCCAGTCGCCTCCTCGGTCTCGGCGTCCCCTTCAGATGCGGGGGCCGCGGGGTGGGCCTCGGCATCGGCATCGGCATCGGCATCGGCATCTTCAGCCTTTCCGCGGCCCTGCCCGTGAGCGGGGTGGTGCCTGGGGCCGGCGGCACGGTTGTCGTCCTCCTCGTCGCTCGACTCGCGCCGGGCGCGGACGCGCCTCCCGTCCTGGGGCGCGGGTGCGGAGGGGCTCGGTGCGCTGTCCTCGTCGTCCGAGGGCGGGGCCGAGTGGGACCGGGCCAGCCCGCTGGGGCGCCGCAGGATGGGCGTCAGGCGGCCCGAGGCCGAGCGGCGCATGCCGGCGGGGCTGCCGGCGGGGGCCCCGGGGGCGGGCGAGGCCAGCCGGGCCCGCAGCCGCGAGGCGGCCTCCTCCGCGTCGGAGATCTCCACCACAACCTCGCCCCCGTCCCCACCGGCCCCCTCCCCGGCCCCGCGCCTGCTGGCCGTCTCAGGGACCCGAGGCGGGGAGGCCGCACGCTTGCGGCTGTAGACTCGGAGGGGTCGCGAGGCTGGTGGCTGCTGCAAGGCGGGGCGAGGGGCCGCTGCTCTCGGCGGGGCGGCAGCCTTGGCGGGGCTGCCGCAGGCCTTGGCCTTGGCCGGCACCACCGCGGGGGCGCGGCGGGCTTTGGACGCGGCCGAAGGCTTGGCCGGCGCCCCCTCCTCGTCCTCGTCGCCCTCGCTGCTGCTGCTGCTGCTGCTGCTGCTGCTCGCCTGATGAGCGTCGCTGCTGTCATCGCTGTTGCTGCCGTCACTTTCGCTGCCGCTGCTGGGGGTGATGGCCGGAGCGACCCGCGGTTTGGGTTTCCGGCCCTTGGCGCTGCCCGAACTGCTGCCGCCGTCGCTGTCGCTCTTGCTGCTGCTGCTGCTGCTCGTCGAGCCGTCATCATCATCATCATCCTCGTCGTCGTCATCGTCATCATCATCGTCATCGTCGTCTTCTGAACTGCTGTCCGTCTTGCCGCCTTTGGGAGCCGCCTTGAGCTTTGCCTCGGCAGGGCCGCCTCTTGGCGAGGGCGCCGCGGCAGCCGCCCCGGCGATGCCGTGTGCACGGGCGCCCGTCGATGCTGCTGCTGCCGTGGCCGAGGCGGCGGCGGCGGCGGCGGTGGTTCGGGGAGCGGGGGATGCCGATGCTGGGGACCCGAGGGCAATGGGAGCCGGCGGGCCGCCGCGCGGAGTGGCGGGGCGGGGCGTGGTGGCCGCTCTGGACGAGGGGGGTGGGGGCGCGGGCCCCGGGGTGCCCTGAGAGGCGGCGGTGGCGGAGAAGGAGCGCGTCTGGCGGGTGGAGGGTGCCACCTGGGCGTGCGTCCGCTTTCGTGTGGCCTGGGGGGTGGAGGCGGCCTCCTCGGGATGGGCCGCCGGCCTGTGCGCGGGCGAAGCGGGCGGCCCTGCGGGTGCGGGGCGCAGGGCAAAGGGCGAGGGGCAGCGCAGGGTCCCCAAGTCCGCATGGGCTGCCCCGGGGCATGCAGGCGCTGGGGTCCCCTGCCCAGCACAGGCAGAGGCCGCAGGAGCACCTGCGCTTGCGCCGGCCCAGATGGTGGGGCTGCGGAGGGTCCCAGGCACCCAGCCCGCGACGGGCGAGCCGAGCAGGGCCGGGCCAGCAGGGGAAGGGACTGCTGGCTGGGGTGGCGGCCGGGGGGACGAGGGCGCGAGGGGCGGCTGGGCGTGGGCCGAGGGCGAGGACGAGGGGAGGGGTGTGGGGAGGGGGATGGGCGCTGGGGCTGGGGGAGGCTTGGCGACGCTCCGGGTGGCCGTGGACGGGGCCGCTGTGGCGTGGGCACCTGTGCAGCAGGAGGGGGCTGGGTGAGCATCCGGCTGATGAGGGGCCATGGCGCCGGCTGTGGGCCCGGCTGCTGGGGCGACTGCGGCGGCTGCTGGAGCGGCTGCCGTGACGGGTTGCTGTGGGGCGGGGCTGGCTGGGGCTGCCGCACGGTCCGCCGTTGGGCCTGCTGGGGGAACTGGGGTTTGTGGGGCGGCCGTGGCGGAACGGGCGGCCGGCCCGCTGCGGCCTGCTGCCGGTGAGAGGCCGTCGTCGCGGGGGCAGGCCGTGGTGCCGCCGCGGGTGCGGGGGGCAACGGCGGCCTGGGCGGGAGGCGGGGCGGGGACGGGGTGCGGGCGGGGTGGAGAACCGGCCCAAGGCTGCGGCCAGGGCGGCAGGGAGCATGGCCGGCGGCAGGACGGCCAACCCCGAACAGGGAGTGGTGGTGGTGGTGGGAGAAGAAGAAGAAGAGGTGGAAGAGGAGGCGGTGGCCGAGGCGGTGGAAGAGGAGGATGTCGCCGGGGCTGCTGAGGCCTCGGCTGCCCCGTCCTGGGGCGGGTCGGGCTCCCAGAGGCACACCGGCGACCAGGCCTGGGCGAGCCGGCCCAGGGGCGTCGTGGCCGGGCCGGCGGCCGGGCCCCATTGGGGCGGCGGGCACAGGGCGGCCAGGTAGGCCAGGGCCTCAGCCGGGTCGGTAAACCGGCGGTGGGCGCGGGGGCCGGCACGCCGAGAGGCGGCAAACATGTCGGCCACCAGACAGACCACCTGGGCGGCAGCAGGAGAGGCCCGGGGCCGCATCGGAACGGGACCCAGACAAGAGGCGGCAGGCAGCATGAGATGGGTCGGTGGGGACAGAGGGGAGCGCGGGGCCGGACCTGGGTGGCTGAGCTTAGATCTTCGCCGCAGAAGTAGAGAAGCTCGGTGCGGGTGCGGGCGCGCCCCGGGGCGGGTCGGCCGAACTTCTCGGGGCGGCCCAGGGGCGGGTGGGCCAGGGCCGCCGGGGGCAGGAAGGCGGCCCCGTAGAGGCGGCTCCGCTCGATCCGCTCCAGCTGCCAGAGCAGCCGAGCGGCCCGTCGCTGGCAGTGGCTCAGCAAAGGGCCTTTGTAACCGAACCCGTAGAAGAGAAGGTTGTTGCGCGACCTGCGCCCACCACGAAGAAGAACAAGTGTGAGCCCGGGCGAGCGGAAGAGCGGCGCCAGACAGGAGGAGCCGGGAGAACCGATCGAGGTTCCTCTCAAAATTCAGTGCAATGGTAGCAGGTCCTTCGTCCGGATTCTCGGGATCTTCCTCCCGGGGCTATCAGAGTGGGTGGGTGGGTAGGAATGATGCTGCTGCGAACCTTCATGCGGGAGCCTGGCGGGAGCAAGTCCCTGAGGAGAATGTTCGAAGAAGTGACAGGAGTTGCCTGGGCAAGAAAATAGAGCGAGCCTCGGGCATGTATGAAGCGGGACTGCTCCGGGGTGATGACTGTTGGTTTCAGGGAGGACTTCTCTCGGAAACTGACAACTTGCTGGTCACTCTTTTTCCAGCGAAGAGATACCTCTTCATCAGCGCCCTGAGTCCGCATCAGGGGTCGCCGAGAAAGAAAGAAATAGCGGCTAGAAACCGACAGGCTCTTCTGACTCTTCCGCGATCAGACTTTTCAATTTTTTGGGAAATGGCGGGAATTCCGACGTTTGGCCGTTTGATGATGGAATGCTCCTTGATGGGGTCGTGGTTGCTCGTCGTCTTGGTTGCTGTATTTATGGCTTGGCGGAAGTCTCGTGTTAATCCCAACTTCAACATTTTGTTCTGGAGCTGCACGTTCGTTTTCCTTGGGGATACTGCCCATCAACTCGGCAGTTTTGCCATGTATTACTCGCAGACCATGGAAGGTGTGATCGGGGGCATTCCTCTCCGCCCCCTGACGTTGCTCTTCGATTTGCTTGTCTTCAGTATCTTCTATCAGAATTGGGCAGTTTTTGCCAAGCGGCGGTACCCTGGGCTCGTTGACCGTCACTTTGTGCTCAAATGGATCGTGCGTGTGGGCTGCTGGGCCTATTTCCTCGGCTGCGTTCCACTTGTCGCGGACCTGACCCATCTCACCACGCACGCTGTGACGAATTGGTCCTCGCCCCACCAGATAGCCTTTATGATTACCGCCACTTGCGCCACTCGGCTTCTGTATTTGGGCGCTCATCAAACATGGGAGAACCTGATGCTCGCGGAGAACCTGGCGCCAGCTCAGACGATCCGTCGCGACGAAGAGCGCACCATCATGCGAATCACGATGGCCCTCTATGTGAGTCAAGCGTGCTTCGCCGCGTGTATGGTCGGATTGAACTATGCACCGCGTTGGGGGATGATGATGATTCCCAAGACGTCTGTACCGATCATCGTTCGTTTTCATTTCTCGTTTGGTTTTGGTTGATTCCGCATAGGATTGCATATATGGTGGCTTTTGTGATGATGTGCAACGGTCTCCTTCGCAATCGTTCTCTCGATGCTCCGAAATCTCAGTAATGTTTTCGGGAACGGTTTGCCTCTTGCGAAAAATCTCGGGACCCAAGAAAACGGCCCGGCTGAGGGATTGGCTCCATCGGGTTCCTTCGACTCGACCTCGTCTTTTTGTTTTTTTTTTGAATCGATGCAAATCAACCGAATCCCGGCTTCAATTCGCAGTTTCATTGTGTTCAACCCTAAGTTTGCGAGGAAGGACAAAGAATCCGAAAAGATCCTCTATTTCCATCCATCCGATATCCCAACCGACGAGAAAATGGCAGATATTGGCTTTTGTGAAGCTACAATCAGTTTTACGAATACGTTTGCCCAACCTCGGCAAAAAACGATTGATTCGATTCATATGGAAAAATCCCGACATATCTTTCTCCAATGTGAGCCCGACACCTGGATGATCATGGTCTCGACTCGCCTACAGTTCGGAATGTGACCACGCAACAATTCATGTAGGTTATCAACAACCCCGTTCTTTTGAAACATGCCCCCGGTCAACCCGCCATCGAGGAGTATCTAGTCAACGATCTGCATGATCACGTTCTCAAAGCTGTCCTCTTGCAAATCTATAACATGTTTAAGGTTTGTCGGTCTCTTCGTATCGGACGTTTCCACCGCTGAGGGACTTTGGGATCGGGGGGGCACAGCTCTTCATGGGCACCATGCAGTCGATCAACGACCGCTTCTCGCTGAAGACCCTGCGGAACAAGCTTGAGGTCTTCATGCCGCACTTCATCCACAGCATCGACGTGGATCGGCTCAACCTCTTCGACACCATCCCCGGTCCGCCCTCGCCCGCATCCGTCCCGAACTCGAACCATCGCCTCTTTCTCCCTGCTTTCCGCTCCCACTCCGCAGGCATCCAGTTCCTGCCCGTCCACCAAAACACCTACCTCTCTATCCAGGTCTGGCGTCTCCATTTTTTTACTCGCACCATTCGCACGCTGTCTCCGCACCACCACCCCACCCCATCCACGCCCTTCACCCATCCCCGCCCTTCACCCCATCCCCACCCGCCGAATGCCCCCCCACATGCCCCTGCCCACACCACCCGCTCGGCTCTCATGTGGGGGCAGTGCTTCGTGAACACCCTCGAGCACCGCTTCCCCCAAATCGTCCGGACGGCCCTGCTGGCCGACCGGTGCATCGTCTACTCGGGTCCGCCTCCGCCTCCGCCTCCGCCTCATCCCTTCCCCTCCTTCTCCCCGGCTGCTCTTCCGCCCTTTCCCGCATCCCCTTCCGCCTCGTGCCGACCGGGGGTTTCACTGGACCGCGGGGTACGCCTGGCGGGCAGGTTTGGAGCAGGAGGAATGCTACCTGCTCTTCTCGCACCTCTTCGGCACCCTCGCCCGCAAGACCCAACCCGGCGGCGCCCCCGTCCAGGTCTGCATCCGCTCCCAAATTCGCCCCACTCGCCCCCACTCGCCCCCACTCGCCCCCACTCGCCCCCACTCGCCCCCACTCGCCCCCACTCGCCCCCACTCGCCCCCACTCGCCCCCACTCGCCCCCACTCGCCCCCACTCCCACTCTGCTGCACACGCCGGGACCCGCTGCCGAGCAGACGGGCGGCGAGCTGCCCATCCAGGTGCTGCAGCGGGACAAGAGCTTCATGGGCTACGTGGCCGGGCCGCAGTCCCTCGAGGACGACGCCACCCCCATCAACGTGCCCCCCGTGTACGTGGGCCCCCAGTGCGAGGAGCTGCGGCTGGTCATCTACCAGGTCACCCTCGACCCCCCGGGGCCAGCCATCCGTCCCACTCCCCATCCATGGCCCATCATCCCCCGCCTCGACGACCCTCTGGGCGTGCCGCTTCCACCCCTCATCGCCACGCATTGGGCGGGGTGATGGGGCATGCCGATGATGGGCGGCGGATGGGCCACGAGCAGCAAGCGGGCCTCTCGCTGCTGCTGCTCATCCAGCCGGGGGCCGCCATCGACCTGTCCTTCTACCGCGCCCTGAGCGCCTTCGCCGCCCCCCGCCTGACCGAGCTCGGCCGCATCCTCAGCGAGGCCGCCGCGGGCCGCGCCACCGCCGGGTCCGCCCCCCCTCCCACACAGTGGGAGGGAACCAGCTCACACCCACCCCCCTCCCATCGCCGGGTAGGTCGTTGGAGGAGCAGTACCGGTTCCTGTACTTCAACCGGATGAATCTGGCCCTGAAGACCACCATGCCCGACCGAGGGAGCAACCTGCCCCGCGAGCTGGTCCACGTCCTCAACGACATGCTCCTCGACTTCCAGAGGCCTGCACCACCCCGGCCCTTCCCTCTTGAACTCGCCTCTTAGGAACCCGGATGAGGTGAAGGAGGTTTATGCACGAACGAAGACGGATCGATGGGTGGTGGGGCGCCGCTCGGACCAGCGCGAACTATTCGTTGTTTTCGAAGATTCTGCAAACCGCAGTATTCTTGAGATTTCCGGTCAGTCTCCATTGATCGTCGCCTCTTTCATTCGTTCCCTTCCTCCCCAGACGATGTGGCTCGGCTTCGCCAAATTTTTCATAATATCTTTCTTGAGTAATCATGGCGCGTTTTTTTTGTCCGCGGGTGAAAAGGTGTTCAACAACAATGGAAAAATTCGTGCGCTCTTGGAGAGGTGTCTTGTTGTGGTTGGGGAGGGGAGTGAAGGGACGAGCATACAACCGACTGGGGAAGGTCTGCTGTCTTCGGGTTGGTTTTTATCCATCCATTTGGATGGTGAACGAGACATCTCCTCCCCAAGTCAAGATATGGTCAAAAGACGACATCATACCCAAAGGAAAAACGGGATGCTTCGGTCAGGGAAATTCGGGTGATTGCGGGAATATGTATGAACCCTGTGGAAACAAACGGAAACAGCATCAGCTCCCACATGAAAAACACCACGGCATCGGGCGGGCAAGTTTCAGTCTCTAACCCCGCGGTGAATTAGATGGCGCGAACCAAGCAAACTGCTCGCAAGTCAACTGGTGGCAAAGGTCAGCCCGCCATTTGTATGACCGCATCGCACCTGGCAATCAACGGGAACTTTTATGTTGATCCTGAAATGGAAGCTGAAGCCGTTCACCCTCTGATCGATTTATTGGGATTTTCCGATCATTGGATTGACCTGATGTGATGCAGTTGGTGCATTTCATTCGATGATTCTCAACTGAGTTTCTCCATTTCCTCATATGCCATCCATAGCTCCTCGTAAGCAACTCGCTCAGAAGGCGGCTCGTAAGACCGCTTCCTCGGCCGCCGGTGTGAAGAAGCCTCACCGTTTCAAGCCCGGCACCGTTGCTCTTCGTGAGATTCGTCGCTATCAGAAGAGCACCGAGCTCCTGATCCGCAAGCTGCCCTTCCAGCGTCTCGTTCGCGAGATTGCTCAAGAGATCAAGACTGATCTTCGGTTCCAGTCCAACGCAATTGCGGCTCTGCAGGAGGTTTGTCATTTATCATCATCAATCGCATTTCTTCACGACCCCATAGGCTTCGGAGGCATACCTTGTTGGTCTCTTCGAAGACACCAACCTCTGCGCAATCCATGCCAAGCGGGTCTGTTCCAAAACTATTTTCTTCCATCGATCCTCATTGCCCTCATGCTGCCACTCCCTGCAGGTTACCATCATGCCCAAGGATATGCAACTGGCTCGCCGCATTCGTGGGGAGCGTGCCTAGTCGCTTCAACCAAAATATATATACTTTCCTTCTCTCCATCCTTCCATCCATCCTTCTTATCCCTTGGGGGGCTTTTTGGCCCCTTCTCCCATCCCTCCATTCCGAGAAGAGTCGTTCATGTTGTCGCTTCACGTTTGACGCTCAACAATACTTGGCGTTTCTTCCGTTGCGTGCTCTTGGGTGGTCGGGGGCTCCTCTGGGTCCGCGGCGGCCCTCCTGCGTTTGGTCTTCTTGTGCCCTCGGCTGTGGTGGGAGGTGGGATGCTCGTCTGAGACCGGAATGAGGGCGCAGACCTCTGCAGATGACCCTGCCATGAATTTGGGTCGTGAAAGGTCCGGTCGCATCGGTCGCAATAAAAGGAAGGAGGCGGAGCCGATGGGGAGCCAGCAGCTTCCAATGGGAGCTCAGCGGCCAGCACCCTGCGGCGTCCCCGGGACGCCCACGGCGGCGGGGAGCCGGTTGCGGGGATGGCTGTCCCCTCGGCGAATTGCTCGAGGGCCCTCAGCTCGGGTGGCAAACCCGCCATGCCCTCCGCGCTCATGTGAGCTGCCGCAGAGCGAGCATCATCAGTCGGGGGGTCCCTGGTCGTGTTCTTGTTGCGGACCTGACACGAGGGCGGCCGCGCTGGCGATGGCCTCCGCACCCGCCGTTGGGACCATGAAGACCCGCCAGGGGCGGCTCCGGCCGGGGCCGGGCAGCAGCCGGTTGCGGATCCACTGGATCTGCTTGCGCGCGTACCGACGTGTGTTGGCCTTCAGAGCATCGAGGCACGGGGCGGGCCCGCTCTGTGGTGGGGTAGGTGATGATGGTGGTGGTTGTGGAAAGCGGCGTCGCAGTGCCGACGGACCTTCCCCTGGAGCATCGGCACGAACTCCTTGAGACCTGAGGAGCGCGAGACACGGAGACGGGGTGACGGTCGGGCGGGCCGGGGGGTGATGGAGGCAGGGTGGCGGAGGAGGACGGACCGATGCTCTGGAAGATGCCCCGCTCGTACGAGGCGGCCGGGTAGCGCCGGGCGAACTCGCGCACTTCGTCCAGCAGCCCCCGCTGGGCAGCCGGTGGAGGTGAATGGGTGAGGGGGCAAAGGGACGGGGCAGGGGCATGGACGGCGGACCTCGACCATCTGGTCCACCCGGGCGTTGAGCTTGGGGTCGAGGACCTCGTAGTCGACCCAGGCCCACACCATCAGGGCGTCATAGAGGCTGCTCCACGGAATGGGGGGGGGGGGGGGGGGGGGGTAGAGAATGAGTGAGCGGCTCCCATACGGCAACGCGCCGCCTTGCCGGAGGGGCGAGTGGGGGACCTTCTGCCGGCGGGCGGCATCCTCGGGGCGGAGCGGACGGGAGCCGCTGTCGCCGCCACCGGAGGGTCGGGACCTGGATGCCCGTCGTCGGAGGTTGCGCTTGCTCGGAGGTCGGGGGCGCCCGCCGGGTCTTCGCGGGGCGGAGCCGCTCCCACTCCAAGCAGCCGCTGGGCGCGGGTGGGAGGAGGAGCAGAGCGGGTGAAGAAGAGAATCCGGTGGGGACCCGTGCCCGACCTCGGCGGCTCGGTTCAGCTTGCGGATGTTGTGCGGATGCAGCCCCCGAAGGATGCTCGGCTCAACCTGGGGAGCGATACGGGCATGAGGGGGCGCGGGCCAGAGGGCCACGGACCTCGGCCAGGAGGGCGTAGAGCCGCTCGCCGAATGCCTCCCGGGCATCCTTGGTGGGGTCCGGCTGGCACTGGAGGACGGCCCCCAGCCGTGCCCGGAGATCTGCGCTGGGCTGGGCGGCAGCGGCCGTCGCTGGGGGCGCCGTGGGCGCCTGGACGGTCCCCTCGCCCCCCGCTGGTAAAGGGGCACCGGATGGTGCCACTTGGCCGAGAAGATGCTCCATCCAGTAGTGCGTCCCGCCGGCAAGGATGGGGAGATGACCCCGGGCCGTGATCTCGTCGATCTGGCGGCAGGATTCATGTGAGTAGAGAGTGGGCAGAAGCCGGACCAGGGTGGTGGCGCGAGAGACAAAGTCGAGCACGTTGAACTCTTCGGGGGAAGCCGGGTCAAGAAAGCCCAACAAGTGGTGGGGCACGTGGTGCTGTTCCTCGGGGGTGGCCTAGGGTGAGGGAGAACACAGAAATGTGTCTTGCACTTCAAGCGTTGAAGAGACTTTGTTGGTAGCAATTTCAAGCCCCCGGTAACACTAGGATGGGTCGGACACAAGGTTGATCAACAACGCAAACCTGCATAGCATCACAATTAATTATTTCACCATGAAATTTGCTGGCAATATCAATCGCCAGCCCAGATTTCCCAGAGCCGGTCGTGCCGATGACGGCCACGACCTTTTTTGGTGTTGCCAGTCTTGAAAGACTTAGTGGCTCGTTCCACAGCGTGATGCAGCCAGGCGTCTGCCCCAACTCCTTCAAGCAGCTTCGAGCTTGCCTCGTCTGCGGCCTGATAAAAACTACACAGCAATTTGTGGAAAACGGGTGTGAGAACTGCGAGAAGTACGTTCATCTGTCAGGCGACCGTGAACGGGTGCTGGATTGCACAACCCCTCGCTATCAAGGGTCTGTTGGTCGGTTGTTTTCGCAACATACTATTTTCTCCATCTCTAGGGTAATACTTCTCAACGACTCGAATCACAGCTGGGTGGGGAAGTATCTCTTTTTGGAAGGCAAGTACCGGGGTGTGTACGCGATCAAGGCCTCTGGGATCCTTCCGCCCGAAGTTTTGGGTGACTTGGAAGCACGAGGTGTCACACCCCACTGCCTCAACGCCTCCTGAAGGGGCGCTGTTTCTTTCCTTCTCCACCTTCCGCCCACCCGCTCTCCCACTCACACCCCTGCTCTCCCACGTCCCACCCTTCCGCCACCCTCCCACCATCCTGAGTTGTTGAGGCTCTTGGGACCAGCTTTCGCTCCCGGCACCGCCTCTTTTACTCTTCCCCCACCCCGCCACCACCGCGCCGCCACCTTTGCCTGAGCCAAACACAACAACACAATTCACCCGACTTGACATCTTCCACAAACGCGGCCCCTCTCGGGAGGACGAGACGGGCATTTGGTCCCCAAAGAGAAAACGCCCTGCCCCCTGCGGGGGCTGAGGCCCCAAAAACCAAAAAAGACTGGGCACCCGTTCGGGGAGGGGGAGGGGTGTCTTACCAACCCCGGCGGGCGAAGGGGTTACGGGCGCCCTTGGGGAGGCCCCGGGCCGAGAGGGCGTCGAAGAGGCGCATCACGTAGAGCAGCATGACCCGCTCGTCGGGCACGGCCGCAATGTCGGCCGCCAGCAGCAGCGGGCGCACCCTCAGCTGCGAGCTCTGCAGTTCGGGGGGGATAGGGGGAGTGAGGGGAGGTCGGGAAGCGGAGCGGCAGGGCGGACCGCGATGTCGATGGCCATCTGGATGTTGGCCTCCTGGGCGTCCCGGTCGGTGGTGGCCAGCTCGTCGGGCCTGAAGGGCATCCACTGGGGGCAGAAGAAGTGTAGCAGCCCGCAGAGGGCCCGCCCGTCCCGCCAGGAGCGCCCGAAGTCGGTCAGCTCGACCATGCCCCGGGGCATGCACAGGTTGGCCCAGGCCAGCAGCAGCTGCCGGGTGGGCATGTCGGCCCGCTCGGCCCGGGTGCCCGCCATGGGTCGATGCACAGGACGCCGGGCCCCAGCAGAGGCGGCAACGGTGGTGGCGGTGGTGGCGGTGGTGGCGGTGGTGGCGGGGGCACGTGCCGGAGGGCGGGCCTGGTCCTCTGTGACAGAGACCGACGCCGGGGCGGCGCGATGCGGGTGATGGCCTGCCGACGGCGGTGGGGGCGGCGGCTGCTTTTTGGCAGGCCGCTGGGCTGGTGCTGGTGCTGGGGCTGGGGCTGGTGCTGGTGCTGGGGCGGGGACAGCGGCTTTCGCCTCCTCGCCACCGACGCGGCGGGCGCGCTCCTTGGGAGCAGGCTTGGCCTTGGCAGGGGCAGCAGCCGGCGGGGTCTCGTCGGCAATGGGCGCGCGCGCAGGGGTGGCGGGAGGTGGTGGCGACGCGGGCTTGGCGGGGGCGGGCTGGGCTGGTTGGTCTGGCGCTTTGACCTCCTCCGCCTCCTCGGCCCCATGGGGCTCCTCGGCCGCATGACGGGACTCCTCCAGGCCGCTCGGATCCCACCGCACTTCGGCGTCTTCATCTGCATAGTCGTCTTTCCCGCCATCGCGAGGGGGCGCGCCGGGTTCCTCGTAGGCCGGCGGGGGTGCCTGGGTGGTGGTGGCTGTCGCGCTGGCGGGTGAGGCGGCAGTGGCGGCGACTGGTGGAGCTTGTCCTGTTTGCATGGTGTCCATGCGCTGTTCCATCTTGCGGCCTTCGAGTGTGTGTATGAGGCACCACATCAAGCTACAGATCATCTTCGGGTCACCCGAATTGATATCTCTTTCGGAACAAGAAATTTGAACGGGAGAGCAGATCTCTCGAAACACCTGGAGCGAAGCAGAAATGTTTTCAATGGCATGGAAAAGGGTCTTAGGCGCTTGGTGATGGGGGATCTCTTTGCCGCTCAGAGCCCCAGCCAGACAGCAGAGCACGTGACCGTCTCGAAGGTCTTCGAAGAGGCTATTAACGTTTGGACCCTTTGGAAGCTCGTCATTCAGCCAGGATTTAAATGCGCTTTCCTGCTGACGATAATCTTCTTGTTGCTTTTCGTCGGTTTGATCCTCTGTGCTCATAGAAGCCAAATCTTGTTGGGAGATCGGAAGAGCAGCTATCCAATTGGGGAATTCAAGCTATCGCTGTCTGCTGGACTGTTCCCATCCAGCCCAAGCAGCAGAGGGATGCTCTTACCGAGCCTGCTACTGTTGGTTCTGGTGTTCCTTCGTGTTTCTTCGTTTCAAATGGCTTTGAAAGTCATTGACAACGTCTTCCCATTTGCCGTTGTCCTGTTGGCTGTGGCTTCGCTCTTTTTTGTGGTATTGCAACGACCCTGGGCAGGGAAGAAACGCATTCAGCTTTCTCATATCCCCAGCATTGCACTCGGTGGAATGACTTACGCGGTAAGCATCTTGCTGTGGGCGAAAGGGCTTCAACTTTCGGGATTAATGAGGTCCCTTTCCTTTTTCTTTCTATATCTTCCCATATCGAACATCGAGCAGGACGCTCATTTTCGAGACATTTGAACTTCTCCTAATGAGCCTGAACAAGTTCGGCATGTTGACCGGGGTCTGTCGTCGTGGATTCCCATTCCCACCTCGCATCGGCCTCTTTTCAGCGAGGCCGCCTGGCCCTTTTGGTGGGCTTTGTCACCCTGGCCACAATGACCTTCGTCCCCGGGCTCGCCTGTCCCGTCTGTCGACCTCCCCCATTCCCAGGCTCACCCCCCGTACCCACCTAGCCGCCCTTCCCGTACCCGCCCTACCCGCTGTGGTGCGCGAGCTGGCAGATCGGGGGCCTGGTGCAGGCCCGGGGCTACCTGGTGGGGGCCCTGGCCCTCCTCTGCGCCCAGCTGATGGAGGCCCTCCGGCGCGCATCCACCAAGCGGGTCCGCAGCCCACGCCGCAGCCCCAGCCCCAGCCCCAGCCTCAACATCGCCATCTTCATCCCCATCATCGCCCGGCCGCCCCGAGCCATCGGACCAAGTCCGCCCAAGTCGGGCCTCAAGGTGGTACACACACCACACACACCACTCACACCACTCACACCACTCACACCACACACACACACACGCGCATCGCATCTGGGTGGCAGACCTCGGATGAGCTTGGGGCCAAGCGGATGCACTCCCTGGTGGTCATCTGCGCCCTGGGGGCGTCCCTCGCTCTGATGGCCATCGCACGCTCCGTGGGCGTCCGCGGGCCGGCCGCGGTACCGCCCCTGGTCGGTCCCCATCCCTCCTCCCATCCCCCATCCCCATCTCCATCCCCATCCCCATCCCCATCCCCCTGGTGCGGGGCGGCGCCTTCGCCATTCCTCTTCGCGCTGCTTTTGCGCCGCTGCGCGCGGGCCCGTCCTCACCCTGCTCTGGCTGTTGGGCGGGGCCGCTGCCTGCAGGCCGCCTCGCGACTGGCCCCGCTGGTCGAGGTGGCCGTGGGCGTCTGCTGGCTGGTGGCGCCCTTCTACGCGGCCCCCATCCTCAAGAGCCACACCGGCAAGCGTCCGCCCTGGCCCTGGCCCTGCCCCGCGCCCCGCTGTCCCTCCTTTTTCTGACCTCCCCCCCGCCCGCCCGATGACGCAGGTCGGTACGTTCGAATGGCCTACATGCTGCCCATGGCCTGCGGCGCGGCCCTGGTCTTCGTGACGGGGGCCGCCCCGGCCCTGTCGGTGCCCCTCCTGGTCGCTGGGGGCATCCTGACCCTCGGTCTGCTGCCCCCCCATGCCGACCTGCCCCCCGACTCCGCCGCCTTCCCGCGCTGCTGGCTGCCCTTGGCCAAGCCGCACCTCACGGGTGGGCTTGATCCGGGTCGCGTGGCGGGGTCATGCTGGGTCGCGTGCTGGGTGGCATGCCGGGGGCGGGGCAGCGGTGCCGCTGCTGACGGGCCACATGAGCGCCATCGCGGCCACCGCCGACGGGACGCCCTGCCCACCTCCGCCCCGGGCAGCGCCGCCGAACCTGCCCGCCCCATGGGGGGTCCCGCCGGCCCGGCCTCCGGCCAGGGCCGCTCCTCCGGCGGTGCCGAGGCGGACCGCAATGGGCCCAGCGCCCTCAGGCGCCTGTCCGTCCACCCGCCCGGCCCCCGTCCACCGCACCCCCCGTGGCTGCTGCCCCTGCGCCGAGCGCTCATCCCCCCGTCCATCCCGCACCCCCCCCCCCCCCCCCCCCCCCAATCAATCCAGGCTGACCGTGGCGCGGTGCGGGCACCCGGACCTTGCGGTGCGCCAGCATGGGCTGCTGGGGGCGATCTGCCTGCTGACGGGCCTGGTGGGCCTGGTGGCCGGGACCCAGGCAGGCAGCCTCTCCCTGGCGGCCGCCAGCCTGCACCTGCTGATGACCCGCTTCTGGCCGCTGGGCCACGCCGTCCTCGCCCGGTTCGCGGCCCTCTGGCCCCCCGAGCGCCGCATGAGCTTCGGGTCTGCCGCTTCCCACCATCCCCCTGACCACCCTTGGGCTCGCACATTGCATGTCGCGAGCAGGTTGGGCTGCCCGGCTCACCTCCACCTGTCTGTGTTTGCGTCTGCTGCTCTTGTGCTGCTCTTGTGCTGCTCTTGTGCTGCTGCTGCTGCTGCTGCTGCTGCTGCCCCCCCTGGGCTGTGGGGACGGGACGGGTGCGGGCAGGTACGTGCGGCTGGTGCCCGTGGCGGACCTGGTCCTGGTGGCCCTGGTGGGAGCCGGAGCCCTGCGGCTGTGCGGGTGGGCCGCGGGCCGGCTGCTGCTGGGGGCGCGGGCCCCCGGGGCGGCCATGCTGGAGTGGGTGCTGGCCCTGTCGGCCCCGGCCCACGTCCGGCCCCTCGTCTGGGCCGCCTGCGGGCTGCTCGTCTGCTGCGCCGCGGTCAGTCCGGCGCCGCCGAGCCCCCCCCCCCCCCCAGCTGCCACTCACACTGCACCGTCGCCTCCAGCCCACGCCCCCACCTGTCGCAAGTGCTGAGCTCACCACCACGCGCCCGCTCGTGGCGCTGTTGTCGTTGCTGCCGCTTCTGCTTCTGGTGCTCCCCTCTCCTCCTCCCCTCGCCTCCCCTCGCCTCCCCTCGCCTCCCCTCGCCTCCCCTCGCCTCCCCTCGCCTCCCCTCGCCTCCCCTCGCCTCCCCTCGCCTCCCCTCGCCTCCCCTCGCCTCCCCTCGCCTCCCCTCGCCTCCCCTCGCCTCCTCTCTGACCAGCTGAGCGCGCCGGCCGTGGCGATGCTGCAGGGCGCTGCGAGGCTGAGTTTCTTCGGTCGGCGGGCGGCCCTCGCCCCTCTGCCTCCATCTCCCCGCCGACCCGCCTTCCCCGCGGCCCCATTCGTGGAACTCACTGGCTGGATGCGGTCGCGGGATCGGATCGGATCGGATGGGATGGGATCGGATCGGATGGGATGGGATCGGATCGGATCGGATCGGATCGGATCGGGGGATGCGCAGGTGCGCTGGGGCGGGTGCTGGTGGCGGTGGGGCCCCCGCTGGCCGAGCTGGTCGTGCTGGTCCTCGTCAGGCTCACCGTCTGCGGCTCCTCCAGCCCCCGTTGCTGCTCGCCCCTGCCCTCCCGGCCCCCTGCCTGCCCTCCGCTGCCCATGACCTGCCCTCCCGGCCCCCTGCCTGCCCTCCGCTGCCCGTGACCTGCGTGGATGTGGCGCGACAGGGCACTTCTTCTTCGGCATATGCTGTCTTGCGCTCACTTTTGCTGTCTGCCCTGCCCGGGGGTGGCCCCCCGTTCGCTGTGGGCTGGCGGGCTGGTGGCGTGGGCGCAGGGCTGGTGCTGGCTGGACGGGGCCTGGACGCTCGCCGTGTGCGCGCTGACCCTGCGGGCCGCCACGCCGGTCCTCTTCGCCGCCTCGCGGCTGCTCCTCCACCGGACGCCCCCACGCATGCGCGACCCCCTCGAGTGGTGCATCCAGAAGGCCCGCCGCTATGCCGCTCCAACCCCATGCCGCTCTGCCGCCGGGTGTTGCATGACCCGCTGCTGCCTCGTCACCAGCCTGACGTCCCCTCCCCCCCTCCCCCCCTCCCCGGGGTCGCTCGGGTCGGCGTGCCCCCCACAGATCTTGGCCATGGAGGGTGTGGCGGCCTGTACAGATGCCCACTTCTGGGAACTCGCCCCCGGCGAGACGGTCCGTCCGCCCCTCGAGCCCTCGCCCCTCGCCCCCCCCCCCCCCCCGGCACCCAAGTGACGTTGGTGGGCTTTTTTGGCGGGGGTCAGGTGGGGACGATGCGGGTCGAGGTGCTGCCCGGGGCGGACACGCAGCACATCCTGCGGACGGCCCAGGACATCCTCATCGCCAAGGGCGTCACCCGGCCCACCCTGCAGCTGCACTGCCCCCACCCGCTGCCCGCGGGGCCCCTCGTGGTCAGCCCCAGGCCCGAGGCCCTCCGGGCCGCCAACAGCGGCAACCCCGGCGCCCTCGCCATGGGCGGCCCCTACGACCCGGCCCTGGCCGCGGCTTCCGCCTCCGCCCCGCTGGCCGCCCCCGACCTGCAGCTGCAGCCGCCCGCATTCTCCTACGCCACCGCCGGCCCGGGACCCGACGGCGGCCTGGCCGCAGCCAGTGGCGGGGTGGGTGGCGGGGGCGGGAAGCACCCGCTGCTGGGCGGGACGACCCCCCTGCGACCCTCGGTGGCAGCGGCCGTCACCCACGAGTTCTTCACGGCCCTCCGCAACGCCCGCGCGGGGACGCCGTCTCTGCCCCGGCCCTCGGCCTCCCCGTCGGCCTCCCTGGGGGCCACCTCGCCCTCGCTGGGGGCCCGCTCCCGCCCCGCCTCGGAGGGCTCCGGGGCGGCGCTCACCTCCCCGATGGCGGCCACACCCTCGCTGGCCTCACACAGCACCGCCGCGCCGGCCACCCCCGCCACCCCCGCCACCCCGTCCACCCCGGGCCGGGCGGGCTCTGCCCTGGGGCTGGAGCCGCTCCTCTCGCCCGAGCCCATCCGGGGCCCCGAGGCGGCCGCCCTGCCCTCGCGGCCCGCGCCCAGCCACCTGGGCCTCTCCTCCCTCTCCTCCTCCGCCGCCCTCGCCTCCATCCCCCCGCCATCCGCCCCGCCCACAGCCCCGGGCCCCGGGCCCACCACCGCCCTGCCGGCCGGCTTCGCCCTTGCCCCCGCCCCCGGGGCGCCCGCCTCTGCCCCCACGGCCAGCGAGGCGGCCATGGCTGCTGCCCGGGCCCTCTTGGCACGGCCCGCCCTGAGGGCCGCCCCCAAGGCCCCCGAGCCGGGCGGCTCGTTCCTGCTGCTGCCGCCCCCCCCCCACCGCCACCCCCCACCGCGCCCGCGCCCGCGCCCGCGCTCGCGCTCGCGCCCGCGCCCGCGCTCGCGCTCGCGCCCGCGCCCGCGCCCGCGCCCGCACTCGCGCCGCCTGCCCTTGCAGCCCATGACGAGTGAGAGCTGCTCCCTCGTTTCCCCTCCTACCCCGCCTCGTCTCGTGGCCACACCCGGCCTCACGGGTGGCGCCAATTTCTGGTTGATTTCCGGTGGGCGCTGGTCGATGGTGTGGTTGTTGGGTGCGAATGTTGCTGTTGCTGTTGCTGTTGTTTGGTTGGTTGGCTGTTTGCCGGCCGTTTGGCAGCCGCCCGGTTGGTGGCGCCCCACGAACACAACCGGCACCCACACCCACACCCACACCCAGATGCCAGGCCCCAAGACCCGGGGAGGAGGGGGAGCATCGACGTCTTGGTGGGGGCACCGGGAACCGAGCGAGCAGAGGGCGGGGAGGGGGAGGGGCCATCGGCGGGGGGCAGCCAACCCGAACGGCCGGCCGATCGGATCGGATCGGGGACGCGGGCGCCTCCGGGCGGGTGATGGGGCGCGGGTTCCATGATCGCCCCCCGTGCCCGCGGCAGCCCGGCCGAGGCGGCGCGGCGGGTGGGCCCAGCCCAACGAGAAAGGCGACTGTCTGTCCTCAGGGGCCCCCTCATGGGCGGGGGGCGGCCTCGCGGCGGCGGAGGCCCTCGGCGATGAGCTGGTCGAGGGTGGTCAGGGTGGCCGCGTCCAGGCTCGCCCGGATGGCCGTAAACAGCTCCGGAGCGGCCGAGTTCAGCGCTGCGTCCCCCCAACCCCAGGGCACCACGGGCGATGAGACATCTCCACAAACACGCGGGCCAGGGCAGGGCAGGGCAGGGCAGGGCAGGGCAGGGCAGGGCAGGGCAGGGCAGGGCAGGGCAGGCAGGGCAGGGCAGGGCAGGGCAGGGCAGGGCAGGGCAGGGCAGGGCAGGGCAGGGCAGGGCAGGGCAGGGCAGGGCAGGGCAGGGCAGGGCAGGGCAGGGCAGGGCAGGGCAGGGCAGGGCAGGGCAGGGCAGGGCAGGGAGCGGACTCTGGAAGGCGTCGGTGGTGAAGGTGAGGTGGTCGATGCCGTCGATGGGCAGGATGACCAGGCCCTCGTCGTCGGCCAGGTCCGAGATGGCGTCGTCGTCATCGTCGTCCCCGTCGTCGTCGTCGTCGTCGTCGTCGCCCTTGAAGTCCTCCTCAGTCGGCTCGTCGTGGCCGTCCGTCTCGGGGACCTCCTCCTCCACTGCCCAGCCCAGCCCCGGGGGAGCCAGAGGTCAGGCACCCCCACCAGGAGCGCAGCGAGAGGGCGGAGGGCGTGGCAGAGGGCGTGGGCGTGGCGGGGCAGTCGCGCGACGGACCGGCCTGGAGCAGCTCGCCCCGCTCGGCCTTCTCCTGGAGCTCCTTCTCCTCCTTCTCCTTCTCTGCGGGCCGCCCCCAGCCCAGCCCAGCACGGGGACAGGACGGCGAAGAAGACGGAGACGCGTCGTCAGACGGGGCCGGCAGGCGGCGTGTGGGTGCGTGTGCGGGCTGGAGGGCGGCGTGTGGGGTGGCGGGGACGGACCCGCCTTGAGGGTGGTATACTCCTGGTTGAGCTTGACCAGCGACTCGACGATGACCTTCATGGCGGGGGCCGACTGGAAGGTGGCCGGCAGCTGGGCGGGCGGCAGGGAAAAGACCGAGGCCAGGGCCATGATGGCGATCTTCTTGTCGGGCAGCCTGCCCACCCCCCCGTGCCACGGCATGCCCCGACCAACGGCGTGATTCGATGGCGACCCCGCCATGGGCACCGACCGGGGGCGGCACTGGGCGAGGGGGCGGCACTGGCACTGGGCGAGGGGGCGGGGCCACGGACCGGGTGAAGCGGGGCAGGGCCTCGAACCAGGCGAAGAAGATCGGCTGCACGGTGCCGTCCTGGGCGCAGGTCTGCATGAAGAGGGCCGGGTTGTTGTACAGCCCGCAGGCGAGCACCTCCAGCAGGAACACCTTCAGTTTGGACGACTCGGCGCTCTGGAAGCGGGCCCACGCCGTCTGCAAGTCACGGGAGGCACCCGGGCGGGACGGATGAGGCTGTGAGACTGGGGGAGGTGGGGTGGGTGGGGGGACCTTGATGAGGGGCGGCAGGTAGGCGTCGACGGTGCCCTTGCAGGCCATGAAGAAGGACTTGCTCAGCTCGGCCGCGTAGCAGGCCATGTTCTCCGAGGTGTCCGTCATGGCCTGCAGAGGGGCAGCCACAGGCACCCGCACCCGCACCCGCACCCGCACCCACCCGCACCCACCCGCACCCACCCGCACCCACCCGCACCCACCCGCACCCACCCGCACCCACCCGCACCCACCCGCACCCACCCGCACCCACCCGCACCCACCCGCACCCACCCGCACCCGCACACCACACGGCCGTCAAGACACGCTCACAGCAGGGAGGCGGGCGGGGCGGGGCGGGGCGACGGGGGCGGGCCTTGTTGATGAGCTCGTACATGAGGCGGGTGTGCTCGGGGACGGAGGCGAACGTCTGCGGGTCGCGGGTGATGAAGTTGTCGAAGCCGGGCAGCATCTCCTCGAAGTAGTCGTAGGCCCACTCGCCCAGGGCCGTGCACATCTGCCGGTAGACGCCCCACAGGGCCGGCGTGATGCGGGGCACCCAGAAGGTGTACACCTCGACAAGCTGCAGCACCTCCGTCAGGAACTCTGCGCCCGCCCCGACCACCACCACCCCACCACAGCAGAGCCAATCCAGAGCATCGGTGAACCCATTGCCGGCGGGTGGCAGCGTGGGCACCCGCCCGGAGGGAGGGCCGGGAGGGCGGGCGGTGGGGGGCGCGGGGGGTGTGCGGGGGGCGCGGACCGAGCTTCTCGACGTTGATGAAGGGGACGAAGACGGACAGCATGGCCGGCTCGATCTGCTCGAAGACCGCGCTCATCCGCTGCATGCTGGTCATCAGCGTCACAAGCGCCCGCAGGCAGCCTGCCCACCACCGCCACGGCCCGCGAAGCGACAGGCAGGCCCAGAGCAGAAGAGCGGTCTGAGGACAGGCAGGAGGGCACGCGGGTCTTGGCATCGGCGGGGCAGGTGGGGTTGGGTGGGGTGGTGGGGTGCCGACCCACGGCCGCCAGGGCGCTGTCGTCGTCGTCCTCGTCGCAGTTTGCCAGGCGGACGAAGTGCTGGCAGAGGCGGGTGGCCATGTCGAGGGCCAGGGGCTGCATCTCCTCGCCGAACTGGTCGATGATGGCCTCCAGCGAGAGGAGCAACTCCTCGTTGCCCATCTCGTCCATCAGCTT
Organism: Paratrimastix pyriformis; assembly: GCA_027972325.1. Classification (NCBI taxonomy): domain Eukaryota; phylum Preaxostyla; family Paratrimastigidae; genus Paratrimastix; species Paratrimastix pyriformis. The sequence continues at coordinate 244,280 of JAPMOS010000033.1, read as the reverse complement.
GAAGAACTCCTCCACCAGCGGCTGCAGCAGCGGCTTGACCAGCTCCGCGCAGGTCTCGTCCCGGATCAGGTGCCGCATGGCCAGCGCAGACTGGATCCGAACGGGCGGGTGCCCGTCCCGCAGGCAGCTGCCAGGCCCGGTGGGTGGGACGGTCAGAGGGGGCGGAATGTATGGGCGCGGGTGTATGGGCGCGGGTGCATGGGTGTATGGGTGCGGGTGCATGGGTGTATGGGTGCGGGTGCATGGGTGTATGGGTGCGGGTGCATGGGTATATGGGTGCGGGTGCATGGGTGTATGGGTGCGGGTGCATGGGTGTATGGGTGCGGGTGCATGGGTGTATGGGTGCGGGTGCATGGGTGCGGGGCGGACGCGAGGATCTTCTGGATGGCCGCCGTGAAGTTGGGCCGGTCCTTGAAGTCCAGCTCGGAGAACTGGCCGTACACCCAGCAGGCGCGGGCCCGCAGGTAGGCTGCAAAGGGAGACCCAGACATACACAGGGACAGAAGACGGCACGGATGAGGAAGGGCGGACGGTGGCCGGCTTGCCACTGTAGGATGGGGGGCGGGCGGACGGTTGTCGGAGGTGAGCTCGGGCAGGACGTGGGTGGTGATGAGGGCCTCGATGTTGCTGGCGTAGGGCTCGCGCTCCTTGAGCTCCTCGCTGATGATGCCCAGCCCAAGCAGGGCGGCCTCCTTCTCCAGGTGGTTCCGGTTGGCCGGGGGCGTCTCCAGGTACCTGAATGGTGGTTGAGTGGTGATGAATGTTGGGTGGAGAAGGAGGGGGAATGACCCAGTCCCAGCGAGAGGCGCAGGACGGAGCAGCCGGTTGAGGGTGATAATGATTGGATGATGGTGATGATTGGATGATGGTGATGATTGGATGATGGTGATGATTGGATGATGGTGATGACTGGATGATGGTGATGACTGGATGGTGATCATTGGGCGATGATCATTGGGCGGATCGGCGGACCGGTTGAGGATGCCCGCGAAGAGCTCGCTGCAGAGGGGAAGGGTGGCCGCGGGGCGCACCTTTGCCATCTCGAGCAGCAGCGAGGTGGCGGCCATCTTGGGGAAGTAGTACTCCTGGATGACGTCTGCACCACCCCAACGTGGGCGACGGTGAACACCTCCTCGGGCCGGGACCTGCCTCCCCCCCCCCCCCCCCCCCCCCCCCTCCTCCCCATGGCCGAGCCCCTCCCATGGCCGAGGGGAGGGGGGATGGGAGGCCGGCCGACGGACCGAACTGCTTGCGGACGAACTCGTAGGGGTCTTCGGTCCAGAGGGCGATGTCGTCGGCGGTCAGGCAGATGATCGGGAAGATCACCTCGGCCACCAGGGGCCGCAGGTGGGGCTTGAGGGCCTTGAAGACGGCGTTGTTGGGCAGGCTGCAGGCAGGCGCACACCCGACCCACGCGTCATCCCCACGACGATGAGCGGCGGGGAGCGTGTGCTGGGTGCGGGGCAGGGCGGGGAGCGTGTGCTGGGTGCGGGGCAGGGCGGGGAGCGTGTGCTGGGTGCGGGGCAGGGCGGGGAGCGTGTGCTGGGGGCGGGGGCAGGGCGGGAGAGGTCGGCGGGTGGGGCGGGGCTGTCGGCCGGACCAGGAGACCATGAAGTTGAGGGCGTCCTTGAGGCAGGTGTCCGTCACGAACTGCCCGGTGCGCTTCCAGTTCAGAACCTGGGCCGCCACAAGCCAGAAGAAGGCGCGCAACGGTGGTGAACGCCGAGCGGGCCGTGTCGGGGTGGGAAGGGGGGTATAGGGGGGTGGGGGGGGGGGGGGGGGGGGGGGGGGGGGGGGGGGCGACGGACGGCCATGACGGAGTTCATGGCGGGGATGGCCGCCTGGGCGAGCCAGTGCTTGCAGAAGGTCTTGTACTCCTTGCCGGCCACGTCGGGCAGCCCGTAGCGGCGGAAGAGCCGGTCGAGGATGTACAGGATCCACTTCTTGACCCCCCACCAGGCGAACTCGGCACGCTGCTCGGGGATGGGCTGCCCGCAACCAGACCCACCGCCGGGGAGGTCGGGTGGTGAAGAGATGGAGGGGATGGGAGGGAATGATGGATGATGGGCGCGGATGCGGGGGTCCGGACCTGCACGGCCTCGGGGATGGGGGTCTGCAGCTGGGTCAGCATCAGGGGGATCCACTGGGCCATGCAGGCCGGGTCCTGCAGCATGTTCGGCAGCACGATCTGACCACCGCAACCCCCCCGGAATCAGAGTGAGCCCCCATGCGGACGGTCCCCTGGTTGGGGCCACGTGCAGGGGCAGGGCAGCGGGGCGGACGTGCATGGCGGCGTAGTAGCACTTGAAGACGTTCTTGGCCATGAGGCCCAGGTGGGGCTGCCACGAGTTTAGGGCCACGATGTGCGAGACCAGCCCGTAGAGGACCGGCAGCGTCCGCGCCAGGAGCTCGTCGAAGGGGGCCCGGAGCTCGCGCCGCTTGTACTCGTACTTCTTGTAGAGGAACCGCAGCCCAACCAGGGCGCCCGCGATGCGGGTCTGGTCCTGGGTGGCGAAGTTCTGCAGGATCTGGTCGACCAGACCAGGCCACCGCTCGGGGTAATCAAAACTGGCGATGGCATTGATGCACAACCCGAGATGAGTCCTAGAGAAAAGAAACAGCAGCGTTCATGTTGATGAGACATTGATGTGCCGGCTTGACGGATGCTTACGACAGACTGGACAAGTGACGGGGCAGTAATGAGGGATTCGAGAATGTTCTGTCGGATCATTTGACGCTCCTCCTCGGCCACCTTTGTTTCCCACCGCCTGCAAATGGCGTTCTTCAGAACAAGGACAGCGGAGAGCCGGATTTGCTTGTCAACTAGCAAAGAATAAGGAAATATGGGACAAGACCGGGAGAGAGGGCCGGACTTTGTTGGTTGGAAACAAACCGGAGCATCGTGGTGAGAAATCCGGCATTTTCCTCCCACTACAAAAAGAATCAGCTGGGTCCAACACTGATAAAAAAAGATTGCGGACAGCGGCGAGGGTCCGTTCTGCCCCCTGCCGTGCGTTCTCATCGTTGATCATAGTAGCAGCCAGGACATTAAAAATAGTTTGGTCGTCGATCGCCGCAGCCATGGAGAAGCAACGCAAAAAGAACCCCACCAAGAAAACGTCGATAACCCCGAAGCACAGGCGGCTGTTTTTGCGATAATGTTCTTCGAACGGCCGCCACCGCCCACCACAAGAGCACGGGCCTGGCATGCTTCAACGTGGCTCTCGACCAGTACAAGATGGAGAGCGACCCCAACGCCAAGATGGGCTAAAACGGTGAGTGGGGTAAAATCCTTTCTTTTTGTCCCTTTTCTTGAAATGAATCCTCTTCTTTTCCTTTGTATCGTCTCCTCTTCCCTCTCTTTCTTTCTTCCCTCACCCCTTTCATCGTTCTTCTCCGGCAATTGCCCCATTGTCCCCGGGCCAACACGTTTTTCCCCTTCGAACGAGCGCTCGGCCGCACTAAATTCGGGTTCCCCGAAAGCGCAAGCTTTCTTCTTTTGAGATTTCTCTAAAAACACAAACTACCTCATGTGTTCGGAAGTGTGAGACGACCCCAACACGCAGTCAAAGCTGCACCTCTTGTCTTCTTATCACCACCTTTCTTTCGGACTTGCCTTCGCCCAGTGGCATGCTGACCCAAGCGCTGTGATGGTCGCAAGATCGGCCAGCCAGAACCAGGGACCCCCGGCATCATCATCGAGTACAGGTCAAGTTCGGGCCATCGAGGTCGTCGCTCTTCCCATCCTTCTCCTAGGGTGGTGGCACGGAACGAGCAGCACGGTGCCGGGGGAGTCGACGACCGGGGACCAGTGCAGAAGGAGTGACCGATGACGCGGTGCTTCTTTACGCGGTCATTTGGATGGGTGGACATTGTCCGTGACCTGAGGGGCAAGGGAAGCCGACAACACCGGCGTGCAGACAATAAATCTCCGGTAATCACCCTCATCGTTCTTCTCCGGCAATTGCCCCATTGTCCCCGGGCCAACACGTTTTTCCCCCGTAATCGTCAATTGGCGGATTGTCGGCATTGCGATAATAACACAAGGATATTACCCCCTGTATGCAACAGCAGCGTCAGAGTGTTGATTCCACTACCGACAGACGATATCCAGCAATGAATCAATCTGCTGATCCTGCCCAAAACTCACTTATGACAAGGATCGAATTGACATTCGATCCAAGTTTGCGAGCCCTCCAGATGACCGGAGAGATTGTCTCACACGCCCACCAAACAATCGAGCATGTCCGGTCAATTGCATGCGAAAATCTAGATAAGAAGTTTTCTGTTGGTCTGTTTCTCTTTCCTTCTGATTTTCCCGCATCACCCCAATTCCGGCATCAGATTTTTGGAAGCCCAATGCCGATTTCTTCACCCTCTCTGTTCGCGACAGTAACGGCATCTTTGTCCCGATGTCCATCCAAGACCGATTGGCAGAACACCGACCCAGGACCGGTCCCTTTCGGATCCGCTTCTCTGTGACCGAGTCCCGCGTCCCGGCCTTTGCCCGGGCGGGCATGGAATTCCTGGTTCGAATGATGCGAACGATCCGTGCATCTCCAGATGCCGTGAAGCTTCTCCCAACGCACACAGCTCTCTGTGATGATGCCTTCGGGACGACTGTCTCCTACCTGAAGAGGATGGACTCGGGTCTGTCCCCGTCCCCCGTCTCCCCATTGTGTTGCCAGCCCGATAGAATTGTCGTTGTGGGTAATTTATCGCCGATTGTCATTTGTCATTGTCGGTGAGGTGTTAACCCCCATTTGTCCTTTTTCCCCTGCCGCAGCTTCCCTTCAATCCCTCTCCCGTGAAGTTGCTTCCGTCGCCGTGTGGGGCCCTGTGCCGACACCTTTGGTCATCCCTCTGAACCCTTTGACACGGTATGACCCGCCGCCTGGTTGGATCGACCTCCTGGACCGAAAGGATCCGGCCAGCTGCTCGGTGCTGGAGCTGATGGCCGAGTTGATGACCAACCTCCCGGCGGGCCCCGTTCTCCGCCGGTACGCCAACTTGATCACGGGCCTGATGCTGATCGCCATGTTTCTCACCGAGGGTCCCGGTCTGCCGTCGGCCCCGATCCCACATTTCATCCCCATTCACCTTGCATCTCCTGCCCTGCTCGCAGCGGCGATCTACTCCCCCTTTGAGATGGGCGGGGTTCTGCTGGAGCCCGCGGCACGCTACATCACCAAACTGCTTCGCGATGGGTGGGTCGACGATCGTCCACGCCGACCGGCCACCAAGCCCTCGGCCTCGTGCCCTGTGCCGTCATCGAACCCGCTGCTCAAGCACCAGCCCCAGGCTCTTTCAGCCCCCGCTTCTACGGCCTCTCCGATCCCTGCTGCCCCCCTGACCGCTCCCTCGTTCTCCGAAACGGTTTTGTCTTTCCCCTGCGAGCCCGAGTGGGTCGCCAGCTTCGTGGAGGAGGAGGAGGAGAAGAGGACCCGCAAGGACTCCTCCATCCCTCATCCGTTCCGCCCATCCCGTCTGTCCCATCACACCCCTCGTCGCCTTCTCCTTGCTGCCTTTTTCTCTGCCCTCATGGTCCCCATTGTTCTCATCCCCCCGCCACAGTGAAGGGGTGCGATCCCATCCTGCTCTCGCTCCCCTTGGTGGTGATGGGAACCGCCCTGAAGAATGAGAAGCTTCGCGCCTCCCTTGGGGGCAAGGTCTGCCCGCCACCATGTGTCCGCCCATTGCTCACTCATATGGCACACACCTAGCGCCGGAAGGTTATCCTCAACCGCTACGTCCGCGAGGCCAGCGAGCAGGTCATCCTCCAGGCAACCCGCAGCGGAGACTTCCGGAGCGCTGAGCTTGTGGGCAAAGTGCTTGTGTGCTTCTCCAAGCATTCTAGTCTGTCTCCCCTGCTCCACTTTCCCCCTCGCGCGCTTGGTCTGGGTATGAGGTCTCATTCCAGGCTGGTTTTTCGCATTTGCGCTTCCGCTTGCTAGCGTTACCCGCCCGGTACAAGCGAGTCAAGACGGTCGCTCGGCTGACGACACAGGTGCTTTCGCCCCTCGTCAAGGAGCTCGAGATCCCCAAGCCCCGCGCGCTCTCCCCCGGCGGCCCACCCGGTCCCATGACACCCCAGGATCGCGTGTACATTTTCGTTCTGGCCGGATACGTGGCACAGATGCTCGCCAATTTGGCCACACATCGCATAGGTCTGCTGCATGCACGCACCTTATTCGGGTACCACCTTATTTCTGCTGCTTTTCTGCTGCGTGCTCCCAGATCCGCTCGGGAATTCCATCACCATGGCCTCGACCAGGCTCTACACGCGCCTGCGCGCCCTCTATGAGGCTGGCATCCAGACCCGGCTGCCGGCCCACCTCAAGACCCAGGGTCCCCGCGAAACATCTCCGCCCACAACGGCCACGACGTTGGGCGCCAGCTGTCTGTGTTCCTTCCCGCCCCCGCATCTCGAACCGACCACTCCCGCCCTGCCCACAGTGACCATGCAGGAGCACATCCCCGACCACGTTGTGACCTTCCACCAGGCCCTGGAGGCCCTCTTCCTTCTCGCGATGCAGGTCCCCAGCAACATCAAGGCACGACGTCTGTTGTGCCGGCCCTTCGGCCTCCTGCCCCCTTGTGCCTCTGCGCGCGCCTTTCCTCATTGCCCCTCGCTTACGTTTCCACCATTTTGCGACGCCAGTCTGCGAGGCGTCCAAGAAGTACCCAGGGCACAAGGTTTTCTGGCTGGGTCCCCAGGCGGTCGTGGCGAGGCTTGGCCCCAGCGCCACCCCCACCTTGCTTCACCCTGAGACAGCCCAATACATACGCCACATCGCCCGCGTCGAGGACCCAGCTTGGGATCTGCAGATTGTCGCCCATCACGGATCGACCGAGCCGTCTTCCCAGCAGGAGAACACTCGACCCTCCATAGTAAACCCCAACACCCCGATACCTGTCCAACCCGCCACACCGGCTCCCTCACCGGTTCCCTCCGATGACGAGGCCGAGGATATGACGACCGATGACGAGGACGACGAGTGCGAGGACCATGACACCAACGACGGAAAGCCCACCCTCACCGCAAGGAACGAGGATCTCGTCTCATTCAACCTGCGCTCCCCCGACGTGCCGCTCAGCCGGGCCTTCTTCTGGCGCCACTGCCCGACCTTGATGGCTCGGCTGGCCCTGCTCGACGAGGCCGACCGCTCCCACTGGCGCCGGGTGCTTGACCATCGCCGGCCTCTGATCGTCCAAGCTCTCGCCGTCGCCGAAATGGGTCCCGTCGGTGGGGCCGATCCCATCGTGGGGGCCGACCCCCTGCCCATCGTGGGGGCCGACCCCCTGCCCATCGTGGGGGCCGACCCCCTGCCCATCGTGGGGGCCGACTCCTTGGCCCTCATGGGGGCCGACCCGATGGCCGTCGAGGGGGCCGACCCGATGGTCATCGAGGGGGCCGAGCTTGCAGGCATGACCGCTGATGATGCCGGCATGGTCATCGAAGAGACCGACGAGAAGTGCATCCAGACCCTGCAGCGATACGAGCGCTTTGTCGTCCAGAGTCTGCCCGACCCGGGGCCCGGCCCGGACGGGCCCATCCCCGAGACGGTCGTGGCCCGGATGCCCGTTCGGCGCTTGCTGGAATCCCTGTGGGCCCCCTGCACCACTCCGGGATTCTACAGGTGCACCGTGCGCTCCGAACACGCGAACTTTGCCCTGATGAAGCCCGTCCCCATGCCCAGCCCGTTCCCCCTGTGGCGCATGTCCACCTACAAGGAGAAGGCCCGCGGCCAGGAGGTTGCCCCTGGGCTCACTACTCACGACGCCATCCACCTGCGCATCGTCATGTCTGTCCCCTTCACTTGCCCGATCTCCACCCCCGCCATCAATGGGATGGTTTTCTGACGACGCGCTCACTGCCCGTGGGGTGCTCCTGTCGTGCAGTCTGCATCTGGGCACCGTCTCGACCATGATGGCGGCCTTCCCGCGCGTGGGGGCCGAGCTGCCCCCCACAACGCAGGACTCGATTGCCGACGGGCTGCGGCGGGTTTTCGTCGAGTACGCCCCGCTCAACGATGTCGCCGTGAAGAGCCGGTACTGCGCCAAGACCACCATCTACAACATGGGCCACCAGTGGAACGGGGGCCCACCCCACGTCAGCCAAGTGACGTCCCTCTTCGACCATCTGGCGGCCCGGGTGGCCCAGAGCCCCTACTACGAGTACGTCATCGTTTACGCGGAGGGTCACCTCGACGGCCCATACCTCCGCTGCCCGGGGGCCCCATCCCATCGTCTGTCGTCCAGCCCCTACCCCGCGTTTGCCGTTGTGGGTGCCGCCCCGCCTTCTGCTCATCTGATCGTCTCCTCTCTCGGGTCGGCCCCGCCAGCTGCCGGTCGGGACGGCGCGTGGCAGCCGGGGTTCGAGATGCGCGAGCTGCGGGACCGGGTCCGCCAGCTGCACGCCCAGCGGAGCCTGCTGCTGATCCAGGGGTGCGCCCTCGACACCAACCCGCTGCCGGCCGCCCAGTACGAGGAGTACGTCGCCGGCCCCGCCCACCGGCTGCCACCCCTGCAGCCCGTCTTCGCGTCCCTGGGCTCCCAGATCCCACTGCCCCCCCCCCTTGGCCCTGCCCCACAAACCCCTGCTGGGCGTCATGATCCCGCCCACCCTAACGGCCCCCCTCCGAGTGGCCACCGCAACCCCCGAACCGGCGACCGCAACGGCAATCGCAACTGCCCCCACGCCAGCCACTGCCGCTGCGGTTGCTGCCCAGCTGACCGAGTGCGAGCTGGGCCAGGCGTTCGTCTACAGCATGGTCCGCCCCCCGCCCATCCTCGCCTCGGTCCATCTCCTTGCCGACCATGGTCGTGATTTGGCCCCTCCTCACACGCTCTCATCTCTTCTGTGTCCCCTTCCACAGCGGCCCTTTCCGAACGGCCCCGGCCGATACGCCGCCCAGGGGGTCGTCAGTCTGGCCGACTTGGGCGAGACCCTCGAACAGGACCCGGTGCTCTTCTACGGCCTCGGCACCGACCGCCAGGGAGACCCCCTCCCCGTCCTTTGCGGCGAGGGGCCCTCACCGCCCCCTCTCCCGCCACCCCCACTCCCGCCACCCCCACTCCCGCCACCCCCGTCGCCCGCTCTCAGCCTGCCATCCGGCGGCTCGCCCGTCCCCCTCCGGCAGGCGCCGTCTCTGGTGGGACGACCGCTCCCATTCTCCCCCTCGGCCCCTCTCACAACCCCCGCAACACCCTCGGCCCCTCTCACCACCCTCGCCACCCCCACGGCCACCCCGCCTGCTCTTCCCCCAGCCCTTTCAGTCCTTTGTTCCGCCTTTTCCACGCCAACCCCTCCCCTTTCCGCAACTTCAACCACACCGCCCGGGCCCCTCCCACCAGCGCCCACCACCCACTCGCACGCTGGCGGGCCACCTGAGCTCCTCCGATCCTCGTCATCCGGCAACTCACGCAGCTCGGGGTCCTCTTCGTTGGGCAAAGAGACCCCTCTCACCCCACCCTCGGCGTCCCGTCGCGTCCGATGATCAAGGGCGAGCCCTGAATGCCCTGAATTATTTTCCATGTTGCGGGCGCCCTCGAGTGGATGGGCAGCACAACAACAATCCGGAGCCGATCCTGCCCCGATCGCGCGGGTCCGCGGAGGCCCCCCGTGATCGGCGCGGGTTTGTGCTACTCGACGTTGTGCTGCCCATCACCAGCGCCGGCATCAGAAGCCCCACCCCGATGGCTCCATCGGCCGGACCCGTCTTCTTCGACCTCAAACCCCAATTTAATCGATTCAGTGCGTCCGGCCGACGACCCATGATTGAGCTCAACCAGTTAAACCAGGCTGACCAAATCCCTGCCCCGCATACCCAGTATATACCGGGCCGGCCAAGAGACTGCAACCGAATAGTCCTCCTGTCGTTTGTGCCTTGCAGGCGAGGGGTCCTCGAGACTTGGGTCGAACTGACTGACTGGCGCCGCTTGCCCAAAACCAAACACCCCCAGAGGCTGCTCTGGCGAGGCTCTCTTCGCGGCACAAGGCGCGCGGATGGGTCAGCAGGACAGACGAGAGGAGAGTCCGGCAAGCCGACACGAGTGGCACACGAGGGTCGAGGAAGAAGGGGGGAGATGGGAAACAACGAGAATAAACCGCCGAAAATGATTCACGCCGGCCCTTGCGGTGCACGGGGGGAAGGAGGAGGAGGGGGAGGAGAGCGGCGGGGGGCGGCCCGAAGCGAAACTGCCCCCGCAACCAGAAAACCGGATGGGGGGGAGGGCGCACCCCCCCAGGATGATAATACAAGGGGGCCAGGAGAGGATGGATGGGGTTTAGTACCCCATGCGGGTTTAGTACCCCATGCGGGTTTAGTACCCCATGCGGGTTTAGTACCCCATGCGGGTTTAGTACCCCATGCGGACATCCTCCTCCAGGGAGCCCTGCGGGGGCAGCCCGAAGGGGGTCGTGAAGCGCTTCTGGTGGGTGAGCACGGCCGCCCCGGCCCGCAGCTGGCCCAGCAGGTGGAGGCCGTCCTGGGGCAGGGCGAACCAGCGCAGCTCCTCGAAGGCGGCCGGCAGGGGGCACCGCTGGGGGCCCGTCAGCTGGATGGCGTCCGCGTGGCCCACTAGGAAGGCCACCAGCCGGTCGGCCTGGGCGAAGTAGCCCTCGCGGGTGGCGGCCCGGTCGGAGGCCGAGGCGCAGGGGACGCAGGGGGCGCGGGCCGGGGCCGGCTTGTCGGCGGCCAGGGCCCCGATGGCGGCCGCGAAGTCGTCCAGCAGGGTCACCGGCGCACGGGCGAAGGGCTGCCCCAGCTGCTCGGCCAGGGCCGCGTCAGGGCCGCCGATGGGCTGGGCGGACAGCGCAGGGGGGGGCGCAGACGCACGGGTCAGCATATGAGGCCGGCCGAAGGCAGGTCCTCAACTCCCCGCTCCCTCGGTTCCTCCCCAACCAGGCAGACAATCAGGCAAAGGCAGGCAAGTCAGAGGGCGAGGTCATGACGGACGGCGGCCGTGTGGAGGCCCGAGTAGCGCCAGAGGCCGTCCCGGGCGGCGAAGTGGTACAGGGGCAGCAGCTTCCAGCCGTGGGTGGCGATCCAGGCCACGGCCCGGATGAGGAAGGCCACCTCGTCGGCGGCCATGTGGTAGTGCAGCGAGAGGCGCGCCCAGCCGGGGTGAGCGTCGAAGCCCGAGACGACAATGTTCTGCAGCGCCTCGGCCGTGGGCTGGGCGATCTGCAGCAGGTGGTGCGCGTAGACGCCCGCACAGGCGCAGCCCGACCGGGCCTGGATCCCGAACAGGTCTGCGCGCCACCGCCCCGGCCCGCACCCGACCCAAGCCGCCAGTTGAGGAGGAGGTTAGCCCACGGTCGCCAGAAAAGACCGGGCCGGGGTGGGGCCGCCATGGCGGCGGGGCGGGGCGGACCGTTGAGCAGGACGACGATGAAGTTGTGGTGCAGGTAGCAGACGGTGGGCTGGGGCGGGACCGTGGCCGGGGCCTGGCCGAAGGGCAGCCGCATGATGAAGGCCACGATGGACAGGCGCCCGTGGGGCTCCTGGGGGCCCAGCAGCTGCAGGCGGGGGTGCGGCTGCCAGACGGCCCACGCCTGGCGCAGGGCGGCCTCCTCACGGCTCTGGATGGTCTGCGTGCCGATGAGCTCCTTCAGCCGGAAGGCCAGCCCCGCTGCTCGGCCCAAAGCCCATGCCCCATGCCGCCCACCCGAGCCGCCAGAGATCATCCCGAGGTCAGAGAGCGGTCACCACCACCACCACCACCACCACCACCTGGCATGGTGGCAGACAGGCAGGCAGGCTGTGTGGCGGCGGGGCGGGCGGACCGCGGATGGAGCCGATGATCTCGGGGGTGCCGCCCTCCTCGCGGTGCTCGATGTTCCGGTTGAAGACGTGGCCCGCCTTGGTCACGTAGAGCACCGTGCCGCCCCCGACCTGGGCCGGGACGGTGTTCATGAAGACCCGCTGGTGGGCCACCAGCACCCCGGGGGTGCCCGGGCCCCCGATGAACTTGTGGGTCGACACGAAGACCGCGTCGGGGTAGGGACATCGCGCAAAGTCCGGCTCGTGCACCCAGGCGGCTGCCAGAGAGGACGTGGGGGGGCATGGCCGGTGAGCCCGGGATGCGAGGATGGGTGGGGCTGTACGGGGAGGTGGGGGGGATGTGTAAGGGCGGGGGGACGGACGGGCATCGAGGCCCGAGGGGGGCGGGGGCAGCTCCTTCTTGGGGGCCGCCCCGCCGCTGCAGGTGGTGCAAACGGAGGCCCGGGCGGGGCCCGAGGCCCCCGCGCAGCCGTCGCCCATGGGCCCAGCGCCCGCAGAGGGCGATGGGGGCGGGGCCGGGGCCGGGAAGAACTCGGCGTCGTCGGCGCCCATGTTGATGTCGAGGTAGGGCCCCGCGGCCGCGTAGTCGAAGAAGGCCAGGGCCCCGTGGCGGTGCAGCACCCGGGTCACGGCGGCCGTGTCGGTGACCACGCCCGTCACGTTGGAGCCCGCCGAGAAGCTGCCGATCTTCATGCCCACCTTCGCGTACCGGACGAGCTCCTGCACCACCACCATCATCACCATCACCAGCGGTCCGACAAGGCGCCGGCAAAACAGGACCAGACGAGAGGCGAGAGAGAGAGAGAGAGAGAGGGTGTTGAGACAGAGGAACCCAAAGAAAGGGCGCGGAATCGGACCCGCTCGAGCTGGTCCATGTCGATCCGACCCTCAGAGGTCAGATCGATCTCGACCACCTTGGCGATCGACTCACGCCACGGCAGCCTGGGGACGAAATTAATCAGACGAAATTTGGGGTACAATGACAGACAAGTTGCTGTGATGCTCGTAACCGCTGGGGAGAAAAAGCGACGTCAATCAGATTGACAAGTCGAATGGTGTGAACAGACCCAAGGAAAATAACACATTCAACCTCCTCTTCACAGTGCTTGTGAGTGTGCTGGTTGCGACGGAGTTGGAGCACATCAATCATTCGGTTCACACATCCAGTGACCCCGCTCCCGCAGAAGATGACCGCATGGTCGGACCTACGGCGAGGAGTCGTGAGGGGGACATAGAAAGAACAGCAACAGACTTGGTGGCATGAACGCATTGACGGATGCATTCGCGCGCCTGCTCACGGGCCGCAGTGGTGGCACCGCCAGTGTGAGAAGCAACAGTGTGCTGATCGGGAAGAAAAAAGCAGATATGATATCTCTCAAAAGAACCAATAATATCGCTCAAACGAACCGTGTTTGCGTAGAAGGGCAGCACTTCCTCACTGATCATTTTTTCAATGAGGCCCACAGGACGGCCGGTGGCGGCAAAATCGCAATAAAGCATACATCGATCCCCAAATGGAGTCTTAAATGAAGCATCGTGACCGATCAGATCGGAGCGGAGACGATCGAGGAGCGGGTGGGCTTGCATCGTGATGTGCCAACAAGGGTATACGACCGAATGGGGGGATTCTCACTCTGTTGTTCATGTCAAATTTGAGGTCGCAGCCCCGCAGCCCAGCATGGTGGACCCCGCCATGTGTTTAGTTTGGTTTTTCCTCTTCGGCACCATTGCAAACGCAATTCTGGTGGATCCTTTGATGGCCACGCCCACCCACAAATTGAGACCGGATCGATTTGGGAGACCACTCGAGCTTGTCGCTCCCACAAGTGCGCAGTTTCCCCCTAACTCGCCCCCCCCTCTTCCTTCTGGATGCTCTCCGACGAGACCTTCTCCGGCGATTAGATTGGGTGACGGTTTTGTTCCTTCCCAACACAACGGACTCCAAAGTGTGATCCACGGGCAATGGCAACTCCAATACCGTAACTGCATGACGATCGGCCCTCCCCCGCCAACAGTGTGGACGGTCACTTCAAAAATGCCACAATATTACATGCCGTCATCGGTGGCTGCACTTTCACCACGCGTTGAGTGTCCACTCCCTTTCTAAAAATTTGTCTCTTTCTTGTTTGTTTGATCGATGTTGAAGATCGGTCATGTACATCTACAAATGATTGTGGGTCTGCTATGTCAGGCTCAGGATGTCACAGGTCGGGGGAAAGGGCAGGCGGAGACTCCACCGTACCCCTTCTCCCTCGAGGCCCCTTGGAGAGCACAGCCGGGGACGGAGAGACGGCCGGCCCATCGCCTTCCTCCTGGGTCTCGGCCTCGGGAGAGGCCTCCTTGGGGGGCATGTCCCCGAAGGGTTCCTCCCGGGGCTCCTCCTCCTCACTGGCGGGGGAGGCCTTGCCGCCCGCCGACTTGGGCTCCTCGCGGCGGGCGCGCCTGCTCACCCAGCCCGAGGACGAGGACGACCGGGCGGGCAGGGGGCTCTCGGGGGTCCGCTTGCGGGGCGACACGCGCTGCTCGGACGAGGCCGGCGAGGCGGGCGGCGGGCTGGCGGGGGCGGCCTTGGCCGAGGCGGGCGTCTCGACCATCTCCAGGCGCAAGGCGGCGCTCTCCGAGGCCTCGGCGCCCGCCCGCCGCTGCTGGGCCAGCTTGCGGGCAGCCGAGATGGGCACAGGCGGCTGCGGGGACGAGGGGGGGGGGGGGGGGGGTGGGGGACACAGAGGGGCCAATCAAAGACCCGGATGGGATGGGCCACGAGGAAGACGAGGAGGAGGAAGATGATGATGGGGATGCGGACCTCCTCTTCGTCCTCGTCGAGGACCGAGCGCGGGGTGGGCGGCGCCTTGGCCGAGGCCTCGCTGCGGGCGGGGCTGGGCGCCACCGGGGCCGCCTCAGGCTCGTGATCAGGCTCGATGGGCTTGGGGCCGGGGGTCTCCTCGCCCTCGGCGGCGGCAGGCCCCGGGGCGGTGGGGGCCGCGGCCTTCTTGGCGTCCTTGCCCTCCTTGGCGCCCTGCGTCGGGGGGTGGCGAGGGGGTGCGGCGGCCAGAGGGCGGCGATGAGCCGAAGGGACCGACAGAAGGGCCGGGTGGCGAGGAGGAGGAACGCACCTTCTTGGCGGGGGCAGCCTTCTTCTTGGCGGGGCGCTCCTTGGCGCCCTCCAGGGCGGCCCGCACCTTGCCGTAGAGGGTGGCCTCGAGGCCCCGCTCGCGGCTGCGCAGGGCCGGGATCAGGTGGGCCTCGGGGCCGATGCCCGGCCGGCCCAGCTGGCCCGACTGCTCGGCCACGTGGGCGATGATCCCCTCCAGGCTGCGCCCACGCAGGGTGCCCAGCAGCCCACGGGTGAGCAACCGGGGACGGGGCGCCGAGGGCGGCAAGGGGGGAGGGGGAGGGGGAGGGGAGGGGGAGGGGGAGGGGGAGGGGGAGGGGGAGGGGGAGGGGAGGGGGGAGGGGAGGGAGGGGAGGGGAGGGGGGAGGGGGAGGGGAGGGGAGGGGGAGGGGAGGGGAGGGGAGGGGAGGGGAGGGGAGGGGAGGAGGGGCGACAGAGGCGGGGGCGGACCACTTGTGGGCGGTGTCCTTGTCGACCCCGTCCGCGTAGGCGGCCGCGACCCACTTGAGGAGGGGCCCGCTGGCGGGCAGCAGCGGGAAGGCGTACGTGAAGACGGCCGTGAAGAGGGCCAGCTGGTTGGCCGACCGGAGGCCCCGCTTGGGCTCCTCTGCGCAGGTGCCGACCGTCAGCCCACCGTCAGCCCACCGTCAGCCCACCGTCAGCCCACCGTCAGCCCACCGTCAGCCCACCGTCAGCCCACCAATATGCACCGGACATCCGCCATGGATCCCGCCAGCGGGGACCGAGTGGGGGGCAGGTGGGGGGCCTCAGGGGGGCGGCGACGGACGGGCGAGGATGTTGGCCAGGAAGTGGGCCGTGCCCTCCATCTGGCGGGCCCCCACCAAGGCCGGCTCCTCCTGGTGCAGCTTGTACAGCTGTCCGCCCGCCCGCCCGCCCGCCACCATCAGGCCCCAGCACAACACAGCACATCGCATCGCATCGCATCGCAGCACACGACCGGGTTGAGCAGGCGGGCTACTACTTCTCCTTCCCGCCCATGGGGGCATGGGGGCATGGGGGCATGGTGGGCGAAAGCCATTCCTCTTCCTCTTCTTGCCGCCCATGGAAGGGCAGGTCCCTGGGCAGGGACCCCGGCAGGAGCAGGAGGCGGGGTCAGGGGTGGGTGGGGACGGACCTCGATGAGGAACTCGGCGTCGGTGTCTGCGGGGGTGCGCGCCTGGCTGGCGGCGGCCTCGTCGGCCCTGTGGCGCTTGTACGCCTCGGCCACCAGGTCCGCGACGGCCTTCCCGTGGCCCAGCAGCAGCAGCCCCTGCACGGGCATCAGCGGCTGCACACGGGCGCAAAGGCACGCCACGCCAGCCACCCCAGCGACCCACCCACCCCACCATCCGACGATCCGATGAGCGATGGGCCCATCCATCAAGCGACGTCCCCCCTCCACTCGATGGGCCAACGAGAGGATGGGCCCACCAACGAGCAGGCACACCTGTCGATGGCGATGGCGATGGCGATGGCGATGGCGATGGCGATGGCGATGGCGATGGCGATGGCGATGGCGATGGCGATGGCGATGTCGGTGGGATGGATGGATATATGGATGGGATGGATGGATATATGGATGGGATGGGATGGGATGGGATGGGATGGGATGGGACGGATGGACGGCGTGGCTGGCTGGGTGAGAGCGGGGCGCGGTGTGCGGGCCTTGAGCTCGGCGATGCGGGTGGCGAAATATCCCGTCAGGCAGGAGGCCAGCCGCTTGAGGGCCTCGTAGTGCTTGGCCCGGGCCGCCTGGCCGGCAGCCAGCTCATCAGGGTCCCTGCTCACCCGGCCAGCCAGCCAGCCAGCCAGCCAGCCAGCCAGCCAGCCAGGCCGTGCGGTCGGCGGGCGTGAGACGGTGGGGGAGACGGGGAGGACGGGGGCAGGACGGGGCAGGACGGGGGCAGGACGGGGCAGGACGGGGCAGGACGGGGCAGGACGGGGGCAGGACGGGGGGCAGGACGGGGCAGGACGGGGCAGGACGGGGCAGGACGGGGGCAGGACGGGGGCAGGACGGGGGGCAGGACGGGGGCAGGACGGGGGCAGGACGGGGGCAGGACGGCGGGGCAGGGCGGCGGGAGCGGACTCGGGCTTGCGGCGCCTGTGGGGCAGGTCGAGGAGGTGGGGCGCCTCGCGGGCGGTGCGGGCCAGGGCGTAGGCGGCCTTGCGCTGGGTGCGGGCGGCCTCGTCGGCCTCGTCCTCGGCCGCCTCCTCGCCCAGGGCCTCCCACTGGCTCTGCAGCGACCCCGGATGCGGCCCCACTCGGCCTCCTCCTCATCCAAGAAGGGCAGCCGGCCCAGCTCCCCATCTGGGGGGGGGAGGGAGGGAGGGAGGGAGGGAGGGGAGGATCGACACGGGTCGATGGGGGAGTGGGGTATGCGGAGGAGCCAGGGTGGCGGGGCGGGGGCGGGGGCGGGGGCGGGGGCGGGGGCGGGTGGCGGGTGGCGGGTGGCGGGTGGCGGGTGGCGGGTGGCGGGTGGCGGGGAGTGGGGGCTGCGGACCGATGCGCCTGATCTCGGTGCCCAGGAAGGCCTTCATCTTTGCCAGCAGGGTGTCCGAGGCCCGCCGGGCGAGCAGGGTCAGCTGCCCCTGGGCCAGGCTCACCAGCCGGGCCGAGAAGAGCGTCAGGATGCTCACAAGCGAGTAGAACGCCTGCAGGAACGCCAGGCCCACCGGGACCACCACCGCCACCACCATCGCCACCGGCCATTCCGTGCCATCAATCCACCCCGTGATGAGCACTTCGGGGGGCGGGTCGGCAGATCGGCAGGTCGGGGGCTGTCTGGCGGGTGCGTGGCGGCGGGTGCGTGGCGGCGGGTGGCGGACCTGGGCACGGATGGCGGGTGCGGGGCAGTCGAGGAGGCCCTCGGTGTTCATCAGGGTCTCGTCCAGCACCTGGTCGAGCTCGCCGACCGTGTAGCAGCCCGGGTGCAGCGCCCCCTTACCCGCCGTCGACTCGCGCAGCTCTGCAGAAGCCCGGCGAGCCCCGGGGGAATGCGGGCGGGTGATGCGGCGTGTGGCGGGCGGGCGAGCAGCGAGGGCGCAGCCGGCGGGGTGAAGCAGGGGGCGGCCGGGATGGAGGGGGGTGGAGTGCCGTGTGTGCGGTGTGTGCTGTGATGGGGCGGGGCGCCCGCGGACCGTGGAGGGACCAGGTCAGGATGAAGAAGCACACGAGGGTCGCGTGGCGCACCGCCTGCAGCAGCAGCCGAAACGAAGAGGCCGACCCACGGCCCGAGCAGCCCGTCCAACCACCCAACCCCAACCCAACCCAACCCCAACCCAACCCCAACCCAACCCCAACCCCAACCCAACCCAACCCAACCCCAACCCCAACCCCAACCCAACCCAACCCAACCCAACCCAACCCGTCAGATGGCCCGCCACCGGGTGGCCAGGAGGGCGAGGTGGCATGTGATCCATCCGGGCTGTGCGATGCATGTTCTGTGGCGGGGTCTGTGTGGCGCTGGGGGCTGCGCGGGCCTTCTCGGTGAGGATGGGCCGGTCGGCGGCCCGTGCGGGGTCCTGGTCCTGCTCGATGAACCGGTCCAGCAGCACACGCACACGCAGGTGCAGGTCCCGGGCGTGGGCCCGCAGGGGCACCGCGGCCAGCAGGTGGCGGAGGCGCTTCAGGAGCAGCTCAGTGTTGGTCAGCACGGCCCCGCTGGGCCCGGCAGGCCCGCTGCCGCCCTGCGTCTGCGACTCGCCCGGGGCCGCCGCCGTCGGGTCAGCAGGCTGCGCCAGTCGGGTGGACGATGTGAGGCCGGGGCGGGGGCGGGGGCGGGGGCGGGGGCGGGGGGCGGGGGGATGAGGCACGAGGGGTCGGTCTGTGTACGTGCGTGTGCGTGTGCGTGTGCCTGTGCCTGTGCGTGTGCCTGTGCCTGTGCGGGGACGGACCGCCGCGGGGGCTGCGGCGCCCAGGCCGAGGGCCTCGAGGGCCGAACCGAGCTGGGCGATGAGCTGCTCGAGGAGCCCGTCGCAGGCCAGCTGGCCGTCCTCGGCCAGTGGGTGCTCGCCCTCGCGCAGCGCCCCCAGGGCGAAGGCCACGCTCTGCAGGCCCTCGGCGCTGGTCTGGGCCGCGTACAACCGCGGCAGGACGTGAAACAGCTCGCTGATCCGCTACCCCGTGCCAAGGCCGGGCCCCCCCCAAGCGCGAACGGGTGCCGAAAAAGACGACGATGAGCGACACTCACGGGACGAGCGAAGGGAAGCCAGCTGAGCCATTGAGATTTGGTGGGCCGGGTACGGGGAGGCGGGGGCGGGGGCGGGGGCCGGGGCCGGGGGACCTTGTCGAGGCGGAGCTCGTGGTAGGCGGCCAGGTCGATGGCCGGCACGAGGCCCGCCAGCAGCCGCACCGCCACTGGGTCGCCGGCGTACTTGTGCAGCAGGTCGGGCAGCCCCTCCGTCAGGGCCCGCGAGAAGACCTCGTAGCTGGTCTGGCGCTCCTGGGGGCTCAGCTGTCCAGCCCAGTCGACCGACCGCCAACCCGGTGACGATGGGTGGGAACCCGTGAACACCCAGGCCGCGCCAGGTCGGGGTCAGGCGGGCAGGGTCGGGGCGGAGAGGAGGCGCGGGATGGCGGGCGGGCGGGCGGGGCCGACCTTGACGAGGTCGAGCTTCTTGATGATGCGGCCGTGGTCGGGGCTGAGCTTCTTGGGGGGGGCGCACCAGAAGCAGCCCTCCACCGGGGCGGCGCCCTCGCGGCCCTCCCGCGCCGCGGCCAGGGAGCGCAGCAGGGGCACGGGCCGGCCGCGCTGCTGCAGGAGGGGCCCGAAGAGGCTGACGGCCGACAGGTAGAGCATGTGCAGCAGGGCCACCTCCTGGGCCTCGGTCAGGCCCTCAGACTGCAGCGCCTCCACCATGCCCACCCAGTTCTGCACCATCGCCGCCGCCCACCGCCATCCCAACGGTCGGTGCGGTCAGACACGCTCAGGCAGGGGCGGTTGGCGGGGAGGGTGGGGCGGTCGGACCCTGAGCAGGTCGCAGCGGGTCATGGCGAGCGCGTCCACGATGCGTCCGGCCCGGTCGGCCAGCTGGGGGCCCGCGGGGACCAGGCTGGCCAGGGCCGCCAGCCCCGTCAGCAGGCGCTGCTCGTCCCGGGTGGCCTTCGCGGTCCCGCCCCCAGCCGCCGCGGCCGGGCCCAACTCGCTGGATTCGCTCGAGGCCTCGCCCGCGGCTGCTCGGCCAACAGCAGGAACAACCAGCCGGGGGCCGGAGGGATCCACAGGGAGGCAGAAAAGAGAGCATCATCATCACCGGATTTGCAGGCTGGGCGCCAGGGAGCGGGGAGGGCGGCGGGTGTGGTGGGGCTGCTGCGGACCCGAGGCGCTGCTGATGTCGACCCAGTCGGCCAGGAAGAGGCCCGCCGCGATGCGGTTGCTGGGCAGCGGGTCCTCCAGCCGCCCCAGGACCGTCTGGATCTGGTCGGGCTCCAGCTTGCCCCGCCTGGCCCACCCACCGCCCACAGCCCCCCACCTCGTGAGGACCGGCTGGATCTTCGGCGCGGGGCAGGGGTTCGCAAAGACGCGGCAGGGCGGCCCGGGGGGGAGTGACCGCGGGCGGTCGGGGCAGCGGACCGGAGGAGCTGCCTGCAGAGGAGCAGCGCCGAGACGGCCGGGCCCTCGGCCGCGTCGGCGATGAGGCTCATGAAGCGTGGCATGAACCGGGCCACGAAGGTATCCAGGCTGCCCGCGAACTGGTCCCGGCTCAGCAGCTCGATCAGCCCGTCGGCCGCAAGCTCGCGCACCTCGGCCTCCTGTCAGATGGGCAGGTGGCGGTGGAGTCGGGCGGTTGGGCGTGCCATGTGGCGTGGGCAGGGCAGGTGGGCAGTGGCGGGCATGAGGGCAGGCAGGGGCTGGCGGACAGTGTCGTTGAGCTGCCAGCCGAGGTACTTGATGTACGAGTCGTGCAGGAAGTATGCGGGTAGCCTGGTGATCCAGCCCAGCATGGCCTGCATCGAGTCCCGCCGGATCTCGGCCGCCGTGTCCCGGAAGCGCAGCACAAACACTCTGCGGGTCCCGCCCCCCCATGACCGTGCGAGAGGGAGATGAATGAACCACACCCTGCGGGTCCCGCCCCCCAGGGCCGTGCGAGGAGAGGGAGAGGAATGAACCGGAAGCACAAACACCCTGCGGGGCCTGACGGACGAGCTGAACCATTTCTTGATGAGCTCCTCCAGGGCGGCGTTCTTCTCGTGCAGCGAGGCTTGCTGCTGGGCCAGCTCCTCCTCCCGCAGCCCCCCAGCCTGCCGGCCCGGGAGGTGGGTGGGACGGAACGGGACGGAACGGGGCGATGAGCGAGAGCGGGGCGACCGGAGGCGTGTGGGTTGGTGGGCAGGATGTGAGCGGACGTCTTGCTGCTGCTTGCGGGCCGCCTCGAGCTGCCTGGTGGCCGTGGCGAGCTCCTCCTGGACGGCGGCCGTGACGGCGCACAGCCCGTTGAGGACCCCGTACGAGGCCAGGGTGGCCGTGTGCCGGAAGGGCCGCTCGTCGCAGCTGCCCCGGGCCAACCCCAACGGGAGCAAATGAGCAGGCCGGATGGGCAGGGGGGGGGGGGGGGGGGGGGGGGGGATGGGGCGAGAGGGCCTAGAGGCGGGGCGGGCGGGGCGGGCGGGACCTGGTCAGGGGTGGACCCAGTCGGCCAGGGTGGGCATCAGGGTCTCGTCGTACAGCACGCCCACCTTGTGGGCCTCCTCCACAAGCTGCCAGCCCACCCCCAGGACCCACGGATGCAATCGGTCAGCCACAAGGCAGGTCGTTCGGGGGGCCGAGGGATGTGCACGCATGTGCGCGGGCGATGCGTGTGCGGCGGGGGGGACGGGCCTTGGTCCAGAAGAGGTTGAAGGTGCTCAGGAAGGGGCGCACCTTCTTGCCCAAAGGGTACGTCTTGGGCTCCTGCAACACAGAGGCCATGTGATGAGGCCAGTCGGGGGGGGGCCAGCCCACCAGAGACCCAGGAGGGAGCCACTGGGATGCGGCAGGTCGAGCAGCAGGGCGCGCGGACCTTTTCGCACAGCTGAGCGACAAGAGCACTATCGGGGACCTGGTCCATCATCTCCTCTTTAACTTGCGGGTCGAACCCCGAGCTCTGTTCAGGGTCGGTCGGGTCGTTGCAGAGAGAGCCAGAGACAGACCTCCACCAAAAAGTTGATAATGTCCACCAGAGCCAGACGAGAGTTCTTTTGGTAGGCAGCCAAAACGCTCTTCACCGTGGCTGCGGTCGAACTGGGATGCTTGGAGATGACATCTGCATGCAGGAAATGATCAACCGAATCGTTGAAAACAAAAACAAACAGACTATATATCCTACCTGTGCCAACGGGCTCTTCGACTTCTTCGTCGTCATCGTCTTGCACGATGGCCTTCTTCGGTGCCTTCTCGGCCTTCTTGCGAGGGGCGGCTCGTTTTGGTGCAGACTTCTTTTTCTTGGGCTCCTTTTCCACATACTCCTCCTCGTCTTCCTCATCTTCATCAGGAGACTCCTGAGCGGAAGAGTCATCCTCCTCCTCCTCCTCGACCTCTGATTTCTTCTCTTCCTCTTCCGATGAGGCCTCGTCATCGTCAATAATTTTCATCTTCTTCGACTTCTCTGCTTTCTCCCCTTTCGCAGAGGGGGCCTTCTTCTTGGAAGCCTAATCCTCGATGCAGCCGGACCAGCGAAATTTGAAACAGACCTTTCGCGACGGCATTTATAACACACGGGTTGAAGTCGGCATGTCTCGATTTGAATATTTGACGACGAAATATCTTCGTGGTGGCACGAACATGTGCTGCGTTAGCTTAGGATCTTTTCGAGCAACAACGCGGATCCTGGCCGTGGCAGCTCGGAGCTTGAAGTCTGTGCTGATGACTCTTTTGCGCCACGTCAGCCAGTGGCAAGTTGAGGCCGGTATTGCGAGGGCAATCGGGGTGGTGGAACTTCGGCAGGGTTCAGTCCCCACTGTGGAACAAAGCGGTAAGCGGTGAGACAGAAAATCAAGTATGTCCGGGCGATCTAATGATGCGAGCGGACCTGCATAACGAGGGTCTGGAAGGCCGCCACGACCATTCGGTAGAGATCTGGGATCCTGTCGGGGACGCCTTCGCCTGTGTCCAAGACCGCAGGCACACCTGCCCCCACGACGGCCTCTGCGATGGCTATGCCGAACCTTGCTGGTGAGCCGAAAACCGAACGAGGGGGCGGCTGCGGACCGCGGAGGAGCGTCTGGTGGTCGCTGGCGTCGAATGGTCCCACCGAAGAGGCAACTCGCAGGTGCAGCTCGACGAACCAGCCCAGCCCTCGGAGGGCCGTCAGCCGCCACTGCAGAAGGTGGCCTGCGCGGGGGGGGGGGGGGGGGGGGGGGGAGAGGAGACATTTGGGGGTGCGGGAGCCTTGGGGCCGAGGGGCAGCCCGGAGGCAGTGACCCAGACCTGGACTCTCCGGGTCCGTGTGAAGAGCCACCGCTGCGAGGAGGGTCTCCAGGTACCCGCGCAGCATGGAGGGGCTCAGGCACACGGCGGCCAGCAGGGCCTCGTCGCATGGCTGGGGAATGAAGGAGACCAAAGACGCCCGGAGACCGGGTCAGTTTCGTGGCAAGCAGGAGACCAAAGACGGCCGGGTCAACTCCCCGGCAGATGGGTGGAGGAGGCCGGCGCACCTCAACCAGTGCCCAGGCCAGCAGGGGGTCCAGTGCCCCGGTAGCCGAGCGGGCCAAAATGCCCGCGGCGGAGGCCGCGGCCTGGTGGAGGGCCTCGGGGGTGCACAGGAACCACCGGGTGGCCGCCCCGGGGTCGGCCGTCAGCTGGCGGGCGATGGCGACTTGGTCGGCCGGGGCCTGGGAGGCTCCTGGGGGCACGACCGGGACACGGGGTGGCTCGTAGAGGGCCTGCGGCGGTGGGTCGACCAAACCACGGGGATGTTGGCGTGGTGGGTTGGGCTGTAAGGAGGATGGGGTGGGGGTGGGCGGGGGAGGCTGTTGCCGGTGGGACGGACCTGCAAGAGCCGCCCCAGGCCCGACGCGGCCGTCCAGGCCATCTGGCGCCAGTGCTGATGGGCAGGGGCGGGCGACATGCCCCACAGCCGGGGCGCCACCGTCCAGGGGCTGCAGCTGCCGGGCTGGCCGTCCCCTTCGGCCATGGGCGCCGCGGGCAGGTGGCGAGCTTGCATGGAGGCGATGGCCTCGATGGTTGTGCACAGGGCGGGCAGCACGCCGTCCATGAGCCTCTGCAAGATGTTGCGGGCCTTGAGGTTCCTGGCGGCGGGCGGGCACCCCGGGTCGGGCCGGCTCAGGGGCACCAGTCGCCGCGTCCAGTGCAAAGCCAGGTCGATCAGGGCCAGCAGGCAACAATGCTGAGTGAGGGGCATGCTGGGCCCGGGCAGGCTCGTGGCCGAGGGTGCCGGCAGCCGCAGCACGTCGCGCAGGGTGGTGCTGTGCGGAGGCGGGGGCGGGGATGAACCGAGTGAGCCCGGCGCAGCCAGACCTGAGATTGCTGGAAATGATCTGGAGAAGGCCAAACAGGTGCTGTGAGAGGAGGCGCTGGTGGCCAAGCGGCGGCCAGACCTGAATTTGCTGGCCGAAGTGCGGCACGTCCGGGTTGAGGCGCAGTGTGAGCGCCTGGATGACCAAACAGGCCAGGCCCTTCAGGGCATCGTGTGTCCCAGTGAGCGGCCCCTTGAAAGAATTGATCATGTGTTCTGCCCTTTGGAATGACATCGTCGAGAAGTACGACAGCCGCGAGATTGTTGCCACCTGTGCAACTTGTGCCGAGAGAGGAGCAAGCTGGAAACACGGTGACTCCAGTATCAAAAGGAACGATTGGAAAAGATCGGGTGGTGAAGGTTGGGTGGAAAAGAGCCAGGAGTTGAATCCTTCAAAGAACCGATATGAGCGCGTGCGGGACGGTTCATCGGAAGGGCTCTGATAGTCCCCGATGAGATGCTCGAGTTCGACCAGGGACTGAATGGAGAAAATGAGGCGTGGAAAGCGGAATGCCGCAAGACCGATTGAATATTTCTTCGAAATGGGGTGAGCGGTTGGAACACGAGGGAGCAGGAGGGCGGCCGGAGGAGGCCACGACAAGAGAAAAGAGAAAGCCGGCTCGGCATAAAGAAGAGCATTCAGATGTGCTCTCCGACGTGTCGGAAAAAAAAAAGAAAAAGAAAACACACCACACATTCCCGGAAACGGGAAACAAAGACAGAATCATCAAACCGAAACGGAAGCGTCAAAAGACCCAAACAAGGGTCGACGCAACAAGCCGCCAAACCGTTGCTGTCACGCATTCGCCATATCGCGAAACTGCACGCATCAATACTGGCTGGCCAAAAGTGCCTCGCTCCGTGCGTCCAGCCTCCCCCCGGAGGGCATGAGAAGCACCTCGCTGGGCCTGCTGCCGGCCCGGGCCTGGCCCTCCCTTCTGGTGCGCCAGCAACAGAGCCGCCCCCAGAAAACGAGCCCCAGCTGGAGCAGCTGCGGGCCGAGCGACTCCAACGAACCCAGCAGGGCCCGGGAGGCCCCCAGGAAGGAGGTCAGCGAGCCGATGAAGGCGATGGTGGCCGTGAGAGGCTCCTGCTTGCGGCGGATGTCCCACCGGATGCGGACGCTCTCCACCAGGCTCGTGTTCAGGTGCAGTGCAAACGGGGCCGCGTCCAAGGGATGGACGGCCGCTCTGAGGGCCGCGAACGGGGGCGGCAGCGATGAGATGAGGCGGGATGACGCGGCAGCAATGGCGAGAGGCAGACTTTGCGTAAGCCTCGGGGGACGCCGCGAAGGATGCCATCTCGACGACGTGGCCGATACCTGAGGGCACCGAGCCGGCCCCCGACTGGTACAGCGAGACCACCTGCACCACCCCGAACGGCCCGGCATCAGACGGTGTGACGGTGGCAGTGGCCGGGGGCTGGGGAGCAGGGGGCTGGGGAGCAGGGAGCAGGGGAGCAGGGAGCAGGGGAGCAGGGGGCAGGGGAGCAGGGGACAGGGGAGCAGGGGGCAGGGGAGCAGGGGGCAGGGAGCAGGGGGCAGGGGAGCAGGGGGCTGGGGAGCAGGGGGCTGGGGAGCAGGGGGCAGGTGGGGGGGGGGGGGGGGGGGGGGGACCTCGAGTTCGACGTTGAGGTCGCCCTGGATGATCTCGAAGGCCGCTGGCCGGTCGTACGAGCGCCGCCGGATGCGCCACGAGCGCTGGTACACCCTGCACCGTCACCGTCACCGTCACCATCATGAGGCACGGGGTCCCGCCGCCAGAACCACAATCATCACGCGGTCGCCAGCCGCCAGGGGGAGGAGCGAGATCGATGCACGGGGGCGTGGGGCTGGGCAGGGCCGCACACCGACCCGGAGGGCGAGGTGTCGGCCGATGCAGGAAAGGGCGAGGGGCTCGCCTCGACGGTCAGGTCGACCAGGGCGGCCCCCGTGAAGATGCTCTGCCCCACAATATCCAAGGCCAGGGTGGTGTTGCTGCCCCGAGAGACCCCCAACACCCGACGACACCAGCATTGGAGAACGTGAACGCCAGGACGGGCGACGGCCCGCAGGTGGCGCAGGACGGGAGGGGGCGGGGGCGCCGGACCCCGCGGCCGCCGATGCCGAGCCGCCGAAGATGGCGGCCCCGGGGGCGTCGAAGTGCACCAGGGCGCCCTCCAGGGGGCCCTCCCGGCCCGTGCAGCGGACGGGCAGGGCGCTGGCCTGGCCGCCGGGGAGCCGCAGGGAGACGGCCACGTCGCAGACGTCGACCCCCAGGAGGCGCACGTGCAGGGCGACCCACCGGGGCCGCTGCGAGAAGAGGTCCGGCTCGAGCGAGGCGAACCGGTTGTTGGGGGCGATGGTCAGGCCCAGCCAGAAGAAGACCCCGTAGGCGGCCAGCAGCACGGCCAGCAGGACCGTCAGCAGGCCGCCCGTGTAGGTCCGCCGGCGGACGGGCGACTGGCCCCGCGAGACGGGGTGGCTCAGCTCGTAGAGGGTGTCCAGCCCGACGAAGAGGCCCCGCCGCCGGGCGCAGGGGCACAGGGCCACCGCCACGAGGGCCGCCGAGAGGGCCGCCGCGATGCTCCACGGGACCAGGTACCGGAAAATGTACTCGTCGGCAAGGGTGAAAGGGGTCTCCGTCCCCAGGGGGGCTTGCGTCTGGCACACCTCCAGCACGTCTGCGCCCCGCCCCCACCCCCCGCAACCCGAATGATGAGCGTGTGTCCTGTCGTGGGTCTCGGGGGGGGGGGGGGGACGGACCGAAGCCGGGTGCGCGGTCCATAGGGATGAGCGCCTGGCGGGAGAGATTGGCCCACGAGGGGTGGCACCCCGTCCCGTTGGCCACGGCGGCCCCCAGGAGCGGCTCGGGGCACTGGCGCAGGGCGAATGAGTCCTCGGCCAGGGTCGGGGTCGCCCGGAAGAAGGCCGCCACCCCCTCGTACATGTCCGGCACGCTCAGCCCCACCGCCCGCGGGCAGGCTGCCAGCATGCCCTCGAAGGGGCACAGCTCCTGCACCCGGGCCCCAAGCCACGCCCGGGCAGGCAGCAGGATGGAATCGGGCCGCCCCATGGGGGTGTGGTGGTAAGCCTGGGAGGTGGCGGGGGGGCCGGCACGATGGGCGGGCCGTGTGGACCTGGCTTGTGCAGGGGCGGCATGTCTGGGTGGCCGGGTCGGCGAGGGTGCCGGGGCCGCACCTGCGGCAGGCCTCGGGGGCGGTACTGTTCCAGGCGGGCTGGACGGTCCCCGGGGGGCACCCGATGCAGCCGTCGAAGAGGAAGAGCCGGTCGGCGAAGGTGCCCGGCGGGCAGCCGCCGCACCCGCCCGTGGCCCCGTCGACGTAGGTCCCCTCGGGGCAGGGGGCCAGCCGGGCGGCGGGGAAGCTGGTCCCGTCGGCGAGCACCATCCGGTGGAAGGCCGCCCCGGGCTGGGCAGGGTCGTCCTCGAGGAGCACTAGGGCGCCCCGGGTGCCCACCCCGGCCACCTCGCCCAGCAGGGTCCCCGTGCTCAGCCGGAGCAGGGCCCCGCCCCCCGTCAGGGCGTTGTGCAGCAGCAGGACCGGCTCGGCGGCTCCGTCGCGCTCCGTCCGGATGGGCCCGTCACGGGCGGTGCGGTTGGATGGGCGGCTGGTCATGCCCGCGGGCAGGGCCGTCACCCCGCCCACCAGGAAGCCGCCCCCGGGGAACCAGGCCGACACGTTCACCGGGGGGTACAGCCGGTCGGTCAGCCCGTCCTGCCCACCCACCAGCATCCGCCAGGCGAGGCGGCCCCGTCAGGAGTGCCCCAGCAGACCCACCAGGCGCAAGGATGAAGATGGGGGACTGGGAGGAGGAGGAGGAGGAGAGAGAGAGAGAGAGGGGGGGGGGGGGGGGGGGGGGCTACCGACCTGGATGATGAGGGCGGGCCGGCCCTCGCCGAAGCCGATCGGCCGGACGACGAAGACCTGCTGGCCCCCGTTGATCAGCCAGGGCACGGTGACCCCGGTGTCCGAGGCTGTGGGCATCGGGTCGGGGACCTCCTTGTAGACCATCCCACGGGCCTCCCCGGGCAGCCAGCGGAAGACCCGGTTCATGAAGAACAGGTACCGGGGCGCCCCGCTCAGCGGGTGGGGCCGCACGAAGAGGCCACTCTCCTCCTGGTGCGCCCAGCGGGGTGCGGGGGTACGGGCCGCGGGGATGTGTGCAGCACACAGGCAGCGAGATGGGCGGATGGGGGCGGATGGGGGCGGACGGGGGCGGACGGGGCGGACCCTGGCCAGGACGAGCACCTCGACGTCGGCGGGGCTGTGCATGCTGAGGTCGTACTGCGTGTCGACCAGCTGCTGGGGGCCCACCGTCGGCCAGTAGCCGTTGGAGGTGACCGTGGCCGCCCGGAGGCCGCCGTCGTAGAGACCGAGCGGAAGACCGACAGGTCGTGGCGACCTCCAAGCCAAGCAGGGTCGCGATGGCTCATCAGGGACGGAGGGGGGAGGGAGGGAGGAGGGAGGGAGGGAGGGAGGGAGGGGGAGAGAGAGAGAGAGAGAGAGTACCAGACTGCCTCCGGGAGACTGGCCGACACCCGCAACCCGTTTGCCATCAACCCAGGCCCGCCGTGCGTGGCCAAGACCGACTGCGACAAGAAGCTGCTGCTTCCTGGTGCCGCCTGAGGGCTCGACGAGCTACGGGCTGAGCACTGAGTGGGACGGAGCCAACCAGTTGGTATTTTAAGTGATTTCTTTTCTCTCTTTGTTCCCCTTTTACGGGCCCTGGTGGCTCGGTTTTCCGGAATATGAGAGAGAGAGAGAGAGAGATCGCCACAGACGTATACTTGGGGCGGATCGGCGCCCCCAACGGCTTCCATGCGGACGATGCCCGTCAGGCACCAGCGGGCCCCCAGCAGGTCCCAGAGGCCCACCTCGAGGGTGCCCGGGACGGGCATCAGGGCCACCCAGCTGGGGGCCGCCAGCTCGCTGCCCGTCGTGTCGGCCGGGCAGACGGGTAGCAGGCCGGGCGCGTAGAAGATGCGCATGTTGCAGCTGGCGGGGAACGGGAAGGGCAGCTCGAAGGAGGTGGGCAGGCCGGCCGGCAGCACGGCACCGGCGAGGGGCAGCAGCGCGGCGCGGCCCTGGCTCCAGTCGAACAGGGCGTACGCGTCGCGGCGGGGGCCGGCCGCGGAGGGCAGCAGGACGGGGCTGAGCAGATCGCAGGGCCACGACTCGGTGGTCTGGGTGAAGGTGAGGTTGGTCTGGGCCATGCAGTTGATGGGCTGCTCGAGCGTGTCCAGCCAGAGGAGGGTGGCCTTCTGCAGGGGCCGCCAGACGAAGGCGCCCCCGGGCAGGGCCCAGAAGAGGGCCTCCACCCAGACCATCCCCTTGGCCGCCAGGAAGTAGAACTGCGACCCCGACGGGGACCCGGCCCGGGCCCAGGGGCGCTTGTTCGCGACCGTCCAACCGGCCAGCCGCTCGGCGGCCGTCCGGTTGGCGATGCTGACCAGCACATGCGCCTCGATCGACGGGGCCGTGGGATCGTCGGAGCCCGCGACCAGGATCACCCAGGGCACCGAGGTGGCGTTGCTGGCCGCGGCCGTGAGGGCCGGGTATGCCAGGCACGAGGTGTACCAGCGCGCGCCGGGGCTGTCCAGCAGCTCCGCCGCCACGGCCGGGTCCCAGCGGGTCATCGCGGGCCGCTCGCCGGGCGGGCCGAAGGTCACCTCGAGGATCTGGGCCCCGGCCCCGCCCGCCAGCCAGATGGGCAGCAGGCAGCGCCGGCCCAGGCACTGCGGCACAGGGGCGAACATGCGCGTCTGGGCCCCGGCGGGCAGGGGCAGCGGGTGGGCGTACAGCTGGGCGGCCCAGGTCCCGTTGCCCGCCAGGCGGGCCACCTCGAGGAAGGCCGTTCCGTTGGTGGCCGAGAGGCGGCACAGCGTCACCAGCGGCTCGCCCTGCAGGAACCAGGTCAGGCTCACGTCGGCCTGCAGGCCCCCCGGCAGCGGCAGGGGTACCTCGGGGAATTCCCACATCCGGTCCATGCCGTACTGTGGGCAACCAGAGGCCGACATGACAGGGGTTTTGAAAGAGGGGGGCAAGGGGCAAGGGGCAAGGGGCAAGGGGCAAGGGGCAAGGGGCATGCGGGCGGACCGGGGAGGCGGCGGGGCGCTTGTAGAGGTACTGGAAGAGCACCACCATCAGGGCGCCCGCGGGGCTGCGGTAGTGGAAGAGGATCAGGGCCGCGGCCGGGTCGGCGGTGATCAGGTCGACGATGCTATTGGGTGGCGCTATCACGTTGACCCCGCCCTTGTTGGCCACCGAGACGCCCCCGTAGGCGCACAGCGAGCCCGGCTGTAGGAAGCTGGTCTGGGCGCAGATCGTGTAGAAACTATCTGCGGGCGGGCAGGACATTGCAGGACAGGGCGGAGCGGAATGGTGGAGGGGCTGCCAACGGCGAGGAGGAGGGGGGCGGAAGGTGGAAGGGGATGGCCCGACCGTCTTCGCGGTAGTCGCAGCCCGTGACGGGGGCCAGGGGGGCCACCATGCCCGGCATGGGCGCCTGGTCCCAGGCGAAGTTGCCCGGGTCGAGCCGGTACAGGGGGTACCGGTACCGGAACAGCACCCACTGGCCCGGCTCGGCCCCCTGCAGGACTGCGCGTGCGCACGCACACACCCACACCCATCCACACACAGGTACACAGGCACACAGGCACACAGGTACACAGGCACACAGGCACACAGGCACACACAGGCAGTCCCAGAACGGCGGACGGGAGGTGGCGCTGATGAGGTCATGGGGCAGGGGGAAGACCGCTGTGGGAGGGAGAATGGAGAGGATGCAGGCCGGACAGGACTTGGGGTAGTTGATGTCTCTCCAGAGGGTGTGCGGCTCGGGGCGGGCCTCGTGGAAGATGATCCGGTAGAGGCGGGACACCTCGGGGTCGTCCGTGGCCCCCATGAAGTCGTCCGGCCGGCCGGCCGTCTCCTGCAGCTGGGAGAACCGGCGCACGTCCGTATCGAAGATGCGCAGGGCCTGCCCGTCCCAGGTGCCCAGGGTCCCGTAGTACACGTAGTCCTCCTCCCAGCAGGTGGCGAAGACCAGCCGGCGGGTGCCCAGTGCGAAGCTGACCCGGGTCGCATCGCCCATGTCCGCCTGGGGCTGGGGGAAGGTCAGCTCGGCCACGAGACTCAGCGAGGCCGAGCCAGCCATGGCCAGGTCGAGGGCGAAGGCCCGGATGCGAAGGAGCGAGAGGACGCACAGGGTCTGCCGGTGGGGGTCCCACTGGGCCGCCTCGAGCTGCTCCGCCCCCAGCAGATCCACCCGGGCCCGCCGGGGCTCCGCCATGGGGCGGTCGGCTCCGAGGCCATCCAGCCAAAGGAGGGTGCCATTGGTGGGGTCGGCCGAATCGCTCTGGAGCCAGTACAAAGCCTGCCCGTCCGGGGTGAGATGCCCCGGGTGAATCGCGGCCGTCGGGGTGGGGGCCTTGCCCACGGGCCAGATGCGGATCGTTTCGATTGTCGACAGATCGGCAGACGGCTGCAGGACGCCGTAATAGACAACCTTGTTGGAGATGAGCGCGAGTCGGTTCGGGAGGGTGCCCCCATCTTCCCCCTGTTTCCAAACTTTGAAATCTCCGATAACGTTCCCTGGGACCGCAAGCCAATAGAAGAAGTCGGAAGGGTGCGATTGTGAAAGCCCCCGACAAATCTCCACGGAGATGTGCGACTCATTCAGGCGCATTTCTCGGATATACCAGAAATATTGCGATGAAGATTCCAATAATGGCGCTTGTTCCCATTGGAAAAAGGCTAGTGTCTGGGTGAACTCGGTGGCATTGACGGGAAGGAGAAAAAACACGAAGAAAAGGGCAGCCGCCAACATGCGGGGACAGTCGGAGGTGCCCCTTGCCAAATTCCATCCTCGCGTCGACGGTCGTGGTGAGAATGGAGAAAGTGAAAGACAACCCCTCGGCCCTCGGTGGTCAAGTGGGAGGACCCAGAGGGCGGGGCAGAAGTGAGGTTCCGCTGATGCAAGTGGGCGAGATGGCGCGGGGTCTCAGTGGTCCGAGCCGCTCGCCCGTTTGGATCAGGGTCAGGGCGCGTGTGGTGGCGTCCTTGGCAGCCGAGACGCGCCGGGCCATGCGGATGGAGGGCAGGTGGGTCTCGTCGGCCTTCCCCTCCCCCTGGGCCGCCGCGGCCGCCTCCTCGGCCCTCAGGGCGGCCCGGTCGCGCCCGCCGGGCTCCTCGTGGACCACCACCACTGGAGAGGCCTGCCGTCCAGGCCCGGTCGTACTCTGGGCCGGAGAGCGGCTGTCAGTGCCCTTGCGGGCCCCGAGGGCGGCCATCTCGAAGGAGCGGCGGGGGGCCGCGTGGCCCAGGCTGGGGATGGGCTTGCGGAGGCCCGTCTCGGCCAGGGGCAGCCGGGTGCGGGCCAGCAGGTCGGCGGCCTGTCGGTACATGTGGCTCCGCTGGTAGTAGTCCGGCCGGGGCTCTTCCTCGGGCGCCGCCGTGGGGGCCGCCTCGCTTGCGGGCCGGACCCACTCGGCGTCCAGCGGCGGCGGCGCCTGGCCCGGCGCGGGGGCGCGGACTGGCCCTGGGAGGGAGCAACATCCATAGGATGATGTGAGCACCCACACACACACACACACACACACACACACACACACACACACACACACACACACACACACAGCACAATGGTGTTCAGAGGGTCCGGGCCGAGGGTACGGCGCAGGCACAACTGCGGAAGACCTTGTGACGCGGCCCGGGTCCTCCTGGAGGCGGAGGCGGCAGATCCCCCCGTCCCCGACCGCGGGGGTTCGGAGGAGGGCGCGCTTGGGGGCACCTCCCGCGTGAGGTGGCTCAGTCGATCTCGGGCGATCTGCCGGCGCGCCACACGGGCAGGGCGGAGGTGGTCGGGTTCCGCATGGTGAGCGCCTTGCGGAGTGGTCGTGGCCGTGGTGGCGGCGGCGGCAACGAGGCGGAGGCGGATGGGGCAGGCGTCCGGACCGGGTTTTCGGGGTCGATGCTGATCATGGCCCGGTAGTCCTCGAACGCCATCCCAAAGTCCTGCACCCACCGAGATGGGGCAGGAGCCACGGATGAGCAAAGAGCGGGCGGGCAGGCAGGCAGGAGAACGAAGGAGGGGCAAGACGGACCTCCACCCGGAGGGCGGCCTCGGCGCGGTGCTGCCGGTAGGGCGCTACGTCGGGCGCGCACTCGACGGCCTTTTATTTTGGGGCGTTGGGAGGAGCAGGTGGACTGGCGCGATGAGAACCCGCTGCCCCGGGGCCGCCGCCCAGGGCCGGAGCCGGAGGGAGGGAGAACGACAGACCTTCGTGAACTCCTCCATGGCGCGCTCGAAGTTGCCGCTGTTGAAAAACTGCGTGCGTGTGGAAACAGGAGGGGAGAATAAGTGGAGCGGAGGGGCGCACGAGTCTTGCGATGATAGCGGGGGGGGGGGGGGGAGGGGGGGGAGCGGACCTGGGTGCCCAGAGCGTCGTAGACCAGTGCCAGCCTGAGGAGGGTGTGCCTGTCGTCGGGCCTGCGTCGAACAGCCCGGGGGGTGGAGGCAGTGGATGAGGTGGGGCGCGAACCCATGGGCCGACGGACCGGAGGGCGAGGGCCTGCTGGTAGTCGGACATGGCGAACTGGATCTCACCCTTCTCCCGGTAGCAGTCTGGTGAGGGCGCCCCACACAACCCCGGCGGACGCGTCAGCGTCACCAATAGCCAAGAAGCGGGGGGGCAGGTAGGCTGGGACGGACCGCCCCGGTTGGCGAAGATCAGGGGCAGCTCGGGGCAGGCCTCGATGGCCATGTTGAAGGCCCCCAGGCTCGCGGTGAAGTCCCCCTGGCTGGAGGCGGGGAGGGGCGAGCAGATCAGGAGGGCGGCGGGGGGGCGAAAGGGCCGCCGGACCTGAACCGGGCCAGGCCCCTGTCGTTGTAGGCCAGGGCCATCTGGCGCCGGACCATCTCCCGGTGCTGCCCCGTGACGGTGGGCAGCAGGGCCTCCAGCTCCACCAGCGCATCTTCGAAGTGGCCCCCCAGCCGCAGCAGCGCCGCACTGAAACGAACCAAAAAACAAAATCGATCACCACCACCGCATGAAGCTATGGATTCGTCTTTTTTTTTTGTGTGTGTGTGTGTGTCCCATAATGTTGTTGTCGTCGAATATTTCTCAAGTATGGTGCCGCCTGACAGCGAGCTATCGATATCTGGTGCGGGCTGCTGAGATGCACCCACGCGTGCCGAACACACGCGGCCGCCCCTCAATAGGCGAGGCGCCAAAAATTTCTGGCGGGGGTCCCTGAAGTAAGCCGGCTGTGCAAGTCGGTTGAACGCGGTGACTCCATTTGATTTTTGGGATGCTGGGCAAGCAGGGGAGGGGGGTAGACCGTTTGCAACGGAGCTCGACGCTATTCGGGGCGACGGCGAGGGCGGCCAGGAGGACATTGGCCCCGTCGGTAGGCTTGCCTGGGGCGAGGGGAGGCCGCCATTGAGGGAACCTCGCATTGCGGGAAGCGCGGCAGACCTCGGAGCACCTGGTCGGTGGCGGCCATGCGGATCTTGCCCACCGTGTCCTGCCGTGGCCCCCCAAGTGGAGAGGCATCTGAGCGGATGCTGTCACACAACAGCAGCGCCCTCCCCGATCCTGCTCCATCCCCCGCACCGACCTGAGTTTCGTGGACGTAGGCCAGAGCCCCGGGGTAGTCGGGTACCAGGGCCAGGGCGCTCTCGGCGTGCTTCAGGCCGGCCGCAACCTGCATCGAGGATGAAGTGACCATGACTGGGGCTACCGGGGGCGGGCAGACATTGCCCATGGCCTTCTGGCTGACTGCGCAGAGCATGTGCAGGGGGGCCGAGGGACCGGCCACGGCCATGGTCTGCTCGAGCATGTGCAGGGCCGTGAGCCATTCCTCCATCCGCATGGCGCACGAGGCCCTGTTGCGCGCCGGGGCGGGTGGTGGTGTGGTGGTGGTGGTGGGGGGGGGGGGGGGGGGGGGGGGGGGGGGGTTCACCGACAGCCTGACCACCTGCTTGGGGGGGCCCACCTGGGGGATGGGAGAGGGGCACGGACCTGTCCGCCCAGAAGGTGGGGTTGGACCTGACCATCTCGCAGGCCTCCTCCAGCCAGTGGTCCGCCTCGGCAAGCTGCCCCATCCGCATCAGCAGCTGCCCCTGGCAATTTAGCAGTGCACCGATACTCTCGGCCAGCTCGGGCGATGGATTCAGCACGTACGCTGTGGTGCGTGTGCGAACGAGGCATGAGGAGTGGGGATGAGAAACCACGGACCCCTTCGATAATTTGAAATGGCAGATTTGATGTCGCAACACCCAAAATACGCTTTCCCTCGATGAATGTAATACTTCTGAACCTTAGGGGCCAGGAAAATGGCCTTCGAGAGGAGCCCGATCGCCTGGGCGACATCATCTTCTGTTGCCTCTGGCGAATTTAGCAAAGTTAAAGCGTCTTGATAATGTGCCTCGGCAGCATCACTCATAGCCGGGCAGTCAACTTTGCCGGCCGCTGTCGTGACCGGGAAGGGATAAATTGCTTGCCCTGGGAAGCACCCGTCTTCAATTTTTCAAAGTCAGGTTCAATTTGCGCGGGCCGAGAACCTTCTTCTTTTGATGAGCTCCAGCTCGGGTGCACCAGACACCGAAGTCGAAGTCAAAGATCGGAAGCACCAGCTCGCAGAACAGACAGAAGAACCAAAAAAGAAGAGTCGATCACGGGTGGATGACAACAGTGCCACGGTCTGCGGTCTCGGTTTCTGTGTCCCCCTAAAGAACACCACGTTTCGCTTTCCCTACCCTTCCGGATGTTGATCTTTCGCGCAGCCCAAGAAGCGCTCGCAGGCCACCCTCGATTCCTTTCTGGTCCGGGCGCCCCGGCCCGTTTCCTCGTTGCCTGCGGACCCGCCGTCCCCGGCTCCCAGCCAACTAGCTGCGAGCGTTGCCCCCGCTCCGCCCGTCCCGGCAACTGCAGCTCAACCGGCTGCCTCACCCGCCAACCCGCCCTCGGGACCAGCCCCCAAAGCGCGGGTCATCCAGGACGACGACGACGACTCGTCCTCGGACTCGGGGCCCGAGCCGGAACCCGGGGCGATGCACACTCCCAACCACACCCCTGATCCTGCTCCCCTTGCCCTTGCCCCCGCCCTTCCAACCTCTCCCCTCTCTCGGGCCGGGATGCCCCGGAAGATCGCCTCCCTCATGTCGCCCAACCGCAGGCCCATCCAGCACCAGCCCCTGAGCCCCAAGGGAGCGCCGCTCCCCCGGCTCCATCATCAGGCCACGCCCGATCCGGAAGTGGTGGTGACAGCCGCCGTCCCCCCGCCCGCCCCGTCCCCAGCCCCGAGCCCCCAGGCCCCCGGGCTGCCCCAGGCCCCGCCAGAAGCCGTCCGCTCGGTGCGGGTGGTCCTGCCCACACTGAAGGTGTCCTCCCCGCGGAGCGGTGTGCCGTGCCCTTCCACGCCGCCCCTCCACCCGGCCCCCCTCCACCTTCCCAATCCAGTGCCGCCTCCTACTGACCCGGCCGCCCAGGCGAAGCAGCCGCTCGGCGGTGCCGGTGGGGCGATGGCAGCTCATTCACCTGCTCCCACCCCTGTCCCTGCCCAGCCCCTAACCACAGGGGGGTCACCGGCCTGCCCGGAGCCCGTCCCAGCGGGAGCTGCATCCCCGGCCTCCGCACCGGCCCCGCCTGCGCCCCCGACCCCCGCCCCGACCACCCCGACCCCTGCATCTGCACCCCCAACCCCAGTGCCGGCCACTACCCCGGCTCTTGTCACTGGCCCTGTGCCGGCCACTGTCCCTGCCACCCCGACCCCCGCGATCCCCCACCCGATCGCCATCCTGGACGACGACGAGGAGGATGATCCCAAGCCGGCACGCCCGGCCCCGGCCCGGCCCGCACACACGCCGCTGTCCCCCACCAAGGGGGCCCCACGGGGCACCAAGGAGCCCAAGGCGGAGGGCAAGGAGAAGGAGCCCAAGGAGAAGGAGCCCAAGGAGGCCCGTGTTCTCGTGGGCCGGAAGAAGGCCAAGGTCTCCCCGCCCCCCCCGCGGCCCCAGTTTGGCTCATGGCCCATTCCCATCTCTTGTTCGTCCCCTGCTCCCCGGCCCTCTCCTTTCCCCAGCCCGATCCGGCCGCTGCCGGGCCGCGGCCCCTGAGCGACCTTGCCCTGCGCCTGCGCGCCCTCGGGTACGCCGTGACGGCCCTGGGGCCCTTCAAGCCCTGGTCCCCGCCCGGCGACGCGACGGCCCTGGTGGCCCCCGTCTGCCGGCGCTCCCTGCCTCGGCCCCTCCGCCACACGACGACGGCCGCCTGCGAAGCGTCGGCCCCAGATTCGGCGGCAGCCTCGGTCTCGGTCTCGGTCACCGCCCCGTCCGGGCCCACCTCGGGCACGGCGCCCGCCACGGCCGTGCCGGTCCCGGTCCCGGTCCCCCCTCCCTGCGCCCTCACCCGCTACTACCCGGCCCGGGCACGGGCCGTGGAGTGGGGCCTCATGAGGCCCGAGGGCCCCCGCCCCGCCCCGCTGGCCCCGCCGGGCCCTGAGGAGCAGTTGGCAGCCACAGCCGCCCTGGACGCCGTCCTGGGCCTGACCTCGCCCCCGCCCCCCGCCCCCGGTGCCGCCCCCGTTGTTGCAGCCGGCGCTGCCGGGGGGCCCATCGGGGCCGTCCCCGCTGCGGGCATCGGTGCCGCGGGCGTGGGTACGGGCGAGCCGATCCGGCCGCGTGCCCCGACCCGGGCGGACGCGCTCCGGTTGCGGGACACCCTGCTGGCGGCCGGCCGAGGGACCCCGGGCCGCCCCTTCGTCCACCCGGCCCGCCGGTACGCCCGCCTGATTGCCCTGGCCGAGGCAGCCCGTGTCAAGGCGGCCCCGGCCCCGTCCACGGCCGCCCACTCCGGGGGGTCGGATGCGCCCGCCTCCTCGGGTGCCGGCGCTCCCGCCCAGCCGTCCGCATCCCAAGGTGGCCCCGCCGGCGTGCCCGCGGGGGAGTCCGCTCCCGCGGCGGCAGGCGAGCACGGCGCTGCACTTTCGTGGACCTGGGACGGGGCCCTGGCGCCCTGGGAGGTGCCCCTGCTGGGCGAGTGCCGGGCCGAGGCCCAAGGCGGCGCCCTGCAGCTGCTCGAGGAGGGCGGCCCGTCTGCCCCCGGGCCGAGCGGCGAGGGTGAGGAGGAAGCCGCCCCGCCCTGCAGCCGGATCCCTTGCCTGCTGGCCTACATGGACCTGACCCGCCATTGCACCCGCCTCCACCAGCCGTTGCCCCTCGAGGCGCCCGCCCCCAAGGCGGCCCCCTCGGCCGCGGCGGCCCCATCGGGTCCTGGGCCCACCCCAGCCGCTGCCGCCCCTGTCGCCCCATCGGTCCGCCCACTGCCGGCGCCGCCATCCACACCTTGGCACTCCCCACTCCCCTCCATCTGGACATCATCGCACACTCCCGTCTTCCCTGTCTCCCAGCCGCCCCCGCCCACCCCGCAGCCTCCGGGAGCCCCGGAAGGGACCCCAAGCCCCGAGGGCCCGGTGCCCATTGCGACGGGGTGCGGGTGCGGCGACGTGCTGCCCCTGTACGGACTCCTCGTCCGGCTGCCCACCCGCCCCCGCCCCCGCCCCCGCCCCCACCCCCACCCCGGCTCCCTGGCCGCCCCGGACGCCCCAGAGACCCCGGCCGACCCCTGCCCGGCTGCCGCGGAAGGAGGCCCCGCCGCCCTGGCGGCCCACGGCCTGCCGCCGCCCACGCCCCCCCCGGGCCCCATGTGGCCGCCGGCCCCCATCAAGCAGGCCGTCTCCGCCCCCCCGCGCCGGTGCTGGTGCTACTGGGGCGACCCGGCCACCCGGTGGCGGGGCGGGGACAGGCTCAAGCTCATCCAGTTCCACGAGGGGCGCCGGCCCGCCTACCGCGGCTGCTTCCCCTTCCGTTCGCGCACCGTCCACGCCCGGGCGCCCCTCCGCTTGGTCGGCCCTGCCTTCCCGCCCCGCCCCCCGTCGCGCGCAGCCCTCCTTCTTCCCATCGGCCCGCCTGATGCCCCCGGGGATGTGACACGTGTCATTGGGGGCTGCCTGCAGGACGGGGCCGTGGACTACCAGGGAGACGACGAGGAGGAGGGCGAGGAGCCCGACGAGGGCGAAGAGCTGGCCGACCGGGACGAGCGCGACGAGGAGGAGGAGCCCGACGAGACCGACGACGAGGAGAAGGTCCCCGCCCGCCCCGCCCCGCCCCGCCCCGCCCCACACACACGCACAGGCACAGGCGCAGGCACAGGCACAGGCACAGGCACAGGCACAGGCACAGGCACAGGCACAGGCACAGGCACAGGCACAGGCACAGGCACAGGCACAGGCACAGGCACAGGCACAGGCACAGGCACAGGCACAGGCACAGGCACAGGCACAGGCACAGGCACAGGCACAGGCACAGGCACAGGCACAGGCACAGGCACAGGCGCAGGCACAGGCAGGCGCAGGCACAGGCACAGGCACAGGCACAGGCACAGGCACAGGCACAGGCACGGATTCGTCCAGGCTCCACCGTGCGCAAGGGAAGGGGTCATCAGAGGGTGGGTTTGGTGGCGTGTGGCGGGCAGGGGTTCGTGGTGCCCGACGAGGCGCCCATCGAGTACCAGCCCTCGGCCTCGGCTCCGGCCGGCCCCGGAGCGGCCGCGGGGGGCGTCTTCGACCCGGACGACGAGCCCGTCCTGGCGGCTATGGCCCAGCCCGCCCAGCCTGCTGAGGCCCCCGCCATTGCCACTGCGGCCCCGGTCTGCCCGCCTCTTCCGCCCCTGCCCGTGGCCCACCCAGCCAGCGATTCTCACCCCGTCTGTTGCAGCAGGGGGCCACCAAAGAGGCCCCGGGCCCGAGCACCCCCCCGGCCGAGCCGCGCACCTACGGGCCGCTGCTGCTGCACAGGCTGGGGCTCCTCGAGCAGGCCCTCCTGCTGGGCCTCCTGGCCGGCCCCGAGGCCCTTCTTGTCGCCCCGCGCCCCTCCGCCGCCTCCTTCGCCAGGCAAGCTCCGGCTGCCCCCCTGGCCCCTGGGCCCGTCCCGCCCGTGCCAGAGTCTCCGGCCCCGGCCCCGGCCCCGGCCCCGGCCCCGGCCCCAGCGGTGGAGGAGCCCGTGGCGGATGGAAGCAGCGAGGACGACGAGGCCGCCCGGCCCCCGCAGACGGCCACACCCCAAGGGACGGCCAGCCATCAGCGGGCCAAGCGGCTCTACAAGGGCGCTGCCAGGGTGGCCCTGGCCGCCGACGTCACCGGGGCGGGCATGGCCCTGCCCCCGCCCGCTTGCTGCATGACCCTGCCCCCACCCGCTTGTTCCATCGCCCTGGGCGGCCCGGCCCTCGCCACCCCGGGCGCCCCCTCGGCGGCGGCCCCCCCACCGCCCGAGCCGACGGTGCGCCGTCTGGGCGACCTGCCCGACCCGGCCGGCTGGGCGGAGCACATCCCCCTGCCTGGTCCGCTGGCCTCTCGCTGCTTCTGCTCTGCCTCACCCCCTTCACCGTCACCTGCACCACCACTTCGCTCTCCCTGCCTCGCGGTCGTGGCTCACCTGCGGCTTGTGCGGGGGTTTGGCGGGCTGTGTCGGGTGGGACGCAGTGGCCACGGCCGTGCAGCAGCTCATCCCGTACGGCATCATCCCCCTCCTCGGTCCGGCCGCCCTGCGACCCGCCTGCCCAAGCCCACCCCCCCACCCCGCATCCCCACTCCCAGCCCTCCCGATGCTCATTCTGTCTATCCTCGTGGTGGGCGGGGATGCAGAGGTGGACGAGCTGGCCAGGCACCTCGCCAGCGCGCTGACCCTCTCCGACCCGGGCCGGCAGGGCGTGGCCGGGCGGGGCGAGGGAGCCGCCCAGCCAGGCGGCCCGGCCGGCGAGGGGGCCGAGGGAGCCTCCAAGGCCAAGCGGCCCCCCAAGTCCTTCCCGGCCGAGCTCATCCCGACCTTCGCCAAGGTCCGCCCATGCAGCCCGCCCACCCGCCTCCTCCCCCTCCCTCGCGAGGGTTGGCTCACAGAGCGGCTGGTGTCTGC
This sequence comes from Paratrimastix pyriformis, assembly GCA_027972325.1. Lineage (NCBI taxonomy): Eukaryota > Preaxostyla > Paratrimastigidae > Paratrimastix > Paratrimastix pyriformis. Next base: position 202,954 of record JAPMOS010000033.1, on the reverse strand, counting down.
TCTGGTTCTTCATGGCGGTCGCGGTGGTGGTTGCGGCGACGGGGCAGTTCATCGACCAGCGGAAGGGCGGCTTCGGCAGCATCGTGGGGGACTTCCTCAAGACCCCCGAGGTGGAAGCGTCTGTGCGGCCCTCATCCCCCCCTCCCCGCCCTCAGCCCAAGCCGGGCCTGGCCTGAACAAGAAACCGGGCCGGGCCGGACCGGAACTTGTCCGACTCAGCACCCCACCCCCGCCCGCCCGCCCGCCATCAGGCTGCACGAGGATGTCCGCAAGCGGGTCAACAAGTCCCAGATCATGCAGCTCACCCGGGCCCTGGCCGAGTACGGCAAGAAGAGCCACCGCTGGACGGTGCGCCCCGACCTCCGCATGCAGTACGTCCGTACCGCCTCCCGCCCGCCCGCCCTTGCCCGCCCTTGCCCGCCCTCGTCGCTGCGACCCTCATCAGCCTCACCGGCATGACGTCCCGCCCTCCCCCTGCTGGGTCTTCTTTTCCGCTGCCCGCAGGGCCTGGTGCCCCTTTCGGCGTTGCCTCCGCCCCCGCCCACGGAGCCCCGCCCCCACGCGGCCCCACCCTCTCCCGCTCGGACTCCGGTCGCCCCGCCGGCCACCCCGCCCCCGGCCCCTGCGACGGGCATGACGGGCGGCTTCCGGGCGGACATGAGCCCCCTCGAGGCCCAGCAGCTGATCGCCCAGCTGCAGGCGCAGGTCTCCATGCTCACCAGCCAGCTCCACCAGCACGGCGGCCCCGCCTCGCCGTCCGGGTCTGCCCCCCCCAAAAAGGGCCGGGCCCAGCCGAGGCCCCACCAGCACCCGCCCGCCCGGCCGGCCCCCAAGTGTTTGCCGGCCAGCGGGGCCGGGCCCAAGGGCACCGGCAATCCGGTGACCATCCTTGACGACGACGACGACGACGACGACGACGAGTACAACGCGGCCAGCGCCCCCTCGAGCGTGGCCGGCTCTTCCTCATCCTCCTCCTCATCGGAGGACGAGTCTGACGGCTTCCGGCCCCCCACGCCCGCCATTTTGGGTTCCGGATACCACTCGGCTCCATGCTCCCCGACCCTGGCCGGGCCTCCCGAGCCCGAGGCGAGGCGACTCCCTCCAGTCGAGCCCGCAGTCGTCTCGCTCCCTGCCCCGGTTAAGCCCGCTGATTGATCGGGGATAGTGTTTTTGATTTTTCACAACGTTGTTCTTGTCTGGGACGCGCGGGAGGCGGGGCTTGGAACCCCGCCTCGTTCGCCGTTTCCTTCTTCTCTCCACTTCACTGTACACAAAGAAGCCGTTCACCGGCCGATGCCTCTTCCTCCCCCATGAATCGAGGCTTGGAGTTGGGCGATGGCCTGCGCCCGCAGCTCCCGGATGGATTGCAGGGTGGTCGGCGAGATGGGGCGCTCACCGGCTTCCTCTCGTGCCTCATCCTCGTAGTCGTCAACGTCCCCCTACAAAAAAGAAAAGGAGAAAGGCAGAGACCCGGAGTGAATGAAGTCTCACTGCGGGGGGTGCCGGGGGGTACTGAAGGACGTCTCATCAGAAAGCACGAAAAGAGAAATTGCGGACCAGAGTCAGTTGCCAGGCTCGGGCTTTTTCTTCGAGGGCCACACGCCGGCTGCGAATCGCCTCTGATTCGGGTGCGACTGGCCGGTCCTGTGGAACAACATCAACATCGAATGTTCGGGCATGACGTCCCGAACGGACAGTTGCTTTCTGAACTTTCTCGAATTCACGAGAGTCAACCACTGCAATATGGTGCTCGTGAGCCGGGGGTGGCTCATAATGATAGTGGCTGTGATGTTCGTGGTGTTCATGTCCGTGCTCGTGCTCGTAATGTCCATGGGAGTCTCGATCAGCGTCGCGGTAGTTGGATCTGTACATGAGCTCGTGGGAAAATGTGGAAAATTTCGGTTGCTTTTTTTTTTTGGGTGCCTGCTTGTCAAGTTGCCCGAGTTCGTAAGAGGCTGTCTCCGGGAAGGCGCGAAGGACTTGGAATTTGCCAGAGAAGAAGGAAACGCGTTTCTAATCAAAAAAGGGCGCTGGGAGTGAGGAGTGGGTGAGTGAATGGATGTATATATTTTCGGTTAACATTCACACGAACGCACCATCCAGAAATAGGTGTGAATTCAATTGTTATTTGGATGGTTATGCCCAAACACCAGAATCTCGGAGTCCGCCCCAAATGAGCAAGTGAGCGAAGAGCGACCCACCCCTTGATCTTTTTGGTCACTCCTTGAACAGTCCGGGCTGTGCAAGTTCGTTTGAATTTCTGACTGGCACACCGGGGAGTCTTACCCATCAAATAGCAGGCAAACAACTCAATGGCTTATAACGGTGTTGGTCCGACCTTTTCCCGCCTCGTTTCTCGAGTGGTTAATCATTACGGTAGGCTTGCTCACTCCCCGTGGTAGTGGAACCAACGGCTTTGTCCAGCGCAACTTTGCTCATGTGACTCGCATTCGTGTGATGGAGCAGCCAAAGAAGGAAACTGAATTGGACGTTCTGCAGTCACAACTCCGCCGTACTAGTGTGGAGCTTCTGGAACACGAGCGAAAGCGGAAAATCGAGGCAGAATTGCTCGGCATCGAAGAAAAACTGAGAAGCGAAGGGTTTGCCTCGCCTCTTCGTTTGGTGGACACTCCTTCACCACTTCCCTAGTCACTCGGAGGAGTTGATTAAACAGAAGATTAGCTCTCTCCGCCAAAAGCTCCTCGCCAAGGCGAGCGCCACCCCCCTGAGGTCTGGCTGCTCGCCCTGCCGCGGTGTGTGCATCACCCAATTTGTGCCACAGCAAGGAAGATGCCCCCTTCGAGCGGGACCTGAAGGAGGAGGAGAACCAGCGCTTGTACGAGGCCCTGCACATTGACCAGGACAAGAAGGACCGCGCCCGCCGGGAGCGCATCAAGGCCGGCCTGCCGCCCGAGGAGGCCCCCGCGGCCCCCGCGGCCCCCGCGGTCAAGGAGAAGAAGCACCAGCGCGATCGCGAGGAGGCCGCACCGGCCCGTGCGGACCCTCGGGACGAGGAACGGTCCGTCCGGCTGCCCCCCCATCCGCCGCCTCATCTCATGGGCACCGCTTGGCGCGCAGGGAGAAGCGCAGCCGCGCCGACCCTCGGGACCCTGCCGAGCGGGAGCGGGTCCTGCGGGAGCAGGAGCGGCACCAGGAGGCCATGCACCGGCGCGAGTCCCGGCTGGCCGAGCCGTCGGCACCCGACCGGGCCGACGCCGACCGGCGCAAGCGGGAGGAGGAGCTCGCCCACGAGAAGGAGGAGCGCACCTCGGAGCGCCGCCGCGCCCGCGAGGACCGCTCGCCCTCGAGGGGCCGCAGCCGCAGCCACGGCCGACACTCCCCCTCGCCCCGCCCCCGGTCGAACTCACGCCCCCACTCCCCGGCCCGATCCCCGGCCCGCCGGTCGCCTCCAAGGCGCTCCCCGCCCCACCGGGCGGCCCGTTCGGCCAGCCGGTCGCAGTCGCGGTCCCGGTCGCGGTCCTCCTCGTCCGGCTCCTCTTCCAGCCGGTCGCCCTCCCCCCGCCGCTCCCCCCCGCGCCACTAGGCGCCCCCTCACCCGCGCCCACCCGCGGCCGTGCGACTCGGCCTGGGGATGGCCGTGGCCGGCGCGCCGCGAGAGACCCGGGCCACGTGGCCAGACAGCCACCAACCCACCACCCCTCACCCCACCCCCGCCCCGCCCCCGCCCCGCCCCCGCCCAACCATCCCCGGTGTTTTTTCAGGTGGCCCCTGGGATCCACTGTTTTTTGTTGTGGATGCCTGGGCCTGTGGTGATGCTGAGGGGCCCAATCCCTCTCCCTCCCTTCCCTTCCCTTCCCTCCAAGTTCCGTGGTGTCTGATGCTGATCTTTGCGCGGCGTGGGCGACCCCTCCCGAAAGGACGAGCCGTGCACCACACTGACCCGAATGGGCAGCGACCCGCCCACCCGCCATGCCCCCGGGGCGCAGGATTGGTCCGAATGTGCAGCGAGGGAAGGTGAGGGAGCTCTTGGGGCTGAGACGACGTGCGGGAAGACGATAGGCGCGAGACAGGAAGGGGGGGTGGGGGTGGGGGGGGGGGAAGGGGCGGCAAGGCGGTTTTTCTCCACGAGCCACCGCGCCACCGGCCTCCCTCCACCAGCAAAGCCCGCCCGTCCCGATAAGGGTCCCTCGCCCAGAGAGGGGGGGGAGGAGGGGGGAGGAGGGGGGGAAGGAAGGAGAATCCACAGGGGGTCGGGGGGGCAGGGGGCCTCAAAGGGGGCCTCAAAGGGGGCCTAAAAGCCGCCCGCATCGGAGAGGACTTCCCCCTCGGCCTCAGCCCGTTCCTCCTCGAAGGGCCGCCGCCCCGGGCGTCCCGCCCGCGGCTGGTCGGCCCCTGAACCCCACCGCCCGCACCACGGCACCAGCATCGAGATTAGCGCCGCATCTGCGGGCGGGCCGGCGGGCCGGCGGCAGGGGCAGGCGGGTGGCAGGAGGGCGGACCGCGCGAGGGGCGCTGGGGGCGTGGCGGGGGCTGGGGGTCTGTGTCCTGGTCGATGACCATGGTGGCCTGCTCGACGGGCGGGTGGCGCCCCTTGTGGGGCCGCCCCGGTCGGCCCTGCTGCTCGCCGGCCTCCTCGTGGGCCCCCCGGCCCATCCGACGCCGGGCGCCCAGATCCACGGACGAGTTCGACTGCCGCCGCCAAGGTGAAGGGGCGCGGAAGGGCCCGTGAGCAGGGTGGGTGTGGGGTGGGTGTGGGGTGGGACAGGCGGTGGCCGTGTGGCGCAGTGCCCATGCGGACCTGGGTGTCTTCACTCCGAGCGTAGCTGCTCAGGCTGGGCGGGCGCCGCCGGGGCCGCGTGAAGATGGGGATGGGGCAATGAGTGGGGGGGGGGGGGGGGGGGGGAGGGAGAGGAGGGGGAGGAGGGGAGGGGAGGGAGGGGGAGGGGAGGGAGGGGGAGGAGGAGAGGGGGGGAGGGGGGGGGGGGAGGGAGGGAGGGGGGAGGGGAGGCGGGGCGGGCGGGCGGGGCGGGCGGGCGGGGCGGGCGGGCGGGCGGGCGGGGCGGGCGGGGCCGACCTGCCGGCGTCGTCCTCGGAGACGTCGTCCTCGCTGGGGCCTTGCGGGGGCGCCGAGCCCCGCGGGAAGCTCTAGTGGGAGGACAGCGAGCGGGTGAGCCGGTGAGAGGCCGCATGCCGAAGAGGCAGTGAAAACCTGGCGGGACGGGCAGATGGGCGGGACGGGCAGATGGGCGGGATGGGCAGATGGGCGGGGTGGGCATGGGGTGGGCTGCAGACGGGGAAGCCGTCCTCCTCATCCTCGTCGGCCTGCTTGGCCTGCTGGTCGCGGAGGCGCCGCTGCATCTTGTTGATGGCCCGCTCGGCCTCGTCCACCCGCAGCTGCTCGCGCTGGGTGTACTGCTCCAGCTCGTGCTCGAGCCACTCCACGTTGCGGAACTTCTCCACGTACTGGCGGTACTGCCGCTCCACCTCGGCCTCGAGCTTGTCGTACTCCTCCATGTGCACCGGCCTGCCCACACGGGGATCATGAGCCTGCCGCAGCAGAGGGGGAGGCCACCGAGGGGCAGGGGCAGGGGCAGGGGCGGGGCAGGGGCGGGGCGGGGGCAGGGGCGGGGGCAGGGGCAGGGGCCGGACTTGACGTTCTGCCAGCTCTTCATGCGGGTCCGTGCCCGCTCGAGCTCGAGGCGCTTCTTGTCGATCTTGGCCTGGAGGTCGGTCCGGTCCTGGTCGAGCTGCTTCAGCTGCTCCTGCTGCCGGCTCGTGTCCGCCTGCAGCTCGCCGATGCGCTCCTGCAGGAAGCGCTCGATGTGGTCCACCTCCATGGGCAGGGCGATGGCCGCCAGCCGGGCCATCTTCAGGTCGCGCTCCTGGCCCAGCAGGTCGCTCAGGGCGGCGCCCTCGTTGATGATCTCCGAGACCAGCTGCCGGGTGTTCTTCGGCTCGACCAGCTTGGCCGGGCTGGCCTCCTCTTGGCTTTCGCTCTACCCCCACCCCCCACCCACACGACGCCCAGACCCAGCCCAGAATGGGATGATGCGGGTCGTTGACCAAGGGGGGAGTGAGCCTCCCACAACAGGAGACGAGGGCCGACCTTCTGGGGCTTATGGGAGGCATCAATGAGAACCTTGGCAATTTTAACTAATTCCTGAACGCAGTACCCATCAGCCCCGTAAAGCTTCTGGGGATTGAGTTGAATGCGCAGCTTGTTCAGCTATTTTCAAAAAGGAAAATGAGCTTCCTCTCGACCAAGAGCAGACAGCGAAAGAACATGTCTCACGCACAAGGAAAACACGGTCCTGTTCAGTGGACGCATCCTCAGTAGGAGGAGTAAAATGTGAATCATAGCTGAAAGGGCATAAAAGAACCGATGATGCAAGGGGAGGGGATTAAAAAACGAACCGCTTAATCAACCAAACGAGCGCATGAGACATCAGCTCGAAATTTGGTGTTCGAAAAGCATCAAGAGAAATTTGATAGGGATACCCCAAAATTTGCATAGAATTTGAAAAATCTAGCAGAAAATATGCGATAGGGTCGGGAGATAGCACATTAAACTTCCTCAGACTTCTCAACTCCCTCCAACTCATTTTTCAAGTTCAAAACGGGATTGCGACAATCACTGAGCGGTGAATGAAGCTATCTTTCTCTCCAGAAAAATAAAACCATCGAAGAGAGCCAAAAAAAAGAGCCGAAAAGGTGGGAAGAAGAGAATCGCAAAAAAATCGGAGAAACGAAGAAAAGGTTCCTCCAGAAAAACGCAGAAACAATCAGATCTTGGACGCCAACCGAGCAGTTGTTGGAGAAGTGTCTTCAACGATCGCTTGCATCAGGTGTTCATCATTCTCATCCAACCTAAAAAAATGAACGGAGAAGACACGAATTAGATTGCGAGAGAAAGGGGAGCAGGCGGACGTTGACTCTGTGTTACCTGGACTGACAGCGGATAAGGTGACAGCCTGCTGCTGAGGGCTTGATGGCGGCGGACATTCGACGGGTGGATCCTGATGAAAAATGAAATGGGAAAAACGTTCACAATGGGACGGACGGATGGCTGCTCTAAAAACTTCGGTCCACTGGTGGAAGAATTAACCTCTCGGAACCTTTGGTTGTCGAAAGGACGAGACGCGCTGGAAGGCCCCAGTTCTGGTGGCGTGGATGCAACAGAAGGATTGTGGGGTCGAGTCGGTGTGCTGCCCTTGAGTCGGTCGAGCTCGGAAAGTAGATCCCTCGTCGAAGAAGTGTGGTTGGGAGTCGGAGGAAAATTGGCTGGAACGAGGTGAGGAACGGAAGTACAAGTGTGAAGGTCAAACCTTCCCTGATTAACTCGTCGACATCCACAGTTATAGGATCTACAAGAGGAGCTGAATGGTGGTTTATCTGCCCCTCGAAAGAGGGGGGGCAGGAAACATCGGAGGATTCTGCAGAAGAATACGTGGCTTTTGAGCGAGAATTCGAATTTCCCATCAAAAAGGATCGGATGAAATTCGTGGTTCCGTTTTGGCGGCCCTCACGCCTTGGAGGCCACGTCAAAGCGAATATCGAAGAGAGCGTGAATATCCCTTAGGGGATAAGCAGGCAAGGCAGGTAAAAATGAGTAACGAGAATTTTTATGCAGTTCTTGGGATCCAATACGGGGCCAACGAGGCGGACATCAAAAAGGCATACAGGAAAAAAGCGCTTGAATGTCACCCCGATAAAACGAAAGATCCCAGTGCAGGTTTGCGGGCGCTTGTCCTTTTTTCCCCTCATTTTCCGCGGGTTATTGTTTAGTTGCCCTGTTTCAAAAGATCACCAGAGCATACGAGGTCCTACTCGATCCCGCCGCTCGCAAGGCGTTCGATGATGTTGTGCGGGTGCACAAGGAGCGTGAAGAGCGTGAGAAGGGCTGGGATGACAAGCGGCGACAGATGAAGAGGGATCTCCTCGAGCGTGAGAATCATTTTCGCCAACAACGGCAGGATGAGGATGTCGCCAGGCAGAAACTCCAGGCTGAGGTCTGCTGGCCCTTCCATGACGTCCTGAAGCGGGACCGTTGTTGCTGTGCGACCCGGTCAGATTGCCCGGCTCCAAGAAGAGGGCCGCCTCCGGCAGATGCGAGAGCAGCGAGATCGTTCCGCCGAGGGTATTTCCTCCATCGGAATGACCCCACCCACCGCCACGGCCACCCGGGCGACCCCCCTGATGTCCGAGGAGGAGCACGCCCGGCTCTGCACCCTCCAAATACGCTGGGACAAGAAGATTTCGCACTACTCGGAAGATGCCCTCCACGACCTCCTTTGCGTCTTCGGGGCCATCGAGAGGTCTGTCCCCACCCGTCCCCGCCAACCTGCAGACTCACCCCGCTCCCTGTTCGCTTCCAAGCATTGTGGTCTCCTCGAAGAAGGGCAACGCTTTAGTGGTCTTCCAAGCCCCGGAAGCTGCGGTCCGGCTTGCCCCCTTGCCGGTCCCCGAGCTGACCCTCACCCTTTGCGCCCCACAGAATGCCGTGCTGCGCTGCGAGCTGGGCAGCGTCAACAACAGGCTCCGCTGCGGGTTCGCCGATTTCAGTAAGGTCGGTCGGCCCGCCCCCTCGCCCTCTCACGCACATCTCGTCCGCCCTGCCGTTGCGGCCTCGCTCCCCGGGCCCGTCAGCCACCATCATGCTGATGTCGGCGGGCTCTTGCTCTTGTGCTTGGGGCAGCGGCCGGCCGAGGAGCCGGTCTGTGTGGCCGTGCCACACGACTACGAGGCGGCGACCCTGCTGAGGATGCGCCAGGCAGCCGAGCGGCAGCGCCTCATCAAAGAGATCCAGGCCCAGCAGGCCCAGCAGGCCCCATCCCCATCCCCATCTCCATCTCCATCCCCACCAGCCTCCTCCGCGGCGGACACGCCCGTAACCTCGTCAGCCCCCCACACGTCCAGCCCCCCGACCGCCACCCGGGGGGATGCCGCCGACGAGCAAGGCGGGGAGAAGCCACCAAGGAGGCGCCGCCTCGAGGAGATCGCCACCCCACCCGCAGCCGCGGACACTGCCAGGGCCCCTCCACCCGCCCCCGCTCAGGCGGCCCGCGCTGGCCCAGGAACCTCCGTGCCACCGGCCTCACCACAACCCACCACGGGGCTGGTGGACGATGCCTCCCCCCACCGGAGGCCGCCCAAGCACACCCGCGAAGGCGAGCATACGCCCCCGCCGCCCGACCGTCGACCGGAGGGCACCACCTTTGCTGTTGGTTCGGCCTTCGGGGTGGGGCGTCGGGCCCCAGCCGCCGCCGAGGGCGAGGGGGACGACGACACGGACGTTTTCCTGAAGCCAGCCTTCCTTCGGGCACCCCACGCGGCCGGCCTGACGCCCCTCGCGCCCACACACATCGGGGCCATCCCGGCCGCCGATGCGCCCCCCAGGCAGCCTTCGTGGGCGGCCCCCAGCCCCACCACCCCCGGAGCAGCTCCCATACGGGGAGGCAGGGGCGCGGTCGCCCCGGACATCGACTGAGCTGGGCTCTTGACCAGTGTTGTGCTTCCCATCAACGGATCAGATTCAGGGTCGGGGGCCAGGCAACCATCAGCCCATGAGAATGGGCCTGACCGCTCCTTCCCCCTCCCTGCGCCCCCCGCTCCGCTCTGCGGGCATGCTGAACGGCCATCGCGCGCACAGAAAAAAACAAATTAACAGTCCGAAATCTCAAGAATACAGAGGCCGGCCCCCTCCCATGCGTCCCCGCCCATCTTTAGGCGACGGATCCAGGGAGCCAAGGGAACGGCGAGAAGGGGGCCAGGGGGGAAGGGCCGCCGCAGTAGCCATCGCAATGGGGGGTGACGTCGGGTGCCCCGCCCCACACCGCCCCGCCCCGAGCACCGCGGAAATCTTCAAGGAGCCCGATGGGCTCTCGAGGGCCGATCAGTGGGCCCGCCAGGCTGCGACCCACCGCCTGACCGCATCGGCCATCAGGGCGCGCGCCTCGACGACGGCCCGCGGGTCGGCCGGGTTGGGGGCCCGCAGGTCGAGGTGGTGGGCCGCCCCGGGCATCAGCAGCACCTGGGGGGCCTCCGGACCCGCGCCCACCCGCTCCACCACCAGCCGCCCGGCGGGGCTCGCCCGCTCGGCCGAGCCCAGCTTGCGGGCCGTGGTGGGCAGGAGTCCGCCGGCCGACCACGGGTCCAGGCCGCCTGAGGGGCACAGCAAACCAGGGAGGCCTTGTCAGCTTGGGCGGGTCCTCACCCTGGGCGGCGGGGGGGGGAAGGGGGCGACCGTTGGTGATGATGAGGTTGGAGAGTCCCTGCAAGTCGGCCGGCCTGCTGAGCCCGTACAAGGTGGGACCGGCCCGGGGCCGGGGCTGCGAGGCCTTGCCCCACCGGGCGGCGCACTGGGCCAGGTAGTCGGTCAGGTTCCACGCGGCCGGCAGGTAGAAGTCTGTCTGCCCATTGGAGCCCGACGGGAAGACCATCTCCGTGCAGGCTTGGTAGTCCCAGCCGTCCTGCGGAGGGGAGGGGGGAGTGTGGATGATGATGATGGTGAATGATGATGATGATGATGATGATGATGATGATGATGATGATGATGATGATGATGATGATGATGATGATGATGATGATGATGATGATGATGGTGATGATGGTGATGATGGTGAATGATGGTGAATGATGGTGAATGATGATGATGATGATGATGATGATGATGATGATGATGATGATGATGATGATGATGATGATGATGATGATGATGATGATGATGATGATGATGACGGACCCATCCCAGGTCGGCGGATCCGTGGTCGGCGAGGTCGAAGCATGCCTGGGCCCCTGTGCCGTTGTAGAAGATGCCCACGGCGGCCACCAGCTGCCCGATGAGGCTCTCCGGGGTGTCCCCCGCCCCAGGCTGCCAGCCGGTCAACGGACAGGACAGCAAAGGTCAAGAGCAAAGGTCAAGAGCAGAGGTCAAGAGCAAAGGTCAAGCGCTGCCCAGGGATGGGGTGGGGTGGGGTGGGGTGGGGTGGGGTGGGGTGGGGGACGGACTGATGGGGCCGCGGCGGCGAGGGCCTGGCAGGCTGCGGTGACGGGCCATGCGGGCAGCGGGCCCAGGAAGACCGTCGGGTAGGGGTAGTCCAGCATCGCCAGGAAGCCCAGCCCGTCCTGCGCCCGCCACAGCGACGGCACCGGGGTGTGGGCAGGCGAGCAGCGGGAGGCGAGTGCGCGGAGGGCGGGAGGGGCAAAGGGAGCCGACCGAGAGGTAGCCGAGGAGGGTCGGCACATCCTTGGGGCCGAGGGGATGGCACAGTCGGGCTGAGCTCGTGATCCGGGCCAGCCCAGGGGCTCCCTGAGCGGCAAGGGCCGCAATGGCGCGATGGGCCTGACCGAGCCGGAGTCCCAGTAGGAAGAGGTTGAGCCAGGCAATGATGCGGATGGGGAGGTGCCATCATCACACCCGTCATGCCATCTCATACGGGGGCGTGGGGGTGGGAGCGGGACCTTGGCAATCGTGTCGGCGCACTTCGGGTCGGCCTGCGCGAAATCGGTGGTGGCGATTTGGTTGAAGAGCGTCGGCTCCATGAGCCCATCGAAGCCGCGCACGGGGCCTAAACAAGAGCCGCCGCGAATCTGAGCCGGTGGCAGGGCGGGTCAGCAGACCTGAGGAGGAGATTGCCCCGGCCACCAGATGGGGGTACTTGATGCGGAACCAGGCCGCAAGCATTCCCCCGTAAGAACCCCCGAAGGCAACCACAGGGGGACGATTCCCGGGGCCACCGAACCGCTCTTGCAGCTCCACACAGAGGTCGGCATAATCGGCCAGGGCCTGGGCGGAGGTCAGATACCGAACATGGTCTGGTTCGAAGGAACGATCACCAAAGGGTAACGAATTGCCATAATACCGGTGCTCCGCAAAGACGAGCAGGGCCCCGAGATCCTGGGCCAGGGTCTTCAGATACCCGCTGTTCTTGTAGAAGGTCGAAATATCACCTTCATTTCCAGTGTAAAACAAGATTGGAGCACCTTCTTTTCCTCCATAGAAAGTCGAATCAACCAAGTAACGCTGTTTGAACGTGCCTTCAGAGGTGAACGAAAAATGATCAAGTGGCTGTTCAAAGTATTCTGTTGTGGCGGTCGCCGTATATACTCTGGACGAAACAATACCAACCCGTGGCATCCGAAAAGCAGATACCTGCTGGACCCACCCCCCGATCAAAACGAAGCAAAAAATTGGCCACAACATTGTCAACAACGCATAGGTTTGAGCCACAATGTCCTCCGCCGCCAGCCCGAGTCAGATTCAGTCTCAACAAGCGAAACTCCGACGGCTTGTGAATTGCCCTGGAAACGACATTTGTGCCGAATGCGGTGCTCCCTCTCCCAAATGGGCCTCGTGCAACCTCGGCGTGCTCGTCTGTCTGCGCTGTGCCGGAGCGCACCGGAGCCTGAGCACACAGATCTCGATGATCCGGTCGTTGACTTTGGATCGTTGGACTGATGAGCAAATTGAAACTGTGCTATCCATTGGCAATGTCTGATGTGAAAATGTCGGAAATACTGAAGCGTTTTTGTCTCGCAGGACAAAGCCAACGAGATTTGGGAACACTCCATCCCTCCTGGGGCAAAAATATCTATGCAATCCACCCCTGAAGAGACAATCGCTTTCGTTCGACGCAAGTACGTCGACCGTGAGTGGTCCATCCATTCCGACAACAGCGATCGCAACAACGCGAACTCTACGACCCCAGTGCCAACTTTTGTGCCGAGCACAACACAGCACATCATGGTCAACCAGGTCCAGGCGGGCCTCCTCACTATCCAGCTTATCGAAGGTGTCGATTTGACACCGTCCGACCCGAATGGGTTCGAATCAGCACTCGTTGCCTTCGGCTCCTCTCATCGCCTTGTAGATTGTCCGATCCCTATGTTATCTTCACCCTGGGGACCGAACACAATCGCAGTCGCACCGTGCAGAAGTCGCTCAGTCCGCGCTGGGACGAGACCATCAACATGCGCGTACCCTCTCGCGATCTGGTCTGACTCGACAGCAATCCCAACCCATCCCATCCCAACTTCCCATACCCCAATGTGATCGCTCGCGCGTCGGGGCGCTCCACACTTGTCCACGAGTCCAGCCCCTGAAAATGCGATGTATGGATTATGACCGAACAAGGTTTGTGAGCATTTGGCTTGCTGACCCCTTCAAATAAATCGTCAGTCGCGACGATTTTCTCGGCGAGGCAGCCCTCGATCTACGCACGCTCCAAGATGGCGTTCCTCAGTCTGTATATGGTTCTGTCTCGAAATAACCACTGTCGTTCAGGAACCTGTGGGTTGCATTGGGCCGAGTCGATCGTGGCCAGGTCAGGGTTTCTCGACCATCCCACTCGATCGATCATTTTTCTTTTCTAGCTGCATATGGTGCTGATCTACACGGCCCTCTCTGAATAAACCTCGTGGCCGTGTAGCCTGTGACCGCCTAGGGGCAAAACGACCCGCCGGAATTCAACCGCCTCGCTCGGTGGGCTCGGACCTGGCCCTGACCCGGACAGGAACCTGACCCGGACAGGAACCCATGGGGGTTCACTGTTTCTGTCTTAATATCCGAGTTTGGTGTGGCACCGAGCCTCTTTAAGCTGCGGCCAGAAGGGGACGGGGCCATCGAAGGGGTGCATGAGACACCAAAACAGCAAAAGACCGAATTTTTCGGTTCACTTTTTTTTTAATGGGGCCAGACATTTTTGCCAGAGAAAGTGTGGTGGGTCAGCCCGCCGTGCTGACGTACCACAGAGGAGAAGGGGGCTGCAAGATACTTGAGGTCGACCCTCGACGGACAACGCACCTATGATAATCCCCGAAGTGAGGGTAAGTTTAAAAATTTTCAAGAAATCTCGTGTTTCCGACCGAATCAGCAACGATCGGCGGTTGCGCGCCGACCTGCCGACGTGCCGGTGCCTTTCAAAATTCAATTGAAAATCTGAAAGGGTTCAGTTTCTTTACCCCCGGCGTATCCCAATCGTGTGTTTGTGGGGGTCCTGTCTCCTCTTGAGGGACGATGAACGACCCAAATGCGGCCACTCGATTTCCAACAGGCTCGATGAATGCCTCCACAGAGGTTCGCGGAATTCGAATGATTTTCTGAGTGGGGGAGGGGAGGGTGTATTGGGCGACCTGGCACGGTCTTTGCGGTACGTGACGGCATCTTCTTATTGATGGTGTTCCTCCCAATGAATCAGAAAAATCTTGTTTCCTCCTCACTTTTCCGGCTCTCATACCCATTCCCCATCCTTGGCTTGTCCCGCAGACTCCCGCCTGGGCCTGCCGGGTTCAATTACGGGGCTATACGAGTGTAGTCGTTGAAAGCGTCTCCTTTGCCGACTCAGACTCCGCGGATACACAGAAGTTGAAATCCATTCTTTCACTCGCACGAGCGCGAATGCAAAATCTGGCGCTCATACGAGCGGACTTAACTGCTGAGCATCTACCCCGCCTACGTCTGTGGCATTGCCATCTCACCATCTCACCCTTTATCTCACTGCGTGTCATCCCCTCACTCTCTCCAGTCGGCAGCCTTCGTGAGGCGCCTTTTCTTTCCAGTCTCAACCTCTCCGGCAATCCTCTGGGTGATGCAGGGGCGGCTTTTTTTGCGGTCTTGCTCTTTCCCTCTGCCCTCCGGTCTCCTCACCCCTGGAATACCCTCCCTCCTGCAGGCCTTCTACCAGAGCCGGCACCCGCCGTCTTGTTTGATTCTGGGGAAATGCGGCATTACCGACCTGGGACTCAAACGATTGCTTCCTCTCAGGTCTCATCTTGCCTGCTTCCTCTGGCGGCTGACCCTCCCCCCCCCCCACACACACACACACACAGCAAGATCCGGCAGTTGTACCTACCCGATAACGCCTTCGGGGAGGAGGGACTGCTTTATATTGCGGAGCGGCTGCCCCAGATGCCCACCCTGAAGAACCTCGACCTGACCGCCAACCTGGTGCCCCAGCTCTCGCTGCGGGGGGCCCAGTGGCTGGCGTTGGGCCTGCGGAACCACCCCTCGCTGACCATCCTGATCCTCTCCGAGATGCAGCTGGGCGACATCATGGCCCTCGAGCTGAGTAAGGTGCGGGCCGTTGCATCCCCTCCTCTGCTGCCCCTTCCCCGACTCCCTGCCTGGTCTCATTGATGCCTGCTCGCGGCGCAGGTTCTGGCCCAACCGGCGACGACATTCTTGGAAAACCTGCTTCTCGACGGGAACGCCCTCACCGACGTGGGGATCGGGGCCCTGCTGTCCGCCCTGCCCGTCAACAAGCGGCTGCGGGTCCTTAGGCTCTCCCACAACAAGGTCTCCGGCACCCCGCCCCCCGCCCCCCGCCCCCTCTCATCCTCGGCTTGCAGATGACGGACGAGTGCGTGCCGGTGCTCTTCCGGTGCTTCGTCTCGGCCACCCTCAAGCTGGACATCAACCACAACGCCCTCAGCCCCGTCGGCATCCACTGCATCGCCAGCTGGCTCGAGCACATCCCCCCGGGCACCAAGCGGCAGCTCACCTATTGGTCGCACGGCTCCCGGCGTGCCGAGGGCGAAGGGGCCGGCTCGGAGCGGGCCCTGGACCACTCGGCCCCGGCCAGCCCCGGGTCGACCTCGCCCCTGGTCGCCTCGGACTCCCCCCGCGCCCCTGCCCCCGCCCCGGCCCACGGGCACCTCTCGGCCCTGCAGACCTTCCTGGATCTCAGCAAGCTGGCCGAGGCCCTGCCCGCCCCCGCCCCCGGCCGAAGCCCGCTGAGCGCGAGCGCCCGCCGCGAGGGGGCCGGGGATGGGCGGCCCCCCGTGCTGCTGGACCACCACCACCACCACGGCCCGGGCCCCATGTTTGCCGTCACGCAGCCCTACTCGCCCCCTCAGTTCCTCGCGGCCCCGGGTGCCCCGCCCGCGCCCGCGCCCCTGCCGCCTCCCCCACCCATACCCCCATCCCAGCAGTGGGGACCTTACCCACCCCCACCCGCCTCCTCATCGAGCGGCCTCCTCCCCCTCCCTCCGCACCCCCCCGTCGGCCCCGCGGGCAGGCAGCTGCAGCCGCCCCAGCCCCAGCCCCAGCCCCAGCCCCAGCCCCACCCCAGCTCATCCCGGGGCCCCCAGCAATGGGCGCCGCACGTCCTCTCGCTGCCCTCCTTCCCCACGGCCCACCCGCCCCCTGTGGGCCCGCTCCCGGCCCCGCATTACTCGCCCCCTCTGCCGTCCCACGCCTCCAGCCCGCGGGTCTTCCCGGGGGGGTACTCCTGGGTCGCCCCGGCGTCCCCGGGGTCCCCGCCCGGACAGCCCCCCATGAGCACTTGCCCCGGGCGCCCCCCCGTCCCGCCCAACCCGGCCGTGGCGGGGTCGGCGTACATGCTGCCGCCCGCCCTGCTGGCCAACCTGCACGGGATCGACCCGCACCTCATCCGGTCGCTGCTGGCCTCCTTCCTGCCCCTCCAGCCCCCGCCGGCCGGTCCTGGGCCCGCTCCGCTCCAGCCCGGGCCATCAGCAGGGTCCTCCATGCCACCCCAGGCCCCCTGCTTCCCGGGCGGCCGACCCGTGAGCCTTCCCCCCCCTCCCCCGGTCCCCGCCCGGACGCGGGGTTCTCTGATGGACTTCGGTGCGGCGCCCCGCCCCGCCCCGCCCCGCCCCGCCCCGCCCCGCCCCGCCCCGCCCCGCCCCGCCCCGCCCCGCCCGCCCCGCCCAGCACCTGCTGGCGGCCTTCTCGGCCGTCTGCCCCGCATCGGACACGCCCCCCGTGCCGCACCACCAGTCCCACCAGGCGCTCGCCTACGGGGTCGATTTCTTCCCGGGCGGCTCGGCCGATGCCGCGGCCCCGAGCCCGCGGCTGGGGTGGGCCGGGCCGACCCGACCGCCTCGCGGGAACGCCCCGCCGGCGAGGGCGTCGAGTCGCAGCTGGGCAACCTGCTCCGCGCCCAGACCCAGGCGCCCGCCCTTCGGCCCCCGCCGCCCGTGCCAGCTGCGCCTGCGGGGCCCATCAAGCGGCTGCCACCACCACCCCAGCCGCCCGCCGCGGGACCGCCCGCCCAGCCGGAGCTGACCCTGGGCGAGAGCGGGCACCTCGGGGGCTTCGGGCCCCCGGGCGACTTCTCGTTCTACTCGTCGCAGCTCCAGCTGGGCCCCGCCTCGCCCGCCTCGCCCCTGTGGACGGCATCCTACTCGCTGGCTGGCGAGCCCACCACGCCCGTCCTTCAGCCGGCCCCCATGGAGGGCCCGCCCTCGTCCTCGGCCTCGTCCTCGGCCCCGGCCAAGTGCGCCTCGTCGCGGCTCCCCGAGCCCCTCCAGCGGGCCCTGCCCCCGCCCGAGGCCCATCTTCCGCCCATCGCCTATTCGTACTCGCCGCCCATCGTCCAGCCGCCGGCCGCCCCGGGGCCCGACGACGGCCTGGGCATCCCCCAGGGCCGTTCGGCTTCCTGAAGCGGCCCGCCTCCCACAGCCCGGCCGCTCGGCCGCCCCGGCCGTTCCTGCGCCCTTCTATTCCTGCTGCGTTGTTTTTTGGGGCCACTCCCCCGGCCCCCCCTCCGTGTCGTCACACCCCGTTCGAGTGATCCCGTGCTGCTCGTGCCCCTGCCATCGATCCGTGCCCCCCCCCCCCCGTGCCGCGTGGCTGATGTCCGCGACCGTCGCGGTGCGTGTCCCGTTCGGTTGCGTCTGCCCGTTTGCTCGTCCTGCCGCCCAGGCGGCGCCATGGGCCCCCCTGGCTTCGTCTGGCTGTCGGGCCGCGGCTTTCTTTCCTCGCCGCCTGCCTCCCCCTGCGTGGCGGGTCGGCGACCCCCCGCCGTCTCTTCCCCCCCCCCGTGGGATTGCCCTCCGTTCGATCGGTATTTGGCCTGTGCTCTGCTCGTCTGTTCTGTTTCCCCGCCCTTTTTTTGCCTTTGCCTTTGTTTGCCTTTGCCTTGTTTTTTCCGCTCCCCTCGCCTCCCCTCGCCTCCCCTCGCCTCCCCTCGCCTCCCCTCGCCTCCCTCGCCTCCCTCGCCTCCCTCGCCTCCCTCGCCTCCCTCGCCTCCCGCCCTGCGCGTGACCTTCGGGAATTGTGCTGCCCCCCTCCGCCGGGTCCCCTCTTGTTTCGCCAGCCCACCATCGCCACCCGACCCCACTCGTCACCCCACCTTCCACACCCTCCCTGCGCCTTCATCGCCCAAACCCTATCCCCATCCCCATGCCCTCCCCTCCCCGATGGCCGCCTCCCTCGCTCGTTTCGTTTCCGCGCCTCCGCCTCCTCCCCCCCTCCGCCTCGTCCATCACCCTGCTCGTCATCCTGAGTCGGTTCTGCTGTGTCTGTGCGCCTTTGCGTTTGTGTCTGCGTGTCTGCGTATCTGGGTCTGTCTGGGGTCTGTCTGGGTGGGTACCGGGTCTGGGTCTGGGTCTGGGTCTGGGTCTGGGTCTGGGTCTGGGTCTGGGTCTGGGTCTGGGTCTGGGTCTGGGTCTGGGTCTGGGTCTGGGTCTGGGTCTGGGTCTGGGTCTGGGTCTGGGTCTGGGTCTGGGTCTGGGTCTGGGTCTGGGTCTGGGTCTGGGTCTGGGTGTTTGCCGCGTGGCCGAGTTGGCATTGGACGTGACGATGGGTCCTCTCCTTCGTTTTGTTCGAGACCCCGCTCCCTGTTTTCTTTTGCTCACTGTTGGGCTGGTTGGTTTTTTTTTTGGCTCCTTTGGCTGCCCCTCCTTGGATGGCCCCCTTCCTTTCCTTTCCTTTCCTTGTTGTTGTTCTTGTTTTTTTCCTTCCCCGCCCCCGCATGCGTGCGTGCCGCTTTCACGACCTTGTCGGGTCGCGTGACGTTGCGCTGGCGGCTGGCGGAGTTTGTGGGCAGCAGCCCTCACCCAGCTCCCTCGGGGGCCCCGGACGTCCCTCCTGGCCTGGCCATGTGTGGGCGTGCCGCATACCGCATGCCGCGGGCTCGTTTGCTCCCCTTCGCCCGGCCAGCAGGGCCCGGCACGGCGTGGGTCCGATTGGCGTCCGCCCCCCGCCGGATCCCCGTCTTCTCCGCCATGCGGCCCTCCCCCTCGGCGTCCGTGCACTCCTGTCCTCCACCCGCCGGGTCCCCTCATCGACCCTCCCTGCCGAACGGCTCCGGGCAGGCTCCACCCCCTGACGATTGTTTTTTCCCCGAACACTCTGCTCTCCGCTGATTCCCGGACGCCGTTCGCTCCCCACCACGCCGCTCCCTACCACCCGCCGGCAAGTGCCGGACCATTCCCGCTCGTCTTCTCCCCACTCCCATCCCATCCCGTCCCATTTCATCCACCTCTCCGCCGCTCGTCACCGGCTGGGCTGTCTCCCTCCACATTGGAGTTCTCTCATATGAAAAAGGCGTTTGCTCGTCTTCCGTGCGTGCCTCGACCTCTGCCCCCCCCCCCCCCCCCCCGGCCCGCCTCACACGCAGTCCCTGCTCGCCTCCGCCTGCGTCGCCTCTCCTCCTCCTCCTCCTCCTCCTCCTCCTCCGACTCGACTGGCGTTTCCTTCTCCATCTTTACCCCATCTTTTGTGCCGTTTTGTGTGCGTGTGTGCCCTCGATGTGCTCCTCCCTTCCCCTCCCCCCGCTTGCCTCCCCCTCTCCCCCTCGGGCAGTTCACCTGACCCCAACTTCCGCTCCGCTCGTGTTCTTCGCCGCCAGTCATCACTGTTCCCCTCCCCATCCCAGGGGCTCGAGTGCTTTCGGATGTCCGTGCCCGGGGCCTATTCCCCGGACCTGATCCACATTTTTTTTGTGCGTTGTGTGTCCTTGTTTTTCTCTTCTCCCTGGCCCACCATTACCCTCCGGATTGGTACCCTGACCTTATGTACCAGTGTTCTCTTTTGTCGCTCCTGTCTTCCCGCCTAATCCGGACGTGGTCATGATCCCTCCGTTTTCCTTTTTTTTGTTTAGGTTGTTTTCTTTCCACCTCCTCTCTTCCTTCGGACAGCTAAAACGACATGCCCCTTTTCCTCAAACGAACAGAGGGCTCTCTCCATGGGCCGTAAGACCGCCATTGTGTTAGAGCACTTCCACTTACTGCAAGCAGCGGGAAGTTAACCGGCGCCACTCCCGGCAGCCCCCTCGCTCAACGGAAGGGGTTTATGGGTCGTCACCCTGCCCCCAAGATCGGCAGCAGACCACGCGCCGACAAAAGCCTCGGGACCGAAGTGAAGACCCCACAGGGCGAATCGGGCGCGGATTGGACGAGGGCCGACTACAGCCGGTGTACGACCGGTGGGGTTGGAAGGCTGTCTCTTCTCCGCGGCGGCCGCCATTGGGACAGGGAGGTCTTTTTTCTCTGGCTTTTCGACTCTTTCGACACCTTGCATACAACACCACTCGTCCCACAAAACTAAAAAAAAATGAAATGTTCGGCGGCTCAGTCCGGCAGAGGTCTTCTTTCCCCGAATACCGGTAGTGGCTCCCTCCCAAAATGAAAGGCGAAACAAAAGTCGCGCCCAGGGTCCCAATGTGGTACCGGGTTCTTTTGATTTCGGTTGCCATAGCTGTCGCTTCATCAGTCCCCTCTTTTTCATCGCTCACAACGATTCCTCGAGATGATGTCGATCCTTTCTCATTCGCTGGGAGTGCCTTGACCTTGGCACACAAAACCCTGTTTGTCGGGCAGCAAGGATCAACGCAGGTGGCTGGGAGCGTATCTCACTTTGCTCTCAATGAGACCAGCCTCCAGTGGGGACTCATGCAAACTGTTAAGGCCCCCGGCAACCTGAGTGCCCCTGGTGACTACTTTGGGAGTTGTCTGAGTAGTACATCGGGCAACAGAAGCCTTGTTGCAATCGGTGCCCCTCTTGCAGATTCCGGTGCCGGCGCAATGCATCTATACCATCATAATGCCGAGGGCAACCTCACTTTTCTGTTGGCACTGGGCCCACCCACAGAAACTCCCAATCAGGTTTGGATTTTCAATGGGTACACATCGCCGGATGGCATTCGCCCAGTTCTTTGGCTACTCGGTGTCCTTCTCAGCCGACGAGCGCCGGGTGGCCGTCGGGGCCTGCGGGTCCAACGGGACGGGGGCCGTCTATGTGTCCACCATCACTTGGCCGTCCCCCGGCAGGATTGCCATCGTTCACACGGCGGTCGTTCGGCCCCCGGTGGGAGCCCCATCCAGTTTCGGGCTGGTTCTGGCCCAAGGCACCGATTCTGATGGAGTGGCCACGCTCCTCGTTGGTGCGCCCGGTGACCCGTCCGCCGCCAGCGGCCCTGTCGTCTTCGTCTACAAGTGCACCGGTCTGCGCGATGCCCATGCCCCGCCATCCGCATCCTGGCTCACCCGGCCATCGGTCGCAGACTGCACCGAGGCCATGTCGACCTGGTCGCTGGTTGACCAGCTGCGGCCCGGGGAGCCCTGCGTCCTTCGGGCCCTGACCACCAGCCCCACGGCGACTGTTCTTGGCTGCGGCCTGCCCACGGGGGCGGCCTATGTCTACCAGGGTCTGGCGCCTGCCTGGCCCTTCCCGGTTCTTCTGACCGCTTTTGGCTGGCTGGCGGCAGGGGCGCCCCTGAGGCTGCAGAAGAAGCTGACCAGGCCCGCGGGCCGGCTGGAGGGCCTCCAGAACGCCACCTTCGGCGATTTCCTGGCTCTGAGTCCATCGGGTGCCCTGCTGGCTGTCGGGGCTCCGGGGGTCACCGTGGGGCCCAGCCAGAACGCCGGCGCGGTGTTCCTCTTCGGACAGGATGCGGGTCCGCCGCTCATCCGCTGCTGGTGCCTCTCCCGATGCCCACCCACCCACCCACCCACCCACCCCCTCTGCCGACCGACTAACAACCAGCCGTCTCCCTCTCCTTTCCTGGATGGTCCATGATATCGGTGCCCGGTTGGGGGCCGCCCTGCAGGTGGCGAGAAGATGGTCGCTCCCCCCTTCCCTTCCCCTCTCCCTCCCCGCCTCTGTACGTTCCCCTCCCCGCCAACTCTCCCTCAGCCCACTTGCCCGCTGCCCCTCGTTGCTGCGTCGGCCTCGCGTTAGTGGGGCCTCGCCGGCACGCTCGAGGCGCCCGCCCCGGCCCCCAGCGCGTACTTCGGGGGCTCCCTCTGGATGGGCCCGGCACCCCCCGCCGCGGGGCCCCTGACCGCGAGTGAGCCGGCCCTGCTCCTGCTGGTGGGCGCCCAGGGCAGCAACCAGGCGCGGGGCGCCGTCCACATCTACACCGCCCACCCACGTCCGCCCATCGGGGCTGGTGAGGCTGTGGGAGGCTTGGGGAGGTCGCTGTGGGGCTGGACTGTAGGGCCTGTGGTGCGTGACGCGCCCTTCATCCTTCACCCTGCCGCCCCATTGCGTTTCCCGCCCCATCCCTGCGCCGCTGCCAGCGACCCCGATTGCCGCCCCGCGCAGCACGTGCGGCTTCCCGGCGGGGCCGGCGCCCCTCTGCAGCCGTCTCGCAGGACGCCTCCAGCTGGTCGGCTGGTCGGGGCAGCCGCTGCCCTGCGGGGCCGACCTTCTGGGTTCGCTGCAGGTCCAGCGGACCCCCAACAGCACCCTGAGCGCCCCGGCCACGGTCGCGTGCGGCCCGGACGTGGGGGCCGTCGACCTGACCGCTGCCGGGCCCGAGGAGCTCTCCAGCGGCCTCGCGGTGGCCGTGCGGGCATGGTCCGGCAACGGGTACACCGTCCCGCGCTGGGCCGACATCCCCGGGTGCCCTGCCCGCGTCGCCCCGGCCCCCACCGTCCCTGAGAGCGGTCTGTGTCCTTCCCCTGGCACCACGCCACTCGGATGCTCCTCATGATGGCACCGCGGCACCGCCCCTCATGATGGCACCGCCCCTCGGCCGGTCGCAGTGCTGGCCGTGGCGGGGCTGGAGCTCCCCGAGCGGCTGACCTGGCCGCCAACGTCACCTTCCGGCCCGTCTGCTCGGCGGTCCCGCTGCCCTGCGACCCCGCCCGGGCGGCCCTGGCCAGCCTCGCGTGCGGCTCGGCTCAGGTGGGCCTGGCCCCCAGGTGCGCCCCCCAAGGCCCCGCGGTCCGTGGGCTGGGCACCTCCGGCGCCCCCGTCCCCATCCCCCATCCCCCCATCCCTGTGGGACACGTGCTCTGCCCTCGCCAACCCGAAGCAGCTCGCCGTCCCTCAATTGGCCACCCCGTCCTCGCCCCCTGCCCATCAGATGGTGCTTGCGGCCCCAGGGACATGCTTCGTCCACACGGGGGCCTGCTCGCTGGTCCTGCGGGTCAACGGGACCGCCATCGCCAACCGCACCTTCGTGGTGGCTCCCGGTCCGCCACCCCGCCACCCCGCTACCCCGCTACCCCCGCCACCCCCGCCACCCCGCCATCCCTGCCCGTCACCCGCCACCCTCTGCCCGTCACCCGTCACCCGCCCCCGGCCCCAATGATCTCCACTCATCCCGCCGAGCATCCCGTCACGGATGGCCCCGCGCACCGGTAGAGGCGCCGCCCTCTTTCGCGCCCGAGCGGACCGGGGTGCTCTGGCCGGGCGGCTCGGCCCGGGCGGGCGACTCGGTGTCGGTGGGGCTGAGCCTCCTCACCGACCGGGGCACCCCGCAGCCCTGCGACCCCACCATTGCGGGGGCCCTCCGCATCGAGGTCCGCCCATCCCACCCCGCCCCCGCCACCACCCCGCCGCCTCGCGTTCGTGCGTGGCGCCCAATCGCCTCCCTTCGGCTCCCCTCACGGCACTCACGGCCCTCGGATATTCGGGCGGCGCGGGGCAGGCTGTCTTCCTGGGGGGAAGCGGCCCCGCCCTGCCTGCCCAGGTCAACCTGACCTGTGGTGGGGCCCCCGCCCTCTGGGAGGCCCGGATTGTGCTCGCCCGGGCGGGTGCCTACCAGTTCGCCCTGTGGTACCGGGCCCCCCCGGCCGGCCCCGAGGTACTGCTCAACCGGTCGGCCGAGACCCTCATCGTCGAGCCCGGTCGGCCACCTTGCGCCGCCCCACCGCCCACCACTCTAGCCCACCACTGCACAACCCACCACCCTAGCCCACCACTGCACAGCCCACCACTGCACAACCCACCACTCTAGCCCACCACTGCACAGCCCACCACTCTAGCCCACCACTGCACAACCCACCACTCTAGCCCACCACTGCACAGCCCACCACTCTAGCCCACCACTGCACAGCCCACCATCACGCGCTGCCCGGCCTGCTGCCTCCCAGGAGCTACTTCCCCCCTGGCGTTCATCCACTCCACTGCCACCCCGCCCGTCCAGCGGCCCCGGCGTGGGCCCGGTGCGCGCCCCAATGGGAGGCCCTGCCTGCCTCATGCCCCGCCGGCACGGCCCTCCGGCTGCCGGTGGCGCTCTTCGACCACTTCACGAACCCGGTCTGCCGCCGCCCCCACCTGCACTTGCTCGACTCCCGCCCACTCTCGGCCCCAGATGGGATGGTGACGATGGTGTTGGTGATGATGACGATGACGATGACGATGACGATGAGCTCAGGTTCCTGCTCCGACGGTGGGGCGGCGGGCGTGCAGCTGAACTGCACGGGGGCCCTGGCAGCCCTCTTCACGGGGGGCCTGGAGCCTGCTCTACTCCCCGGCGAGCCCGTCGCGGGGTCTCTGGCCTGCGGTGGGGGCGGCCTCTGCGCTGGCGGGGCCGGGTGCGGGGCCCTCGAGATGCGGGTCGTCCCCACCCGGGCCGGGGCCTACCGGGCGATGGTCAGGCTGGGCACCGACCCGCTACCCCACCCCCAGGGCAGCCCGCCCGCAATCAGGGTCCTCGCCGGTCCGCCGCCGCTCCGTCATGGCCTCCGACAGAAGCCCCCTCTCGTCCTCCCTCCTCTCATCCCTCACCTCATCCTCCCTCTCATCCTCCTCCCTCAGCGGACCCCGACCCGGCCCGGACGAGTTTCGCCTACCCGGCGCTCCCCTGGGCAGCCGGGAGCCTCGTGCGGCTGACCCTGCAGACGGCCGATCGGTTCGGCAACTTGCCCGACTGCACGGGGGCCCTCGCGGGCCGGCTGGTGTTTGACTTGGGGCCGGGCCGTGCCCGCGGGGCCGCCACATGCACCGACGACGGCCGGCTGCAGATGCAGGTGCCCTGCCCGGGGGCCGCCCAGGGCCCGCTGCTGCTGAACATCACCGTCGATGGAGCCCCCGCCGCCGGGTCGCCCCTCACCGTCATCCTCGTCCAGCACGGTCCGCCCACGCTCCCCCTCCCACTCGCTCCCCCCCATCATCATCATCATCATCATCATCATCACAAACATCATCACATCATCACCCAGGTCATCCTCATCACCCAGGGTCATCCTCATCAACACCACCCTGATTCCCACCACGCTCCCCCGTCACCGCCGCTCGATCGGCTTGTGTTTCCCTATGCGACTCCGTGTGCCGCAGCGGGGCCCTGGGCCGAGGCGAGCAACGCCAGCTGGGCCACGGCCAGCCCGCTGGTGGGCAGCTCGGTGCGGGTGGCCCTGGACATGCGCTCGCCAACCGGGGCCCCGGTGGGCTGCAGCCCCGAGGAGGCCGCCCGGTGCGGCGTGGCCCTGGTGCCCCTCGAGGCGCCCGCCCGGGCCCCGGTGGAGGGGCTCGTCTACTGCGGCCCGGCCAACGGCACCTGGGTGGGCCTCGTCCAGTGCCCCACCCAGGCCGGCCGCTACGAGGGCCGGGTCTTCTACGGGGAGCTTCCCGTCGGGCCGCCCGTCCCCATCGACATCCAGCCCGGTCCGCCCCGCTCGCCCTCTGCCTCTTCTGCACCTCGGCCGCATCCCCCGCGGCGGGCGAGCTGGCTCATCTTCCCGGTCGGCAGGGGCCCCCTGGTGGCCCGGGGCGGAGGTGCGTCTGCTGGCGGGGCCCAGGGAGGGCGACGAGGTGGCCCGGCTGCGGCTGCCCCTGGCCGACCTCTTCGGCAACCCGGTCCGCCCAACCACATCCGCCCCCGCCCGCACCCGCCACCTCTCCCAAAGCCACCGGTCCTGGGACCGCAACACGAGGCCTCACATCACATCTCCCCTCGCCTCGGCGGTGGGGGTGCCGCGGCGGGGCTGCAGATCGCCTGTGATGCGAGTGGGCTGGCCGCCCTGGGGCTGGCGGGCTCCATGGTCCCCCTGGCGGCAAACGGCAGCGCTGCCGGGCCCCGGGTCCCCCTGGAGCTGACGGCTCAGTGCCTCCCCGACCCGGCCGCTGGGGTGCTCCTGCTGGCCCCGGTCCCGCCCGAGGCCCTCGCAGGCGCCTACGACCTGCAGGTCACCGCCCAGGGCCGCCCGGTGGGCGGGCCGGTCCGGGTTAGCGTCCCCCAGTGCGCTCCGGCACCCGACCGGACCATCGTCCACTGGCCCCAGCCCCCCGCCCAGGGCACGGTCCGCATCGGCGCCCACCCACCCACCCACCCATGCCCCCCCGACGGTGCGAGGGCGGGATGAGCACTGCCGTCATTTTGGAGCTCGTTTTCGGCCGACGGGTGTGTCTGTGTGTGTGTGTGGGGGGGGGGGGGAGGGGCGGGGACAGCTGTACCAGCAGGGGGCCGGCCCCTTCGAGCTTCCCCTGGAGCTGTACGACGACCGGGGCCGCCCGGTGGGCTGCACGGGGGCCGTCGCGGGCCTGTTCGACCTGTGGGCCCAGCTGGAGCCGGGGGGCGACTGGTGGATGCACGTCGAGGGCCGCTGCGACTGCGACCCGACCCCCGCCTCCGGCCCGCCCCCGCCCGACGTGCCCCGGCCGCTCTTCTCCGTGGTCACGGCCCCTCGGGCTGGGGCCCCCATCCGCCAGGCTCTGGCGAGGGCCGCACGGTGGGTCCGAGGCCGCTTCGTCAGCGCCCCCGCCCCCATCGGTGCCCCCGCCGCCCCTGCCCGCGACTTGGCCGCCCCTGCCCGCGACTTGGCCGCCCCTGCCCGCGACTTGGCCACCCCTGGCAGCGACTTGGCCACCCCTGCCCGCGACTTGGCCACCCCTGGCAGCGACTTGGCCACCCTGGACATGGGCGGCCACCCCCAAGACGAGGCCCGGGCGGCCCTCGGGGTTGCCGCGTGTCCCGGGGGGAACTGCGTGTACGGGCACTTCTGGATGGTGTCCCCCGGGAACTACTCGCTCCACCTGACCATGCGGGCCTTCCCCCTGCCCGGCTCGGCCCAGCACGCCATCTCGGTCACCCTCGGTCCGCCCCCCGCGCCCTTTCGCCCACCCCGGGGGGCCGATGGGCCACCGAGCGGGTCGCCTCACCTGCCCTCGTTTCCCTGACCCGACCCTCGCCTGCCTCCGGTCGAGCAGGGGACCCCTCGGGGCTGACCACCAACCTGACGGCCCCCCCGCCTGCTACGGCGGCGAGCTCCAGCCTCCTGCGGCTCCCCTTCGTGCTCCGCGACCTGGCCGGCAACCAGCTGCCATGCTCCACAACCGGCCTGGTGGCCCTCGCCGCGGCTGCTGAGGTCCCCGGCCCCCCCCCCCACTCCACGGCCCTCCCTCCACTCCCACGGCCCTCCCTCCACTCCCACGGCCCTCCCTCCACTCCCACGGCCCTCCCTCCATCTTCGGCCTCCTCCCGTTGAGCACTTGCTCTTCGCCGCCACCTCATCGTCCTGGTCGGCATAGACCCTCGGTCCCCCAGCAAACGTCCGATCTCACATCGTCCCGTGGTCATCATGGCCACCCCTGCAGGGCGACCAGGCGGCGACCCTGGGGCGGGTCGAGTGCCGGCCGGGTGGGGCCGAGGGGCCCGAGTGGGCTGCCCTGGTGCCGCTGCCGCCCCGCAGCGGGCTGGCCCTGGTGCACCTCATGTGGCGCGGCACCCAGCTGGCCGGCTCCCCGTGGCCGGTCCTCCTCACGGGCGGCAGCCCCTTCGGTCCGGCACCCTTCCTTCGCATGTCCCGCCCTTTCGCATGTCCCGCCCTTTCCTTCGCATGTCCCACCCTGCCTGCTGGTGGATGCCACGCCCCTGCCGATTGGGCTGGGCCGACCCCGTCTGACGGCGCCTTTTCATCGCCTTTCGCTCCACCACCTCCTCCTGCCGGGGCCTGCCCTGCAGCGGCCTTGGTGGGGGCCTGGTGGTTCCCCCTGGGGGCCGCCCTGGCGGCGGTGCTGCTGGTCCACCTGGCCGCCCTGGCCGTCTGCTGCTGCTGCCGGTGCCGGTGCTGCCGTCGCTGCTGCTACCCGCCCTGCTGCCGCCGGTGCTGCCAGGTGCGCTGCTGCGGCTGCGGCTGCCCCGACGACCGCTACCAGGCCGGGGTCGGGGGCGGGGCGTCCGCCTCGGCATCCGGCTCCTCTGCGGGCACCCGCGGCGCCCCGGGCGGCCGCAAGGGCGGCTACCGGCCGCTGACGCTGCTCGAGGCCGAGGAGGGCGAGCTGGGCCTGCCCGTCGAGAGCACCGCCCTGGTCGACCCCGAGCCCGACCAGCCCGCCGCCGTCCTCCCGCCTCCGCCCGCCCAGGCGCCCCCCGCGGCGGCCACCTCCCTCCATGCCCTGGCCGCGGCCGCGGCCCCCACCACCTCAGCGGCCCCGCCAACCGGCCCGCCAAGAACAACCATCCCTGCCGCGGCCCCGGGGCCGCCCCGTGCAACCCGCCGCCCGCCGGTCGAGGTGGCCCGCCAGGCCAGGGCCGAGGTGCGCGTGGAGGCGGCCGCCCAGCCGCTGATGGGCCCCCAGCTGGGCACAGAGCGCCAGCAGGACGAGGCCCTCTAACAAGGGGCCCCACGGCCGAATGGTGACGCCAGCCATCTCGCTCGTCGTTTGCTTAACCTTCTTTTGTGCATGTTCCAGCACCCCCCCCCCCCCCCCCCCCCGGTTTGAGGCCCACGGTCCCAGGATCCATGTGTTTGCGAGACCCCAGCCGAGAGACAGTGCAGCGCAGGAAAGGGCGCGGAGATTTGCGGGGGGAATGTGATGAGATCGGCGAGACGATGAGAGGGTGTTGTGTGTGTGTGTGTGTGTGTGTGTGTGTGTGTGTGGGGGGGGGGGGGGGGGGAGCGAGGAGCGGCTTTGGGCTGTTATTCGCCGCGGGGGCCCAGGCGGGGTGTGCATGCGCCACCGGTGGTGCGGCGCGGGGTGGTGGCCTCCCCTCCTACTTGACGTAGCGCATGACGCGGCGGGCGTGGACGGACTGCACCTCGCGCAGGGCCCGGTCGAGCTCCAGGTAGAGGTGGCGCAGGTTGGCCACGTCGGCCCCCAGGATCACCTGGGTGGTCGCCTGCCCCGCCCCGGGTGCTGGTGCCGCGCCAGCCCCGACCACCACCCAGATCGGGACCCCCCCACGGCAACAGCCAACCCAACCCGATGGCTCCCGGTGAGGAGGAGGCGTGGGGACGGAGAGGGGACGGAGAGGGGACGGAGAGGGGTCGGAGAGGGCGACCGACCGGCGTCGTTCGATGCGGGCGCCAGGACGCCCTGCATGGCCGTCTGGGTGGCCGGGACGTTGCTGGTGGCGAGGCGCAGGGTGAAGGCGGGCTCGACCTCGGCCCCCAGGGGGTGCAGCCGCGAGGCCACCTGGGCCTCCAGGCGCCACTCGAGGTTCTTGTAGTGCGGGATCGGGGCCGGCAGGCTGGCCAGCTTCTCCCGAATCGCCCCTCGGTTGTCCAGGTACAACTGCAGACGGGGCAGGGGGAGGAGGAGGGAGGCAGGGGTGAGCAGGCGACGAACCAGCGCGGCGGCGGGGTCAGACTTGAAGAAGGGCCTTGGCCAGAGGCTCGGGGTATGAAAGAGCCGCCACGCTGTCGTTAAAGTCGCGCTCGGATATTTGAAGCTTGGAGGATTCCACCAGCAAGAAGGAAACACCGTCGATCAGGTTTCGAATGACGGCTTCATCAATTTGCAGTGTCCCTGATAAAGAGGAGATCTGAGCAGGGAACACAAAATGGCTGGTCAGACTCGCAGCAGCAGCAAAAATCTTTTCATTCCCACCATCAACAATAAATTCGACGGCCTTTTGACACAACTCGTGCAAGACTAGGTGGTAAGAAAGCAAAAACAGTCGGAGAAACCGGAAATGTATATTGGAACAAACACTCTTCCGAGAGCTGTGTCAGGAAGCTCAGGTCCTGCTTGTGCTTGTCCGAAAAGAGAATCAACATTCAACTGTTTTTCTAAAGATAGTCTGCCGGCAAGAGGCTCTTCAGGCTATTTTTGTGTTCAGCTTGCGTGTGTCAGCCGTGGCTGCTCAGTATCCACCGTACTGCCGCGTCCCTCTTTTCCTTGAGAGCGATCCGACCATTCTTTTCACGCTCGATAATGGTTTGCGTCTTCGATGTTGTCCATCTGATGATAGCTCTCTCACGCAGACCCGCACCCTGTCCGATGCCAGGACAGGCAGGTGCCCCTTGTCATGAGGCTGGCCTCTCCGTCTTCAATTGTCATTCGGAATGCCTTCAAACGGGCTGGCTTTCAGTTAGTTAAAGAGGGCGACCTTTGGCATTCCATTTGGGGCCGTCCTCCCAAACGTACCTCGTATCGGCTCCTCTCACCATATCAAAAGGTGAACCATTTACCGGGGACATACGAGTTGGGGCGCAAGGACTATTTGGCGGTCAACCTCACGAGGATGTTGCGGACCTTCGGTCCTGAGGTCACCACCACGACCCACCCACGTGCCTCACTGACCTTCCCGCGGTAGCATTTCGGGTTTTTCCCGAAGACGTACATCCTCCCTCGGGACCAGACCTTCCTGAATCGGGACTCGGCCGCGGGCCCGTTCATCATGAAGCCCGTCGCCGGGGCCCGGGGGGTGGGTCTGCTCGCCGCCCCCGCCGCCCCCGCCGCCCCCACCGCCCCCACCGCCCCCACCGCCCCCACCGCCCCCACCGCCCCCACCGCCCCACCGCCCCCACCGCCCCCACCGCCCCCACCGCCTGCCCATCCTGACACCCCTTTCTGAGCGCTCATGATTGCCCGTTGCCCATCTCGGGCGGGACGGCTGTCGGGGCGCAGGGATCAAGGTCCTCCGGAGCCCGGAGGAGGTTCCCCCGGGCAAGAAGGCCGTCGTGCAGCAGTACCTGGCGGCGCCCTACCTGATCGACGGGTACAAGTTCGACCTGCGGGTCTACGTGGCCCTGACCTCGGTCGACCCGCTCCGGGTGTACATGTACCGGGACGGCCTCGTCCGGTTCGCCTCCAAGCGGTCCGCCTCCTCCCACCCCTCCCTCGTCCTCCCCGCTCTCGTCGGGTCCCGACAGTGGATTCTCGGTCGCGTGCGGGTGACCGGGTGTGTCTGTGTGTGTGTGTGCTGGGGTGCTGCAGCTACCGGGGGATGGCCACCCACAGCCGGTACGCCCACCTGACCAACTACTCGGTCAACAAGGGCCGGGCCGGCATCGGCTCGCTGGGCGACGAGGGCGGCGGCTCCAAGTGGTCCGCACGATGCCCCCACGGCACACACGGACACCGCGGCCACCTTCACGGCCCACCCCGGCATGCCCTCGTCACGCCGTCCATGCCTTACGCCCCCATCCGGACGTGTTTGTGTTTGTGTTTGTGCGTCTGTATCTCGGCCGTGGCCACGCCCCCCGCGAGCAGGACGCACCAGCACCTGCGCCGCTACCTGCGGGCCCAGGGGATCGACGACGGGGTGGTCTGGCACCGGATCGCCGACGTGGTCATCAAGACCCTCGCCGCCGCGGCCCCGGCCCTCGCCACGACCCTCCGCTCGGTGTTGGCCCCGGCCACCCCCCTAACGCCCCTCTGGGGCCCCGCGGCCGACCCGGCGCCCAGCCCGCTGCACGCGGGCGGTCAGGGCCAGGGCGGCGCCACACCGCCCATCGCCGTCTGCTACGAGCTGCTCGGCTTCGATGTCCGCCGCCCCTCGGGCCCCCGCCGCGGGTGCTTGGGCTGGGGCTGTGCCTGGGGCTGTGCCTGGGGCTGTACTCATGTCCTGTGCGGGGCGGCGGTGGCGGTGGCGGTGGCGGTGGCGGTGGCGGTGGCGGTGGCGCGCGGGTGTGCAGGTGCTGCTGGACGAGCAGCTGCGGCCGTGGCTGCTGGAGGTCAACACGAGCCCCTCGCTGCACAGCAGCTCGCCCCTGGACAAGGCCATCAAGGAGCAGCTCGTCGTCGGCCCGTCGGCGCCCCCCGTGCCCATCCCACCTGCCCACACCACCCCGCCCTCCCCCTGCCCCTCGCCACCTTGCCCCTGGTTGCTGCTTGATGCCCGCCTCACGCCCTGCCTGGGCACGGCTGCGGCTGTGCAGACCTGTTCAACCTTGTGGGCCACGTGCCCTGCACCAGCCGCCACATCCGGGACGTGGCCGAGGAGGGCGTGGCGGCCCCATACCCGTCCCCGCCCCCACCCGCGGGCAGCCCGGCCGCGGGCGGCTCGCCCTACAGCCCCGGCACGGGCCCGGGGCCCCTGGGGCACCTCTCCGAGATCGAGCGCCACGTGCTGCGCCTCTCCGAGGAGGAGGTCGGCCCGTACATCCCCACCCCCCCCTGCTGAAGCCACTCCCCTCCCCCGGCCCCTCTCACGGGGCGCTCGCTGGCACTGACACGGATTGGGGGCTGGGGTTGGTGGGGTTGCTGGCGGGCTGGCGGGGACGCAGTACTCGCGTCGGGGCGGCTTCGAGCGGATCTTCCCGACCCCCCACAACGGGGCCCTCTACGGCCAGTTCCTCGAGGCGCGGCCCAACGACCGCCTGCTGGCCAGCTGGCTCCGCTACCGCTGGGCCAAGACGTGCGGCCCCAGCCCAGCCGCACGGCCCTCCGCCCCCCAGGCGCCCGCCCCCAAGTCCGCCCCGCGCCGGCTGACCAGCCCCTCACGCTCCGCTCCGCCCCTGGGCCGCGTCCCCGCCACCACGCCACCACGCGGCCAGCACCCCACCGTGGGCTGTTCTCTGGCTGTGTGGGCGGGCGTGCGGGCGGCTGTGTGGGCGGCTGTGTGGGCGGCTGTGTGGGCGGGTGGCGGTGGTGTGTGGTGGCCGCAGGTGGGTGGCCCCGTGCTGGGGGTGCGGCCAGGGCCACCCGCAGGATCCGCTCGCGCTCCTGTCGCGCCATCCGCCCAGCTTCGCCCGGCCCCCCCAGCCGGCGCCCGCCCGGGCCATCCCGCCCTGCCCGCGCTACTACGGGGCCGCCGCCCAGGCCCTGGTGGCCGCCCGGCTGGGCCGGTGGACCGCCCGCCAGGTGCAGGCCCTCCTCGAGCGGGGCGCGCCCCCGGGGGCGCTGGAGGAGCTCCTGCTGGCCATCGCATGCGCCGCCAACCCGCTCCGGCCCGCCGACGCGGCCGCCCCGCTGGCGCCCCCGCTGGAGGCCCCCGGCGCCCCGGCCCCGCCGCCCGTCCAGCCCGGGGCGCACCCCCAGTACCACTACGACCCCGACCTGCCCTACAACTTCTGCGACTACCGGCGGCCCCTGTATCCGTGCGTCTCCCTGCGCGACGACCCGACCGCCCTGCCCACGCCCCTGCCCACGCCCCCCTGGCTGCCCCCCGGGGCCGCCGCAGCCCGGGGCCCGGCTGTCTCGTGCTGCCCCCTGGCGGCCCCTGGCTGCCGGACGAGCCAGTCACCCGCCCGAGCATCGAGCGCCTCCCGGCCTGGCAGCGCCTCCCGGCCGGCCAGTGCCAGCCGGCACCTGGGCCCGGTCCTGTTCGGCCAGGTGGGCCCCGAGTGGCGCTGCGCCCCCGGCAGCCCCCAGAACCAGCACCCCAACGTGTCCTGCACCGTGCTCCCCAACTACGCGGCCCCCTTCCTGCTGCCCCGCCTGTCAGCCCCGGCCCCCGCCCCGGTCCCCGCCCTCGAAGCCGACGAAGACTGCGGCGATGCCCCCGCCGCCCAGGGCCCCCCGCAGCCCCCGGCCGCCGCGGGCCGCTTGGAAGGCGCCCTGACGGCTGCCCTGGAGCAGCTGCGGGGTGCGCTGCTGGCCGACCGGCAGACGCTGCCCGACCGGACGGCCGCCCTGGTGCGGCGTGCCGCCCAGGCCCCGTGCCCGTCCCCCGCGGCGGGTGGGGTTGGCGAGGACGAGGAGAGCAGCGAGGAGAGCTCCCCCGAGCCGGCAAGCTCGGTTCCGGCCGGCAGCCCGCCCGCCTGCTCGCCCTCGCCCCCCGCCGCCCCGGGTGGGTGCGGACACGGGCCCGTCTGGGCGGCCCCGGCGGGGATGGTCGACCTGACCACGGCCATCGCCCCCCGCACGGCCGCCCTGCTGACGCTGCCCCTGGGCGCCTCCGTGGGCCCCTTCGCGGCCCCCACGGCCACGGCCACGGCCACGGCCACGGCCACGGTCGCCTCCCCGATGTCGATGACGGGCGATGAGAGGGCCGACCCAGCCCGCCCCCACCGGCGCCCCGTGCGGTTGACCGGCCGGACGGGCGAGCGGATCGTCCGCGCGGGCTGTCCTGCGGTGCCCCTGGGGGGCCGCCTGGGGCCCGCCGGGTACGCGCCGGCCGAAGAGGACCTCGACCTGGACAGCGACGACCTGGCCACGGGCGGCCCCGACCCCCGCACGGCAAGCCTCGTCCGCGGCCTGGCCCCCACCGGCGGCCCGTCCGTCCCGCTCCTGCACCAAGGCCGCCCCGGGGTCCCCATGACGGCCGCGGCCGCCCCCCGGGCCTCGGCCCCGGGCGGGCCCTGCTGGGACGAGATCGACCGGCGCGAGGTGGCCGAGGGCGTCTACGACGACCCCATGCCCAGCCCCCCCGAGATCCCCCCAAGCCCAGTGCACCGCGTGGCCAGTCCGTCCCCCCTCCCTCTCACACTCCCTCACACTCCCTCCCTCCCTCCTCCCTCCCTCCCTCCCTCCCTCCTCCCTCCCTCCCTCCTCCCTCCCTCCCTCCCTCCCTCCTCCCTCCCTCCCTCCTCCCTCCCTCCCTCCCTCCCTCCCTCCCTCCCTCCCTCCCTCCCTCCTCCCTCCCTCCCTCCCTCCCTCCCTCCCTCCCTCCCTCCCTCCCTCCTCCCTCCCTCCCTCCCTCCCTCCCTCCCTCCCTCCCTCCCTCCTCCTCCCTCCCTCCCTCCCTCCCTCCCTCCCTCCCTCCCTCCCTCCCTCCCTCCCTCCCTCCCTCCCTCCCTCCCTCCCTCCCTCCTCCTCCCTCCTCCCTCCCTCCCTCCTCCCTCCCTCCCTCCCTCCCTCCTCCCTCCCTCCCTCCCTCCCTCCCTCCCTCCTCCCTCCCTCCCTCCCTCCTCCCTCCCTCCCTCCCTCCTCCTCCTCCCTCCCTCCTCCTCCCTCCCTCCCTCCCTCCCTCCCTCCCTCCCTCCCTCCCTCCCTCCTCCCTCCTCCCTCCCTCCCTCCCTCCCTCCCTCCTCCCTCCCTCCCTCCCTCCCTCCTCCCTCCCTCCTCCCTCCTCCCTCCCCTCCTCCTCCCTCCCCTCCTCCCTTCCTCCCTCCTCCTCCCTCCTCCTCCCTTGCCCTGATGACCTTCGTGTTTCCTTCCGCCCCCCGCCGCGATGCTCCCCATTTCGCAGCGCCGCCCCACACGACCCCACGGCGCGGGGCCCACGGCCCGTCCCCCCTGCGGCGGTCGCAGCCCCAGCAGCCCGAGGCGTGCGCCCCGCCCTGCAGCCCGCCGCCCCTCGGGGCTGCCCCCGCCCCCACCCGGGTTACCCCGCCCCGCCCCAGGGATGGAGGGCGGTTCCACACGGCGGTCAGTGCCCCGCCCTCGCCCGTGGGCCTGGTGGCGCATCACCACCCCTCGGCCGGTCCCGCCCTCGGCCGCTCGGCCGCCCCTGCGGGTCCCAACCTGCTGGCCGGGGGGCCGCCCCGGCTGCCCCGGTCGCTGGTGGCGGGCGAGGGGCCGCTCCTGCGCGCCTCGCTGCACACCTCGCCCGCCCGGCCGCGGGGTCCCCCGGCCGCTGGTGGGGCCAGGCGGCACAGCTCGGTGCCGGCGCCCCTGGTCCGGTCGGGGTCGGCCCCGCGGCCCACGGCGCCCCGGGGGGAGCCCACGCCCCCACGCAGGGCAGGGGCCACGCCCCCTCGGGGCCCGGGCCTGGCGCGGGGGGCGGCGGCCGGCCTGATCATGGTGGGCAGCCCCGGGCCTGTGCGGCCCTTCCCCCAGGCAGCCCTCACGCCCCACCGGGGGCGCCCCTCGACCACCGCCCAGAGAGCGGGTCCACGCCAGTAGCCCCGGCCCTCCGCCAACCAGCAACCACCACCCCTCCCCATTTCCCTGCGGCCCCAAGTCCGGTTCCTCTCCTTCCTCTCCTTCTCCCTCCATAATTATTGTCCCGTCCGGAACAGCACCAGGCACAGCCTTTGTACAAAGGGCCGCCGAGCCGCGAGGGGAGGGAGCGGAGAGGCCAACGGAGAAGAAAACGAGCCCACCAGCAGACGCAGAAAGCGAACAGGAAGAGGGGCGGCCCTCGGCAGCGCGAGGAGGCGAGGGGGCGAGAGCAAGGCAGAGGAGCAGAGCAGCCAGGCGACCATGTCGCCCGGGGAGGAAAAGAGGGAGAGGAGAGAGAGAGGGGGGGCCGCCGCGCGTGTGCGATTCGAAGGCCGCAAAGGGGAAGAGGAATGGAGGGGAGATGAAAGGGGAGAAGGCAGGGAGGAGGAAGAGGAACAAGCCGCGGAGCGAGAAGGCGGCCTGCCCCTCCTCAGAACCACGCCTTGGGGGTGGCGGTGGCGGTGGGGGTGATGATCTTGCCGCCCCGGTTCATGACGCCCTGGACGATGGAGATGATGATGACGGCCAGGATGCCGGCAATGACCAGGAAGAGCAGCAGGATCAGGATCTTGTCCGTCATCAGCCGGGTGAAGATGGCCCGCAGCGTCCTGGCCCCCACCCCAGCCCGGAAATGGCATCGTGAGAAGGCGCCGAAGACAAGCTTCCCCCCCCCCCCCCCCCCCCCATCGCTGTCGCCTCACCTCAGGAAGCCTCCCTCAAGCCGGACTTCTTGGCCTGGGTCACCTCGTCATTGATCTCGTCCAGCTTGGAGGAGATGTTCTCCATCTGCTCGGTCTGGCGCACCAGCTGGGCCCCCGCCGTGGCGCCCGTTCGGAGGGCGTCGTTGATCATGTCCATCGAGTTGTTCAGCGATTTCTCCGATCGCTGCACCGCGCGGAGGAGATCGGGAGGTGAGCCGGGGGGTCGCCCGCACCGGGGACAGACAGACCGCGACGATGGCCCGGCCCGCGTCGAGCTTGGCCGAGTCGGGGAGGTACTCCATCTCGGTGGCTGGGCAGCCCGGGTCGGATGAGCAACGAAAAAAAAGACGCAGGCAGCAGACAGCTGACAGGGGCCGCATCTGCGGTGGAAGTGGCGCCATCATCCGCCCCGGCCGGCCCACCCGCCCGGCGGGTCTTGGGCGTGCCGCGCCCCCGCCCGGTTCCCGAGGCACCCGTGCGAACGCCGGCGGCGCCGGGACGTGTGGAAGCCTCAAACTGCTTGACCTGGTCGTTCAGCCTGTTATACGTGGCATCCAACTGGTCGATTTTCTGGAGGGGGAAGGGGTGATCGTGATTGACATGCAGCCCGGAAGAAAGCAAACCGCTTTCCAGCTCATAACATGGCCGTCGCCTGGGGGGAGCTTGCCACGCATGGTATCAAGGATGTTCCGCATCATACTCACCGAGTTTTTCATGTAGCGGAGTGGTTTCTTGATCTCGGCCGCTTTCTGTGACGTGCGATGAAAACATGAGCGCTAAATGATATGGTGATTCACATTGGACAACCTTCTTACGTTCACGGAGATCCAATTCGACCTCCTTCACATTTTTTTGGAAGGTCTGATAGGCGGATTCCTACACATCCACATCGTCAGATACTTTCAATGCTCACCAAATCGAAAAATTGCCAGACAAGATCTGAAATGTCGACAGCAACAGCAGAACTCATTCTATTGGCTGAGCTGTTGAGTTAGTTAACCCAAGACGGCAATGCCCGGTTTAAAGCGACTGGACCCTGTCAGAGACATACGCTGAAAAAATTGATGCCCGGAAGTTCTGGAGGACGTCGAGGGTTGGTGACCGTGACACTTTGGAGAAACTAGCCAGTGAAGCACTCCTCCTCGATCAAAGGAGTGATAGTGTCGTGATTTTCGACGCCAGTAGTTTCGAAACGCGCAGATATAGGATCTACCCTGAGTGGGGGTACACGCCAGTATCCTGGATTCCCTCCAAGGGGGACCACCGAAGCACGGGTCGGTGAGGTGGTCCTTCACCAGACGGGGGGACGCAGCTGTCAGGTCAACGGGGGCCGGGCCGGGGGCGGCGAGTTGGATCTGCCACTCGATACACCATGAAACCCCCGGACGGCCAGTTGCCCAGCTCGGCTAGTCCAGCACCGCCCACACGGCCCTTGGTGCAGAGACCCGAAGGTCCAGGCCCTAGAGCCAATCCTTTTCTCAAAGGGATGATCTGCCTCAACGCACCGATGGTGTTTGGGCTCCCTGACAAGTACCCAAGCAGCTTCGAGTGATATCGACCATCGAGGTCTTGTTTGGTCGCGGGGATTAAATTTCAACGAGTGTTTGGGGGAGACCACGAGGTCATCCGAACGTCAAGGTTCGAGGCCCATCAAACCGGACGGACGCAACCAAATCAAAATATATTGACAATTGATTGATCAAATATTTCAAAACAGGTACATTCAGGGGAAGAGGAGATTCGATATGAACCGGCTTTTTCTTTGATCTTATTGCCCCGCCCCTTTTGCCAACTTTTCGAACATAAAAAAAATTCAAAACCCCAGTGATCGGCAAAGCCAGGGCCAGAAACCCTGAAGCGTTTTAGCTGCTCTTGGGTTTTTTTTAAAACCCATGCATCAGTCCCGGTCCACAGAGCAGCTTAAAAGTCTCCATGAGACTCTTTTGTCTCTCGAAGACAGCTGGAAGGCAGCCTGCCACCAGCAGCAACAACAAATCAATCCACTCCGCACAGACTTTCTGACTTGTCTGCTTCTCACCGAACTTCTTGGGCACGCTGAAAATTCACTCTCCTCCCCATGGCTTTGTTTCCCAACCAGATCTGGACAAATTTGCACAGACGATTTCGCATGTATTACAGCAAGTCACTGCCGAATCCAAGCTTATGATCCCAGACTTACACATCACTGACCCACGGGATTATGCAGACAATGTTGAGGTTCGTCAGCCCTGCCGCGTTTCTCTCACCCCTCCCCGTCCCCCCCTCTGCCGCCGCGCCCCCCCGAAGGTGCTCGATCAAATCACCAACGCCATGGAGAACTGGCAGCGTGTCCTGCGCGAGGTCACCGAGCAGGAGAACGCCAAGCAGCCCCGCGGGCCGGGGCCGCTGGACGAGATCGAGTACTGGCGGCAGCGGAGCACCGTCTTCTCAGCCCTGTACGAGCAGCTCAACCTGCCCCACGTGCAGATGATGCGCGAGCTGGTCACCAAGCAGATCCAGCGGGGCAGCGTGGAGAGCTTCGTGACGGCCTACGAGAGCCTCACCAAGGACTACCTCGAGGCCCGGGACAACCTCAAGTTCCTGCAGACCCTCGAGCGCCACTTCCGCAACCTCTCCCCCCAGCTGGCCACCGTCCGCACCCCCCCCCCCCCCCCCCCCCCCCCAGAGCCCGCCTCCGTCCTTTGGGCGGAACTCGGAGCGCTCGAACCATTGTGCTGATGGTGGCTGTGACTGCGGCTTGGGTGGGGGGCATGGTGGGGCCGTGCATGGGTCGGATGGGGCCGCAGGGCGAGGGGAACCTGGGCCTCATCAAGGACACCCTGCCGTCCATGTTCACGGCCATCCGCATGGTGTGGACCATCTCGCGCCACTACAACACCGACGACCGCATGGGGACCCTCCTCCAGGTCGCCCCCCCCCCCCCCCCCCCACCCACCCCACCCCCCCCCCCCCCAACCCCCCCTGCCCGCCTCCATGCCCCCACCTTTCGAGGGCAATGCTGATTCTGCCCTGCTCCCACGGCCCTCTGCAGCGGATCGGCAACGAGATCTGCGCGACGACCATGGGGTGGTGGCCGTCCAGAAGATCTTCGACCCGGCCGCGATGGACCTCAAGAAGGCCACCCGCCGCCTGACCGACGCAGAGGAGATGCTCGCCCTCTGGTACAAGGTCCCGGCCCCGCCCCACCGCCAGTGTGCCCCCGCCCCACGCCCCTGTCCCCCAACGACCACCCGCACGCGCGCCTGCGTGTACCCCCAGTGCCCCCCCCCCCCCCCCCCCCCCGCGCGATCTGTCCCTGATCGGCCGTGTCCTTCTCCTCTGTCCCCCCCCCCCCCCCCATGCCATCCGTCATCCGTCATCCGTCCCCCGTCTGGGCAGAGTTACTTCGACACGCGCGAGCAGATCGAGAATGCCGGCGAGAACCGGCGGTGGGAGTTCCACCACGACAAGCACCTCTTCGTCAAGTCGGAGGCCATCCGGGGTGGTGGTCGAGCTGCGCGAGATGGCCGCCGTTGCAGACCCTCACCGCCGCCCTGGGCACCGAGCTCAAGCTCGTCACGGGCGACTCCGAGGGCATCGACGCCCTCCACGCCCAGGCCCGCATCCCCCCCCCCCCCCCCCCCCCCCCCCCCCCCACGCCACGCGCCCTGTCTTCCCTGCCCTGCTGCCCTGCCCTCCTTTCCCTTGCCTTGCCCCGCCTTGCCCCGCCTTGCCCCGCCTTGCCCCGCCTTGCCCCGCCTTGCCCCGCCTTGCCCCGCCTTGCCCCGCCTTGCCCCGCCTTGCCCCGCCTTGCCCCTCCCCCCAGACGGCCAGCCTAACCGCCTCAATGGACGGACGGGTGGATGGCTGGGCGCAGGTGCACGAGCTGCTGCGGCCGATCCGGGACTCGGACCCGTTCAAGCACCTGGCGCAGCACTCGGGGAAGACCTCGGCCCAGTGGAAGGCCGCCAAGCAGACCTTCGACGCCGAGTACAAGGCCCTCGAGAGCCGCGTGCACGACTTCATCCGGCGCAGCTTCACCCGGCTCCGGTCGGCCGAGGGGGCCCTGGAGCTGGTGCGCAAGTTCAAGTCGGTCGACAGCACGCAGGGCATCAAGAACGTCATGTCGGCCCAGATCGAGTCGATCCTGACCAAGTACAGCGAGGACCTCGACGCCGCCCAGAAGACCTTCCTCGCCCAGCAGGCCAACCCGCCC
Organism: Paratrimastix pyriformis; assembly: GCA_027972325.1. Lineage (NCBI taxonomy): Eukaryota > Preaxostyla > Paratrimastigidae > Paratrimastix > Paratrimastix pyriformis. The sequence continues at coordinate 162,189 of JAPMOS010000033.1, read as the reverse complement.
TGCACCTACAACCAGCCCCCCGTCGCGGGCGCCATCGGCTGGGCCAAGGCCCTCCTGCGCCGCATCAAGGCCCCCATGCTCAAGTTCAAGGCCCTCGCAGAGAGCGGCCGTCCGTCCCCGGCCCTTGTCCCGTCCCGTCCCGTCCCGCACGATGCCCCGCACGATGCCCAGCCCGGCCCGCGTGAAGGCGACCAGGGTGCTGACCTTTCTCGCCGTGGCTGTGGGCATGCCGTGGGGGCCTGCTGGGGTTGGTTGGGGGTGGTGGGCGCAGCGGCGACGGGACCGACGGGCCTGCCGGAGCGGGAGAAGTGGCGCGACACGTACGAGCAGGTGTGCCGCAAGTTCCTGACGGTGGCCAAGCAGATCCGCACCTACCAGCAGCAGCGGCTGGGCGCCTGGACGGTGACCGTCTCGCGGGACGCCATGCCGGCCCTCTCGCGGATGATCCTGATGCCCTACCTGAGCGGGGCCCCCAAGCCCCGCCTGCGGGACATCTTCGGGGCCGAGCGGGGCCTGCCCGAGGTGCCCGACCTGAAGCAGCTCCGGCTGCGGGTCAACTTCGACCCGGCCCTGACGGCCCTCATCCGGGAGACCCGCTACCTGCACCGGCTGGGCTGCGAGGTGCACCCGATCGCCCTCGACGTGACCCTGCAGGAGCAGAAGTACCACGAGGAGTGCGAGCAGCTCGACCAGATGGCGGCCGCCTTCCACGGGGCCCTGGACTCGCTGCGGCCCTTCGAGAAGGACATGCTCCGCGACCAGCTGCGCCGCCTGTGGGAGGTCATCGTCCCCGGGGTGGACACGTACAACTGGAACTCGCTCTCCATCCCCGAGTACGTCCGCCAGGCCACGGCGGCCATCTCGGCCTTCCAGTCGGCCGTCGACCACATCCACGACAACGCCAACATGATCCAGGCCGTCATCGCCAAGTCCGCCCGCCCCGCCCGTCCATGCGCACCATCCATGCCCCCCAGATCCATCCATGCACACCATCCATGCCCCACCGCCGCTGGTCGGCCGCCCAGCCCCGGGGGGCTGCCTGACCATCCGCCTCACACGGGCCGCCCCGCGGGTGGGGGATGATGGGGGCATGATGATGGGTGGGGGATGATGATGATGGGGGGCAGAATCGCCAACGCGGTGCTGGTCCGGTACGAGCCGCCCGCCGAGGCCCCCGCCCCAGCGGCCTCATCGCTGGTTGGCCCCGGCCCTGGCGCCCCGAGCTCCAAGCTGCCCGCAGGGTCCGCACCCGCCCCGTTCGAGTGCTCGTTTCCCAATCTCGTTTGGCCACTGCTCGCTGCCGGGCTTGGGGCTGGGCTGGATGCAGGCTGCCTGAGGGGCACCCGCTCGCGGCTGCTCTGGTTTCGGTGCCGCCCACGACCCGGGCCGCCGAGGGTGCCGACGACGGCGACCTGGTGGCGGCCCGGGGCCCCTGGAAGGGCGGCCGGGTGCACTACGGAGGCCCCGGGGGGGCCGAGGGCGGCCGTCGGGAGGGCTCGCCCCTCCGGGTCCGCGACCGGGAGTCCGCCGAGGCCGACCGGGCCCACTTCCACTACGCCCACTCGTGCCAGGCGACCGCCGGTCTGGCACCCACTCCCCGCCCCGCTTGCTCCCCCCGCCATGCCCCCCCCCCCCCCCCCCCCCCCCCCGGACTCCGGCCATCATCATCTGGCGGCCGGCTGGTGGGCGCAGAGTTCAAGGGGAAGCACGTGCCGCGGTGCGAGGTGAGCCTGGACACCTTCTACGAGACCCTCGAGAAGCACCGGGCCGAGGCGGTGGCCGAGCTTGTGCGCGAGTACCGCCACACGGTGCCCATCAAGCTGCACCAGATCGAGGGCATCGTCGCCGACGCCGTCCCCACGGGCCGCGACCGGCGCATGGCCCCGTACTACTTCTACTGGGAGCGCCAGACCCTGCAGGCCCTGGTGCGCTGCATCCGGGCCAACATCTCGGCCTTCCACAGGCTCCTCATGCAGGCCGTCCCCACACCCGACGGGCCCCGGCGGGCCCTCCTCTTCCGGGTGGACGCCACCCTGCAGATGTCCAACATCGGTCCGCAGCCCGCCCGTCCCCCTGCTGCCCCGGTGCCGCCCGCCCGCCCCTCCGCCCCTCGGGACGGCCCTTGTTGACTGACCGGCCCTTCCCTCCCCCCGCCCCCTCCCTGGCAGTGCTGGCGCCGGGCGACCAGGAGGTGGTCAAGAAGCTGAAGCTCTTCCTGGACAGCCTCTTCGACACGGCCGCCAAGTTCGTCCGCTGGCAGAACGGCACCTGCATCGAGTGCCCATCCTCCCACGACGGCTCCCTCTACACATACGCCAAGGTCGGCCCCCCCGCCCCCGCCCACAGCTGCACTCGCCCCCGCCCCACCCTGCCCTCCGTCTGATCCGATTAACGGCTGCCCCCCCCCCCCCCCCCCCCCCCCCCCCCCCCCCCCCCCCCGCCCCGCCCCTCTTTGCCTGCCTCTGGCTGGCCCGCCCCCCAGGAAATCGCCGCGTATCGGGAGATGACCCGCATCCCGGAGAGCGCCGTGGTCCGGACGGTGGGCCGGCTGGCGGGGCTGCTGGACCGGCAGTACCGCAAGAACGACAAGATCCCCAAGCTGCTGGCGGGCGACCGGGGCCGGATGAAGCAGCTCGACGCGACCTGCGACCAGAAGCAGCTCGACCCCGCCGGCCAGGAGCGGCCCATCCCCGTCACGGCGGCCCACTTCGAGGCCCAGATGGCCGCATACAGGCGCCTCCTCAAGAAGTTCCGCTCCGACCCCGGTCCGTCGCGCCTCGGCCACACCCCCGCACACCCCTCATGTCCGTCGATCCATCCTGGGGTGGGGTGGGGTGGGGGTGGTGGTGGGATGCCTCCAGACGAGCGCGAGGTGGACTTTGTGCTGCTCAACATGGCGCCCCTCAAGCAGGCCCTCCAGCGCGAGGCCGCCGACCTCATCCGCCAGATCGGTCCGCCTCCCCGGCCCCCCCCACGCCCCTCCCCCCCTCTGGGCCGTGTTGCTGACCCGCATCGCACCATCCGGCCGATGATGTGTCCCCCAGCGGAGAAGCTCTACCGGACGGCCCAGGGCCCCATGCAGGAGCTGCAGAAGCGGATGCGCGAGCTGGAGGAGGACCTGCACAAGAGCCCGGCCACCCTGGAGGACCTCAAGTTCGTGCTGCACGTCATCGAGCGGATCGGGGCCATGTCGATGGACGTCGAGGCCCAGTACGCCGACATCATGGCCCGTTCGCCGGCCGGCCCTCTCGTTCGGGGCTGGCGGGCTGGGCTCGGGTGGCGTGGGTGGCATGGCCCCTGCCCCTCATCATCATCGTCGGTCTCCTTCCTGATTGGGGCATGGGGGTGGTGGGTGCTGCATGCGCCTGCAGGAGCGCTACCGACTCCTGGCTCGGTACGGGTACCGCGAGATGCCCGACCACGAGCTCCGCGAGGCGCTGGCCCTCGAGGGCCGCTGGAAGGCCCTGATGGCCGAGGCGCTGCGGGTGGACGAGGGCCTGAAGGTGGTCAAGAGCAAGTTCACCGAGGTCACCCGGCAGGACGTCGCCCAGTTCAGCCAGCGGATGAACGTGCTGGCGGAGGACTTCAAGCGGGTCATGGCCGAGCAGACCTCGGAGACCGCCAACATGGACAAGGGTCCGCTTGGCCCCTCCTGCCCAGCCCCCAGCCCCCAGCCCCCAGCCCCCAGCCCCCAGCCCCCAGCCCCCAGCCCCACGCCTCCCCCGTCCCATGCCCCGCCCCCTCCTCTGCTAACGTGCGCGGGGCGTTCGGTGTGGTTCGGTGGCGGGCCGCAGCGGTGGAGACGATCCGCCAGTACCAGGAGCAGCTGGGCCAGCTGTCGAAGAGCCGCGAGGAGCTGATGCACGCCGAGCAGCTCTTCAACCTGCCCGTCACGGGCTACCCGGCCTACTACGAGATGGAACAGCAGCTGGCGGGCTACGCCAAGATCTACGACCTCTACGCGGACGTCAAGGGGGCCATCGACGAGTGGAGCGGCATGCTCTTCGGCGAGCTCAAGCTGGGCGTCCTGCAGGAGGGCGTCCGGGTCTTCCTGCTCCGCCTCAAGCACCTGCCCGAGCCCCTCCGCAAGCTGGCCCCCTACCGGCTGGTGGGGGCCCGCATCGAGGGCTTCGCCGAGTCGCTGCCCCTCATCGACGACCTCACCAACCCGGCCCTCCGGCCCCGCCACTGGGAGGAGCTCTTCGCCAAGACCGGCTGCCGGTTCGACCTCTCCGACAAGAAGAACTTCACCCTCAAGTCCCTCTTCGGTCCGGCCCCTCCCCCGCCTCCCGCCTTCCCGGCTCATCCGTTGGCTCCTCTCTGGGGTGGGTGGGTGGTGCCGGGGGTGGTGGGATGCAGACATGGACCTGTCCAAGTACAAGGCCGAGATCGGGGACATCACCCTGGGTGCGGTCCGCGAGCAGGTCATCGAGAAGGAGATCGACGGGATCGAGGCCACCTGGCGGACGCAGCGCTTCGAGATGGTCAGCCGGGGCGAGCGGGGCTACACCCTGAAGGGCATCGAGGACGTCAAGGCCAAGCTGGAGGTGGGCATGCAGGCCCTGCAGGGCATGCAGGCCTCGCGGTACATCAAGCCCTTCCTGGAGCGGGTCGACGAGTGGGAGCAGAAGCTCTCCCGCATCCAGGCCGTCACCGAGCAGTGGCTGGCGACCCAGCTCAAGTGGCTCTACCTGGAGAACATCTTCCTGAAGTCCGAGGACATCCGCAACCGGCTGCCCGAGCAGACCAAGGACTTCATGGACATCGACAAGACCTTCCGGGTCTCCATCATGGCCGAGACGGCCAAGAACCCCGTCGTGGTGGACCAGTGCACCGACCAGCGGCTGGCCATGCTGACCAAGCTGCTGCAGGGCCTCGACAAGTGCCAGAAGGGCCTCTCGGAGTACCTCGAGGGCAAGCGGATGGCCTTCCCCCGGTTCTACTTCATCTCCGAGGAGGACCTGCTGCAGATCCTGGGCAGCCCCGAGCCCTCGGGCATCAAGAAGCACCTGTCCAACCTCTTCGAGAACTGCAAGTCGATCCGCTTCGGGACCGGAGCCAAGGCCCGCGCCATCTCGGCCATGGAGTCCGACGAGGACGAGGCCTACGACTTCGCCGGCGAGGTCGGCGCCCCCCCGTCCCCCGCATCGCCCACCCCTCGGCCCACCCCTCTGCCCACCCGTCGTGAGGTGCTGCTGCCGCCCAACTCGCCCTGCTTGCCCGACTCATGCCTACTGTCTGTCTGTCCGTTGGGTCCGTGCGCCCAGGTGCTGGCCGAGGGGGCGGTCGAGGTTTGGATGACCAACGTCGAGGCCGAGATGCGGCGCACCCTGCGGCAGCTGGTCAAGAAGGCCATCTTCCAGTACCCCCAGGCCGAGCGCACCCGGTGGATCGAGCAGTGCCTCGGCCAGTGCGGCATCGTGGGCTCGCAGGTGTGGTGGACCTGGTACGTGGAGGACGTCTTCCGCCAGGTGCGGGCGGGCAACAAGCAGGCCATGAAGGAGCTGGCCGCCAAGCTGACCGACCAGATCCGCGACCTGGTGGCCGCCATGCGGCGCCCCCTCGACCGGGCCCTGCGCAACAAGACCCGCACCATGATCATCATGGACGTCCACGCCCGGGACATCGTCTCGCGCTTCGTGCGGGACTCCATCCTCGACGCGCGCGAGTTCGACTGGGAGTCCCAACTGCGCTTCTACTTCGACAAGGCAGCCGTCCGTCGTCGCATGCCCACCCCACCCCACCCCACCCCCACTTGTGCACCTCCTGTGCACCGCCCCGCCCTCCTGTCACAGGATTTTTCCTGAGCGCATCCCCCCTGTCCTTGTCCGCCCGCCCTTCCCGCCGCCCGCAGGACGAGGTTGTGCTGCGCCAGTGCACGGGCAGCTTCGGGTACGGCTACGAGTACATCGGGCTGCGGGACCGGCTGGTGATCACCCCGCTGACGGACCGCTGCTACATGACCCTCACCCAGGCCCTCACCATGCGCTACGGCGGCTCGCCGGCCGGCCCTGCGGGCACGGGCAAGACCGAGACGGTCAAGGACCTTGCCAAGGCCATGGCCCTGCACTGCGTGGTGTTCAACTGCCAGGAGGGCCTCAACGCGCTGTCCTTCTCGTCCCTGCTGATCGGCCTCTGCGAGTCGGGCGCCTGGGGCTGCTTCGATGAGTTCAACCGCATCCAGCCCGAGGTCCTCCCATGCTGCTCCGCCACGCCCACCCCCCCTGCCGCCTGCCCCGCCCACTCCGCCACCCTCCGCCATGCGCTGGATGGCCAGGTCCTGCTCCATGGCACCCCTCACCCTCACCCTCATCGCCGGGTCGGCCCTGTGTCCGGGTGCAGGTCATGTCGGTCATCTCGGGGTGGGTCAAGAAGATCCAGACGGCCCTGGCCATCGGGTTCCAGCAGTTCAAGCTGGACGGGCCGGCCGACTACAAGCTCGACAGCAAGGTGGGCATCTTCATGACCATGAACCCCGGCTACGCGGGCCGCTCCGAGCTTCCTGATAACCTCAAGGCCCTCTTCCGGTCCGCCCCCTCCTCTTCCTCCCGCTCCCGCCTGCCCACTCACCCTTCCGCGCGCGCCCCTGCTCACTCATTGTTGTCCTCTGGCTGCCGCTGCCGTGCTGCCGGCTGCTGCTGCTGCTGCTGCTCCTCGGGCAGGCCGGTTGTGATGGTGGTGCCCGACCTGCTGCAGATCTGCGAGATCATGCTCTTCTCGGAGGGCTTCGACACGGCCCGGGTGCTGGCCAAGAAGATGACCGTCCTCTACAAGCTGGCCAAGGGGCAGCTCTCCCAGCAGCGCCACTACGACTTCCAGCTGCGCGCCCTGAAGTCCGTCCTGACCATGGCCGGCTCCCTGAAGCGGGCCGCCCCCGACCTGCCCGAGGAGGCCGTCCTGATGCGGGCCCTGCGGGACATGAACATGCCCAAGTTCATCTACGAGGACGTGCCCCTCTTCCAGGGCCTCATCCAGGACCTCTTCCCCGGGCTGGACTGCCCCAAGCAGCGCTACCCCGAGCTCAACGAGGCCGTCGAGCGGGCCCTGGCCCAGGAGCGCTACCACCCGGTCACGGTGCAGCAGGACAAGGTCATCCAGCTGTACGACACGATGAACACCCGCCACACGACCATGGTGGTGGGGCCCTCGGGGGGCGGCAAGACGGTCGTCCTCAACGCGCTGGCCGAGGCGCAGACCCGGCTGGGCTACAAGACCCAGCTGATCGTGCTCAACCCCAAGGCCATCACCATCGACGAGCTCTACGGGTGGGCCGACAAGGAGACCATGGAGTGGACCGACGGGCTGCTCTCGAAGATCTTCCGCGAGATCAACAACAGCCCCCTGGAGCGGCCCACCGACCGGCGGTACATGCTCTTCGACGGGGACGTCGACGCCCACTGGGTGGAGAACATGAACTCGGTCATGGACGACAACCGGCTGCTGACCCTGCCCAACCGGGACCGTATCGTGCTCCGGTACCCCCAGTGTGCGCTGCTCTTCGAGGTGGCCAACCTGTTCTACGCCTCCCCGGCCACGGTCTCCCGGTGCGGCATGGTCTACGTCGACCCCAAGGACCTCGGCTACGAGCCGTACTTCATGAAGTGGGCCGCCGAGCGGGCCCCCGTGCCCGGGGAGAAGTCCGAGGAGGCCGAGCTGCTGAAGGTGCTCTACAAGAAGTACTTCCCGCCCTGCCTGTCGTACATCATCGACGGCCTGGTCGACGACCAGCCCGTGGCCCAGCGGCTGCGGCAGGTCATCCCGGCCTCGGCCCTGAACCTGGTCACCCAGTTCTGCACGCTGTACCAGTGCCTGGTGCCCAAGGAGACCCCCCTGCTGGACCCGTCCCTCATGGAGATGGTCTTCGTCTTCCTGGCGGTCTGGTCGCTGGGCGCGCTGCTGGTGGACGAGTCGCGGGTGCTCTTCGACGGGTTCCTCAAGAAGCTGGCCGACCTGACCGTCATCACCACCCCCGACCTGACCGTCGGCCTCAACCAGCTGCCCGGCGTGCTGCCCACCCTGTACGACTACTTCTTCGACATGCCCAACCAGCGCTGGGCCGCCTGGGAGTCGGTCGTGGGCCCCTACCAGCCGCCCCCCGACGGGCGCTTCTGCAACATCCTCGTGCCCACCGTGGACACGGTCCGCTCGACGTGGCTCCTGGAGCGGCTCGTCCCGCAGCGCCAGCCGGTGCTCTTCGTGGGCGACACGGGCACCGCCAAGACGGTCACCATCCAGAACTTCCTCAAGCCGGCCCACTGCCCCCCCGAGCAGTACAACACGCTCAACATGAACTTCTCCAACCGGACCACCAGCCGCCAGGTGCAGGCCACCCTGGACGCCAACCTGGACAACCGGGTGATGAACGTCTACCGGCCCAAGGCCAACAAGCGGCTGATCTGCTTCATCGACGACCTCAACATGCCCCAGGCCGACCCCGAGGAGACCCAGCAGCCCATCGCCCTGCTCAAGCTGCTCCTCGACAAGGGCGGCCTCTACGGGCGCCAGGACCTGACCTTCCACCGGTACGAGGGGGCCCAGTTCCTGGCGGCCATGGCCCCGCCGGGCGGCGGGCGGCAGAAGGTCGACGTCCGGTTCACGAGCAAGTTCTCGGTGTTCAACATCACCTTCCCCTCGCACACCTCGCTGACCCGCATCTACGAGAGCATCCTCACGGCCCACCTGGAGGTCTTCCCCGACCCGGTGCGGGCCGTGGCCCGGCCCCTGACCGCGGCCACGCTGGACCTCTACCAGCACGTCGTCCAGCAGCTGCCCGCGACCCCGTCCAAGTTCCACTACATCTTCAACCTGCGCGACCTCTCCCGGGTCTACGAGGGCCTCTGCCTGGCCTCGCTGGACAAGGTCACGGCCCCCGAGCACCTGGTGCGCCTCTGGCGGAACGAGTGCCTGCGGGTCTTCCACGACCGGCTCACCAACGACCACGACCGCCACCTGGTGCTGGACAAGGTGGCCGCCCTGGTGGCCGACAAGTTCGCCGGGCTCCGCGAGCCGGTCATGGCCGAGCCGCTGCTGTACAGCAGCTTCGGGCGGGCGGGCAAGCCCGAGGACCCGCACCTGTACGAGGGCTTCGACAGCCACGAGCACATCAAGCTGATCGCCGACCAGATGCTGGAGGACTACAAGGACGCCGGCCACCGGCCCATGGACCTGGTCATGTTCCCCGACGCCCTCGACCACCTGCTCCGGGTGCACCGCATCCTGGGCATGTGCCGCGGCCACGCGCTGCTCATCGGCTACGGCGGCTCGGGCAAGCAGTCCCTCACCCGGCTGGCCACCTTCATCGCCGGCTACGAGCTCTTCGAGATCGCCCTGGCCCGGGGCTACAACGAGGACAAGTTCCGCGAGGACCTGATGGCCCTGTACCACAAGCTGGGCGTCGAGGGCAAGCGGGTGACCTTCCTGTTCACCGACGGGCACATCGTGGACCCGTCCTTCATGGAGTACATCAACTCGATGCTCACCACGGGCGTCGTGCCCACCCTGTACCAGGACACCGACCGGGACAAGGTGCTGGCCGAGGTGCGCGAGGAGAGCAAGCAGTACACCCCCGAGGCCATCTGGGAGTACTTCGTCACCAAGTGCCGGGCCAACCTGCACATCGTCCTCTGCATGTCGCCCGCCGGGGACGCCCTCCGGCGCCGGTGCCGCGACTTCCCGGGGCTGGTCTCGTGCACCACCATCGACTGGTTCCAGAGCTGGTCCGAGAAGGCCCTCCGGCTGGTGGCCCAGCACAAGCTGGGCCAGGAGAACCTCGACCTGCCCGACAAGTTCCGCGACGGGATCGTCTCGCACATGGTCAAGGTCCACAGCAGCGTGGCCCAGTACAGCGAGGAGTTCCTGCAGATGCTGCGCCGCCACAACTACGTCACCCCCAAGAACTACCTGGACTACATCGCCAACTACTGCGGCCTGCTCAAGAAGAACCGCAAGCGCTTCCAGGAGCAGTACGACCGGTTCTCGCTGGGGCTGGACAAGCTCCAGAAGGCCAGCAAGGAGGTCGAGGAGACCAACGCCCTGGTCACCGAGAAGAAGAAGGTCACTGACGAGAAGTCCGCCCAGGTCAACGCCCTGGTGGAGGTCATCGAGCGCTCCACGGCCGAGGTGCAGCGCAAGTCCGACGAGGTGGCCAAGAAGAAGGCCGACCTGCAGGTCATCGCCGAGAAGATCGGTCCGCACGCCGCCCCGCCCGCCCCAGCCCAGCCCAGCCCAGCCCAGCCCAGCCCAGCCCAGCCCAGCCCAGCCCAGCCCAGCCCGCTGTGTGTCCCCCTGCCTCTCTCGCCTCGCCTGCTTGTCCCTTCTCCTGTCGCCGCGGCGGCTCACCCACGAGGGGACGCGGTGGGGCGCGGGGGTGTTGGCACGAGCAGAGAAGAAGCGCCAGGAGGCCAAGACGGCCCTCGACCGCGCCATCCCCGCCGTCGAGGCGGCCGGCAAGGCCCTCGAGAAGCTCCAGGAGCACAAGGTCCCCACCCGCCCACACACCCCCCATGCCCCCATGCCCTTGCCCTCGTCATCCCGTGATCTTCATCGGGGCCGCGCCCTGGCACCCCCTCCCCTCCTTCAGGACTCGATCACCATCATGCGGGGTTTCCTGCGGCCCCCCGTGGCCGTTGGGCACGTCGGTGCGTGCCTGTCGGTGCTGCTGGGCGGGCGGCCCGACTGGACGGAGGCCAAGACGATCATGTCCCAGGGCGGCTTCATGGAGCGGCTGATCAACTACCCCAAGGACGACATCACCCGCCGCCAGGCCGACGAGCTCAAGCGGGCCATCGAGAAGGCCAGGGCCGAGCTGCCCGGCGGCTTCACCAAGGACGCCCTCGCAACCGCCTCCTCCGCCGCCGCCGACATCCTCGAGGTCGCCATCCCCCAGCCCCGTCCCCGCCCCCGCCCCCCCCCCCCCCCCCCCCCGCCTTGATCTCTCCCTTGCCCATCGGGCCGCCTCCCCGTGTGCCCCTGGATGACTGACTGCTGACCGTGCGGTTTGGCCGGCGGTGGCGGGGCTGCGTGCAGTGGGTGTTTGCCCTGCAAAACTACTACGACGTGACCATCACCGTGCGGCCGCTGCGGGAGGAGCTCAACAAGGCCATCGCCGACCAGGAGGCCGCCGAGGCCAACCTGGCCGAGAACGAGCGCGAGCTGCAGTCCCTCAACGCCCAGCTCAAGAAGGCCCGCCCTCGCCCCCCCTCGCCCCTCGCCCCTCGCCCCTCGCCCCTCGCCCCTCGCCCTCGCCCCTCGCCCCTCGCCCCTCGCCCCATCCCCCAGGTTCTCCCTGTCGTGCGGCTCCCCCTCATCCGGATCCCGTCCCCCCGTCCTGTGGGCACTGTGGCGCGGCGGCCATTATTGATGGGTGGCGCAGCTTGACGAGCAGCTCAAGGAGCAGCGCCAGGAGCAGAAGGAGCTGGCCGCGGCGCTGGCCAAGCTGGAGGAGATGCTCGCCGCGGCCAAGCGGCTCATCGCGGCCCTGGGCCCCGAGCAGCAGCGGTGGCGCGAGACCCGGGAGCAGGTCAGGGACAGACGCGACCTGCTCGTCGGCGACTGCCTCCTCACGGCGGCCTTCCTCTCGTACACCGTCCGTCGGCATGCCCCCGCCCTCGCCCTCGCCCATGCCCCCGCCCATGCCCCCGCCCTCGCCCTCGCCCTCGCCCTCGCCCTCGCCCTCGCCCTCGCCCTCGCCCTCGCCCTCTCGAGCTCCTCGGAGTTTCGCTCATCACGTCCATGGTCGGGCGGGGCCTGTTGCTTGGTCTGCCTGTGCCTGTGTCTGTCTCTGTGTCTCTGTGTCTGTGTGTGCGGGCCATGCCGGGTTGGGTGGGCGCAGGGGACGTTCAGCTTCGACTTCCGCCGGCGGATGGTGTACGAGGACTGGCAGGCGGACATCCGCGAGCGGGGCATCCCCCTGTCGCGGGGCTTCCGGGTGGAGACCCTCCTCACCACCGACGTGGAGGTCTCCCAGTGGGCCTCCGAGTCCCTCCCCGGCGACGAGCTCTCCGTCCAGAACGGTCCGCCCCGCCGCCCCCCGCCCAGCAGCCAGCCAGCCAACCAGCCCCCCCCTGCTGCCCCGCCCCTTCCAGGTTTCCTGACGCTGGTTGATCACCATCGTGTTCGTGCTGTGCTGGGGGGCTTTCCTTTCCCGGGTCGGGCCGCAGGTATCCTGACGCTGAACGGGTCCCGGTTCCCGCTGTGCATCGACCCGCAGCAGCAGGCGGTCAAGTGGATCAAGCGGCGCGAGGCCAAGAGCGCCAACCCGCTCATCAAGACCTCCTTCAACAGCCCCACCTTCCTGGCGGACCTCAAGAAGGCCGTCTTCTACGGGAACCCCATCCTCTTCGAGAACGTCGACGAGTACATCGACCCCATCATCGACCCCGTCCTCGAGAAGGCCCCCGCCCGCATACCCGCCCCGCCCCGCCCCGCCCCGCCCCGCCCCGCCCCGCCCCGCCCCGCCCCGCCCCCACGCCCCCGCCACGCCCCCGCCACGCCCCGCCACGCCCCGCCACGCCCCGCCACGCCCCGCCACGCCCCGCCACGCCCCGCCACGCCCCGCCACGCCCCGACCACCCACCCTCCCGATGAATGTTGGCGCACCATCTCACACGCCCCCCCTCCTCCTCCTCCTCTCGCCCTGCCCCCACCCGTCCCGCCGGCCCGGCAGGACATCCGCAAGGCGGGCAACCGGCGGTTCGTCAAGGTGGAGGGACCAGGAGTGGGACTGGCACCCGAGTTCCGCATGTACATGACCTCCAAGCTGCCCAACCCCACTACAGCCCCGAGGTGGCCGGCAAGACGATGATCATCAACTACACGGTCACCCCGCAGGGCCTGCAGGACCAGCTGCTGGGCGACGTGGTGGGCATCGAGCAGGAGCAGCTCCAGCGGACCCACCTGGAGCTCATCCAGACCATGTCCGACCAGCGCAAGCAGCAGTCCGACCTCGAGGGCTCCCTCCTGGCAAAGTTCCAGGAAAGCACAAAGTCCGCCCATCCCCCCGCCGCGCCTGCCTGCCCCGCCACCCCGCCACCCCGCCACCCCGCCACCCCGCCACCCCGCCACCCCGCCACCCCGCCGCGCCTGCCTGCCTGCCTGCCTGCCTGCCTGCCCCCGCCCTGCTCGCTCACGGCTGCCCCTCGTGACCACACGTGGCTGGTGATGGTGTTGCTGTGCCCCCGCAGGCCCATCGTGGAGGACGTGGAGCTGATCACGACCCTCGAGGAGACCAAGGCCAAGGCCTCCGAGGTGGCCAAGAAGCTGCGCGAGGCCGAGCGGCTCAAGAAGGACATCGACAACAGCCGCGACGCCTACCAGCCCGTCGCCCTGCGCGGCTCGCTGCTCTTCTTCGTCATGAGCAGCCTCTCGGCCATCAGCCCCATGTACGAGTACTCCCTCGACGCCTTCCGCGAGATCTACGTCAAGTCCATCGTCGACGCGGTCCGCACACGCCCCCCCCACCCACCACCCGCCCGCCCCCCCCGCCCCGCGCCCTCTTGGCTGCCGCCCTGTGGACTCCTCATCGGGCCGCGTGCGTCGTCGGGTGCCCGCCGGGGGGCTGCAGGCCAAGGACGACGAGCTGGGGCACCGGCTGGACAACATCAAGCAGCTGCTGACGGACAACGTCTTCAACTACGTGTGCCTGGGCCTCTTCGAGAAGTACCGGCTCACCTTCGTCTTCCAGATGGCCCTCAAGATCCTCCAGGCCGCCGGCCAGGTCCGCTTGGCTTGGGGGCTGGGCGCCGCCTTGGTGATTTTTCCCCGGGTCCCATAAGGGTTCGGGGGCCCCCCCGGAGCCAGCTGGGGCCCCGGGGGAGAGCCAAGTTGCGCATGGCAAATGGAAGGGAGTGGATTCTGATGGGTGGATCCCCTCTGTCGAATTATATCTTGCCTAGAGTGAACGTGTGATTTCCTTCATTCTCTCTCCTTCTATGAGGGATGGTGAAAAATTATCTCCGACATCTTCCTCCCTTGGCCTCGAAAACAAGGCGCCAGCAACCTGTCTCAGAGTGAAACAAAAAAGGACAAAGAGGATCATCAAAGTGGGCCGAGTTGGCACTTTGCGGCGGACACTTCTGCGCGGGTCACTATTACCGAGCGTGATATTGATTTAAGAATGGTCGACTGCATAACATGATGAACCTTTGCTGAGCGATTTGTGGCTTTCTCATCGCCGCCGTCAGCCCTCAAATCCCCGAGATATTTTCCCCTTGGGATTTCCGCGGTGTTGGGCCAGACGTCATCCTCATCTCATCCCCATCGGGGCGGCCTGGTGTTTGGCTGTGTGTGCTGGGCTGGCAGGTGGACGGGGTCGAGCTGGACTTCTTCCTGAAGGGGACCCAGAGCCTGGAGAAGGCCAAGCGGGAGCGGCCCCACGGCTGGCTGCCCGCCCAGGGCTGGGAGGACCTCATGCGGCTGACCCAGCTGAGCGGCACCTTCCAACCGCTGGCCGACATGGTCACCCAGGACGAGGCCGCCTGGCGGCAGTGGTACGACCAGGAGTGCCCCGACCGGGCCCCCCTGCCGGGCGGCCTGGACAAGAGCCTGACCCCCTTCCAGAAGCTCTGCGTGCTGCGCTGCTTCCGCATCGACCGCATCCCCCAGGTCCGCCTGCCCCGCCCGCCCGCCCCTGCCGCCCCGCCCCTGCCGCCCCGCCCCTGCCGCCCCGCCCCTGCCGCCCCGCCCCTGCCGCCCCGCCCCTGCCGCCCCGCCCCTGCCGCCCCTGCCGCCCCGCCCCTGCCGCCCCGCCCCTGCCGCTCCCCCCATATGCTCACCGCCGCCACGGCCTCACGTGGGGCGCATGCAGGCCGTGACGGGGTTCGTCTCGTCGGAGCTGGACGAGCGCTACGTGAGCTTCCCCATCCTCCGCTACGACGACGTCTGCGACCGCAGCTCGAGCACCACCCCCGTCGTCTTCGTCATCAGCCCCGGCGCCGACCCCGCCACCGACGTCATCGAGCTGGGCAAGCGCAGGGGTTTCACCGGCAAGTCCGCCAGGCTCCGCCAACCCTCCCGCTCCCGGCCGCCACACCCCCCTCATGGCCCTCACTCACCGCACCGCACCGCACCGCACCGCACCGCACCGCACCGCACCGCACCGCACCGCACCGCACCGCACCGCACCGCACCGCACCTCAACCTCAACCTCACCTCACCTCGTTGCTGTTGTTGGTGGTGGTGGCGCCTCTTTTTCCGTGCAGCCGGCTGCTGCCTGTGGCGCTGGGCCAGAACCAGGAGGCCAAGGCGGAGCTGGCCATCCAGCAGGGCATCACCAAGGGCGTCTGGGTGCTGCTGCAGAACTGCCACCTGCTGCCCAAGTGGCTCAAGCGGCTCGAGAAGAAGCTGGCCGAGATCTACGAGCGGGCCGAGCCGCCCCACTCGGACTTCCGGCTCTTCATGACCACCGAGCCCACCGACGTCTTCCCCCTGGGCATCCTGCAGCGCTCCCTCAAGGCCCGCACCTCGTGTGCCCCTCGTGTGCCCCTCGTGTGCCCCTCGTGTGCCCCTCGTGTGCCCCTCGTGTGCTCCGTGGTTCCAAACCTGCTCGGGGGTGCCGATAAGAGGGCTCGGCTGACCTGTCTGCTGGCCTGTTGGGGCCTGTGGGCTGGGCGGCGCAGGTTGTGACTGAGCCGCCCAACAGCCTGCGGATGAACGTCCTCAACACGTACGCCCGCCTGGGGGCCGCCGGGGGCGACACCGAGCTCGCCCGCAGCGGCCACTACGCCTTCCGGTCGCTGGTGTACGTGCTGTCCTTCTTCCACGCGGTCGTCCAGGAGCGGCGCAAGTACGGCAAGCTCGGCTGGAACGTGCCCTACGACTTCAACGAGTCCGACTTCAAGGTCCGCCCCGCCCACACGCCCCGCCCACACGCCCCGCCCACACGCCCCGCCCACACGCCCCGCCCACGCCCCGCCCGCCCCGCCCCGCCCCGCCCCCGTCTCCTTCCCCCCCTGGCGAACGGCTGGCTCATCGGGGGGCTGTGGCTGTGGCTGTGGCGGGCACGGGGCACGTGCAGGTGTCGAACGACTTGATTGCGACCTACCTGAACAAGGCCTGCAGCAGCCCGGGCGACGACGGCCGCGGGACGGCCATCCCGTGGGCCTCGCTGCGCTACCTGGTGGGCGACGCCATGTACGGGGGCCGCGTCACGGACGAGTACGACCGGCGCATCCTGGTGACGTACCTCGACGAGTACATGGGCGACTTCCTCTTCGACGCCTTCCAGCCCTTCCACTTCTACAAGGTCCCCGCCCGCCGCCCGCCGCCCGCCCCATATCACCTCGCGCCCCCTGCCCAGCCCAGCCCACCTCGCTCACCGTCGGCCCCTCTGCCTTGCCCGGGGCGGTGCAGGACGGGGCCGTGGACTACCGGGTGCCCGAGCCGCGGGCGTACGACCAGTACGTGGAGTACATCAAGCAGGCCCTGCCCCGGGAGAGCCCCCCCATGGTCTTCGGGCTGCACCCCAACGCCGAGATCGCCTACAGCACCGAGGCCACCCGGAACCTGTGGCGGGCCATGATCGACCTGCAGCCCCGGGTGGGCGCCTCGGCCGGCAAGCAGACCCGCGAGGCGCACATCGCCCAGATCGCCACCGACATCGAGGGCCGCCTGCCCAAGGACCCCTTCGACCTGGCCGCCCTGCGGCATGACATGGGCGTGCCCAGCCCCACCCAGGTGGTGCTGCTGCAGGAGCTCGAGCGGTGGAACGCCCTCGTGGCCAAGATGCGCACCTCCCTGCGCGACCTCCGCCGTGCCCTGGTCGGCGAGATCGGCATGAGCAACGAGCTCGACGACCTCGCCTCCGCCCCTCAACTCCGGGTCCGGCCCAGCCCCGCCCCTGCCCCTGCCCCTGCCCCTGCCCCTGCCCCTGCCCCTGCCCCTGCCCCTGCCCCTGCCCCTGCCCCTGCCCCTGCCCCCTGCCCCTGCCCCTGCCCCTGCCCTGCCCTGCCCCTGCCCCCGCCCGCCCGCCCGCCCGCCCGCCCCTCGCCCCCCCCCCCCCCCCCCCCCCCCCCATCTGGCAGCTTCCTGCCCGAGCTGTGGCGGAGCCTGTGCCCCGACACGCAGAAGAACCTGCCCGGCTGGATGGAGCACTTCGAGAGCCGCTACCGGCAGTACGTGAGCTGGATCGACAACGGCGAGCCGGTCGTGATGTGGCTCTCGGGGCTGCACCTGCCCCAGGCATACCTGTCGGCCCTCGTCCAGGCCGCCTGCCGGCTGAACAAGTGGCCCCTGGACAAGTCCACTCAGTACACCAAGGTCCCCCGCTGGCCTTTGCTCTCGCCCTTGCCCTGACCCTGGCCCCTGCCCTTGCCCCTGTCTCCCTCCCTGCCGGCGGACGCTGACGGCTCCCCTCTGCCGCCCTGCGCTCCGTGCAGGTGACCAAGTGGGTCAACCCGGACGACGTGCCGGCCCGCCCGACGACGGGCTGCTACGTGCGGGGCCTCTTCCTGGAGGGGGCCAAGTGGGACGCCGAGCACATGTGCCTGGCCCCCCAGGACCCCAAGGTCAGCCAGTCGGCCCCCGCAATTCCGCCCCTGGGCCGGGCCTGGGGGGGGGGGGGGGGGGCCTGGGATGGCGGGATGGTTGGCGGGGGGCGGACATGGGTCTCATCCGTCGTTGTCTTTGGGGGCGCAGGTGCTGACGACCGAGCTGCCCATCCTGCAGATCGTGCCCGTGGAGGTGTCCCAGCGCAAGCTGCAGAGCACCTTCCAGACGCCCGTCTACGTGACCCAGGAGCGGGCCAACAAGATGGGCGTGGGCCTGGTCTTCGAGGCCGACCTCACCAGCCGCATGCACGACTCCCACTGGATCCTGCAGGGCGTCGCCCTCATGCTCAACGTCGCCTAGCCGGCCCGACCCCCGGCCCGACCCCCGGCCCCTCCACCCACCTCCTCGCCGCCCATCCTGCAACCCCTGCGTGCGTGCGGCACCCTCTGTCTCTGTCTCTGTTTCTCCCGCGGACCACCGGCCCCATCGCGGTCTCTCCCCCATCCACCCCTCCCGCCCCCTCGGATTTCTCTGATGATTTATCTTTGCAAGCCGCGATCGAGCTCGGTAGCTCCTCCCCTCCCTTCCCCCCCGTTGTATACAGCGTCCTCGGAGCCCAGCCCTCGTTGTTGGGAGGACCGCAGAGGCCACAGCACAGCACAGCACAGCAGAGAAGCCGCACGCACCGCCAGGGGGGGGGGAGGGATGGAGGAGGCAATGCGGGGAGGGGGGAGGGGGAGGGGGCGGGCGGGGCCGCCTAGTGGAGGCGGGTGAGGTCGTCGATGCGCTTGAGGATCTCCTCGGTGCTGGTCTGCAGGGCCCGGGCCACCTCCTCCATCCGGTCGGGCGGCAGCTCGTAGAAGGCCTCCACAATGTCCCCGTCCACGAAGGCCCGCGCCGGGGCCGTCCGCCGCTCGTTGGCAAAGGCCCGCCAGCTGGGCAGGGAGGGGGGGGGGGGGTGAGCCGGGCTCCCAGTCCAGACAGAGCCAGCCAGCCAGCCAGCCCGGGGCAGCAAGGCGCAACAACAGCGGGGGGGGGGGGGGGGGGGGGAGACGGACTGCTCGTGGGAGAGGCCGCCGACGCCCTTGGCCTTCTTGGTCATCTCGTGCTGGACCTTCTCGGCGAAGGCGAACACGTCGGGGGGCAGCTGGGCCACCAGCCCCAGCGACCCGTCGACGG
Organism: Paratrimastix pyriformis; assembly: GCA_027972325.1. NCBI lineage: Eukaryota > Preaxostyla > Paratrimastigidae > Paratrimastix > Paratrimastix pyriformis. The sequence continues at coordinate 143,526 of JAPMOS010000033.1, read as the reverse complement.
CCCCGTAGACGAGGGTGCTGGTGGCCTCGGGGGCGCCCAGCTTGGCGATGGAGCCCTCCCGGAACCGGTTGACGAAGCTGCCCAGGTGGAACTCGCCCACAACCTCCAGCCGGCTGCGCTCCTCCTCGTTGGGCGCGTCTGCATCCGGCCCGTCCCGACCCCAGCGAGCGGGGCATGCCCTCAACCACAGGCCCAGAGCCACCAGCCCCACCAGCCCCAGCCGCCCCAGCCGCCCCAGCCCAGAGGGGATGGGGGCACCAGCGCGGGGGCGGACCGGCGTTGCGCTTGCAGGTGAAGAGGTTGGAGGCGTTCTCGGCGCCCAGGAAGAGGTCATCCGCCACGAAGGCCACCCCGGTCATCCAGTGGGCGTTGTAGTCGTGGGCCAGGTCGGTGAGGGTCCCCGTGCTCTGCCCAGCCCACGCCCCGACACCCCCCAAGCCCATCCCACAGGGTGTGGCGCCCGGTCAGGACTCAGGACAGGAAGACAAGCGATGCGGTGGACGGGCCGGGGGGGCGGGCGAGGCGCGCCTGGCGGACGTTGTTGAACTGGAGCAGGGCCATGCTGCGGATGAGGTCCCCCACCAGGATGAAGTTGCCCCGGGTCTGGGCGTACAGGGCCATGATGTGCCCCGTGTGGGCGCACAGCTGGGTCAGCTCCAGCTGGCCCGGGGCGGCCGCGGTCAGGTCGTAGACGACCACCTTGTTGTTGACCGTGGCCAGCAGCTTGCCCTCCAGCTCGGCCAGCGCGTAGACGGCGCCCCGGACCTCCTTCTCGGCCACAAGCTCCAGCCGGTGGCCCTCGCAGCGGAAGACCAGGATGCGCCCCTTGGAGGACTCCTGCTCGGTGGGCAGGCAGAAGCCCGTGCCCGCCACCAGGTACCGCTGGCCACCCGCGGCCGGGGCACCCAGGCTGCTCGCGGGGCCGCCAGCAGCGGCGGCGGCAGCAGCAGCGGTCGCGGGGCCGGCGGCGGCCGTGCCTGCCGGGGGGCCGCCCAGGCGTGCGGTGCAGAGGGCTGTGCCCATCTCGGCCTCGGCGAAGGTGATCAGGTGGGTCGTCTCGAAGGTCTCGTCGTCGATGCACACCAGGCTGTCCTGCTCCTCCTCGCCCTGGCCCGTGGGGTCGGGCTGCACCCGGTGCAGGAGCACCCCCAGCGCGCGCCCCTCGGGGACGTGGGCCAGCCGGCGGGGCATGGCCCCAAGGGGGATGGTGCGGATGTGCAGCTTCTGGATGGCGTCCACCGTGCCGAAGATCAGCCGCTGCTCGGTGGCCAGCACGAGCGAGTCCGGGAAGGGGCTGGCGTGGAAGGGGCACATCTGGTTGACCTCCTGCGCCCCCGCCGACGGGCGAGCAGGGGCATCACGGGGGCGTCGCCGGCCCACCAGGTGCAAGCCGAAACAGAGAGTGAGGGCATGTCAGGCGAGGGGGGCGCCATGCCATCGGACGGGGTGCGCAAGTGGGCGTGGCTTTGGCGGGGTGGGCTGCGGGGGCGGCGGGGACCTTGACGTTGACGTTGCTGTAGAAGAGCTTGCGGTTTGTGGATGAGATGACCGTGGGCCGGTCCGAGGCCGCGAAGACGTGGCTCGCCCCGTTGCTGGCGAACCGGCGCAGGGTCACCGGGTGGGTGGCCAGCAGCAGCCGCTTGGGGTCCGTCAGGGCCGCGTGCTCCTGCGTCGCATGGCATGGCATGGCATCGTATGGCATGGCATGGCATGGCATGGCATCGTATGGCATGGCATGGCATCGGGGAGGAAGCCGAGGGCGGGGAAGGCAAACCGAAGAACCGAATGAGTGCGGGCTTCCGTCCGGGGGGACGTGATGGGCTGACGGGGGGGCGGCCAGGCGGGCCGGGCGGGTGGGCCGTGGGGGCGGACCGGGTCGAAGAGGAAGGTCGCCAGGTGGCCGTCGCCCAGGCCGCACAGGAGGTACTCGATGCCCTCCATCCGCTGCAGCAGCAGCGACCGCGGGATGACCTCTGCGGTCCAGCCAGCAGCCGGGGCAGAACCACGCGTGAGCGGCCCCGAGGGGGAGGAGGGAGGGAGAGGAGGGGAGGAAATGGGGGGAGGGGCCGGACCGGCGCCCAGCACCCGGCGGGCCACCTCGTTGAGGGCGGGCATGGCCAGCAGCCGCACGGTGCCGTCCCACATGCCCGTCGCCAGGAAGCGCGCAGGGCCGGCTGGGGGCTGGGCCCGGGACGCGGCGCCCTCGAGGGCCATCGGCTCGGCCCCGCTGCTCGCCGTGACCGGCACCGAGGGGCCGCCCGCAGGGGCAGCGCAAACACCCAGGTCCAGGCAGGCCACCTCGGCCCCCATGGACATGTGCCTGCAGCCCGAAGGACAGTGTGAGGGCGATGGGGGGCGACCCGGGGCGGGGCAGACCCATCTTCGCGCAGCTCACCCAGGGCGACGGCAATCGAAACGAGGTGCCCGCCAGAGGTGGCCACGACAATCTGCAGGGCGGGCCGAGACAGAAAGGGGCAGGCAGGGGCAAATGGAAACCAGAGAGCTGAAGACAGCCCGCCAAGCAGTATGTGCGGCGCCGGGCAAGCACACGACCAGCCCCTTCTTCTTCTTCTTCTTCTTCTTCTTCTTCCCGCCGCGCCCAAGGAGCCCACAGCCAGCAACCGAGGGCGGGGCGGACGGCAGGGCGCAGACCTGGGAGGGCGTGACGGCGGCGGTGGAGATGCGGAGGCCCTGGGGCGGGAGCCACTCCCTGGCCAGCTGCAGCGTCCCCGCGGCGATCAGCCGCACCGCCCGTTGGGTCACCTGCCCCCACCCGGATCAGGCCATTGAGCCCACGAACATGAGCCGAGTGAGGAAGCCGCCGAGGCAGGCGAAGGACATGACCCGTGCAGGGGCAGGGGCAGGGGGCAGGGCGGCGGGCGGGCCAGACTTGGACGTACTGGTCGAACTGGACGTTGGCGCAATTCAGGGTGGGCACGGCGCTGTCCAGGCCGGGGAGCTCCACCTGCCACGACCCGATGGTGGCCCGGTGCAAGGCGCCAGTCAGCCAGCGAAGACAACCCGCCAAATGGGTGGCAACCCGCCAACCCAGCGGTAAGGGTGCAACCACAGGGCAAGAACAGCGGGCCCGTGGCGGACCTCGCCGAACTCCTCGCCCTCGATGCCCATGACGCGGGTCTCCTCGATGAAGGACTGCACCAGGTACTTGTCGTACGTGTCGCCCTCGTGGGCACGCAGCGCCCACATCCCTGCACGCCCCCAGCCACCCCACCCCAAGGAGGCGCCCCCCGAATGAGCCCCGGCTGGCCTTCCATCGCGCGCCGCCACAGCAACCGACAGGCGGGGGCCTGCGGGCGGACCCTTGATGCCCGAGGCCTCGATGGAGGCCTCCTCGTTGATGCCGATCCCGGTCCGGATGATGCGCAGTGAGCCGTCCTTGAAGCCCCCGCTGCAGGTGATGATCTGGTTCTGCACGGCGGCACGCCCCGGCGGGTGGCGGGTGGTGGGTGGCGGGTGAGGTCATCGCTCGGCGGAGGGGCGAGATGGGGGCGCGGACCTGGCCTTGCCTGTCGAGGTCGACCAGGGCCAGGTCCAGGATGGGCGCCAGGTTGGTGAAGGACTCCAGGACGGTCACGTTGCTCCCTGCGGCCCGCGGAGGGCGAGTGGGCGAGGGCGCAGTGGGCCGGGTGAGGGTGCCGAGAAGGGGAGCTGATGAGTGCGAGCATGGGCGGGTAGGCCGGTAGGCCGGTAGGCCGGGTCGGCGGGTCGGCGGGCGGGCGGGCGGGCGGGGGCAGGCGGACCCTGCTCGGGGTTGTTGCTCAGCCGGACGACCTGGGCGTCGCCCATGGCGGACCCCACGTAGGCCACCCCCTTGTCGATGTACGTCAGGGTCGACGGGATCGAGGTCTGCGCGGCATGGGGCGACCGAGACCCACATTCAGAGGAGCAGAAGAGGAAGGGCGCTGCTGGAGGAACCCGCTGCCCGACCGCCTGCCGAGGGCTGAGGGTGAGGTCCCGACCTTGCCCAGGAAAGCGATCGTGAGCGATTCGATCCCGCGGCCAGCGTTGGGTGCAGGCCCGGCAGTGGCCACGGCGGCGGGGGCGTCGGAGGCCAGCTGGAGCTGGAGCAGGGACAGGTTGCCCCAGATGTCCCCCACCAGGTAGCGGAGCGGGTCCACACGGCCCCACGCCTTGAACGAGCTGCCCCGGATGGCAATCGACTTGGTCTGGGCGCCCTGAGGCGGGTAGTAGCTGATGATGGTCTTCCCCAGGGCCACCACGCCACCCTGATCGGGGGGGGGGGGGGGGGGGGGGGGGGGGGGGCATCGAAGGTCAGCAGGGCGGTCAGTTGCGAAGGGCCCAAACGATCGGACGGAGTGGAGGGCGGGCGAAGGGGGGGGGGGGGGGGGGGGGGGGGACCGGACCGTAGGGGGCAGGAAGGGGGACAAGCAGGGAGGAGCCCTTCTCGATCTTGGTGCCGACCAGCTGGGCCTGGGTGAGTTCCTTCTCCTCCGCGTCGATCACGTACGACTGCGCCCCGTTCGGCCACACAGAAACCCCGCAGGCAGAGGCGGCGGCGGTTGAGCGGTGCGAGGGCCCAACGTCGGGCAGGGCGGACCTTGATGTGACGGCACTCCTTGGCGTCCTCGTAGAGGATGGCCAGGGTGGGGGCGGGGCACCCGTCCAGGAAGCACATGTCCACCACGCGCAGCTCCTCCAGCCGGACGTTGAAGGCCTCGCTGAGGCGGCTCCCGTGGACGGGGATGATCTTCAGCAGCCCGTCGTACAGGTGCAGGCAGATCATCCGGTGCTGCGGGTCGATGCTGCCCAGCTGGCCCATCTCTATGCAGGTGTTCAGACATAGCGAGTTGTTCAGATAGCTGAGATGAGGGGAAACGAACCGGTCGGGCGGCCGATGCGATCGTGGATGTCACCACAGGCGCGGGTGCGAAGCTGGCAGGTGGGCCGATGGAATTCGAGAAGGGTAAATTTATACTTCTCCGTGGTGAAGAAAAGGAGATCCTGATTCTCGCCCTGGGGTCGGAAGAATTGCATCACCGCGATTTTGCCGTTGATGGGAATGTCCAGGAACGGCTGAATCCCTTGTTGTGAGACCATGAAAATTTCAATATGGGTACATTTTCTATTCGCGTTGGGCGCAACCCGGAGATGTTATACGTGCGTGCGAGAAGGAGAGAAGAATGCAGACGCTAGAATCAGATTCTGGTCGTTTGGGCCTGTGAAATTTCCCAAAAGACTAGCTGTCACAGCAGTTGGCTTGTGTGCGGTCACCACATAGTTCTGCATTGGAGCTGTGCGGATGCTCGCGCTCGGCTGTGCTAAAAAAAGCGACGGTCCGGCTCTGTCGGCTCGTCTTCTCTCGGGAGCTCAGCTCCCACAGGTTTTCAGGGGGTTCCTACGGGATCTCCTCTCGCCCGATGACGGACCCTTGTAAGATACGAACATGCGCAGTGATTCTTCTTGTTGCCTGCCACCTGCTCTCACTTTACAAATGGGCCGATCTGAAAAGCCTCTCAGGACTGACCCGTATGGATGAAAAAAATATTCAGAGCCCGATCCCACATACTTTCACCCTGAATGACAGTGCCTACTTCCTCGACCTCGCAGCATATCTCCACCAGGATGGTGCCGCACTCCTCTCACCCGGGGTCAGCCCCGTCAATCTGAGTATCGTCCTAGCCCAGTGGGGCATCGAGACGCACATTCTCCGGGACGCCTCGGAGGGTCGCCCGCTCGCCTTGGTTGGAATCCTCCGGACTCCCCGCGGGAGCGGCCAGCAGGCGGTGGTGGTTGGGGCCGACATGACCGCATCCCCGGCCAGCGGGCTCCTTCTGGCGACCCTGCTGCGGGGCACGGCGGCTGATCTAGGCCTGTTGAACCCACTCTTGGCCCAAGCAGGCCCCGTCCGGGGGCGGGCCTCGTGGCTGAGCAAGGATCTGGTGGCGGTCTTCAGCTATGCCGGCCTCGCCGGCTCGGCGGCCGCGGCAGACTTCCTGATGGCGCCCCAGCCGCCCGACGGCAGCACCCCCGAGGGATCCGGCCGCGGGAGCCGGCCCAACGGCCCGGGGATCGTGGCCGTCTTTGGCCTGGAGGGCCTGGGCGGGGGCCGGGCCGAGTCGCGCCGGGTGCTGGTTATGCCCGAGGGCGTCCGGGGCCACCAGCCCAACCTGGACTGGGTGGCCCTCCTCAACAACCTCGCCGCCTGGCAGGATCGCACCCTGGGGCACATGCCCCACCTCGCCCGGCCCTCAGAAGGTCCCACCTCCTCACATCCCCGCCTCCCCCCGGTCAGCAGCCGGCATCCCTACCCGCCTGTCCTTGGTCTGCCTTTCACGCCCGGTCTCGTCTGTCGCGCCTTTCCAGAGCCCGTGGACGCGTCCCCTGCCGAGCAGCTGGCCTACTCGTGGTACATGGGACTCTCGCTGCCCCGGGGGCTGCACTCGGCCTTCACCCGGGCCCAGCCCTGCGACGCGGTGGGCTTTTCGGTGGGCCAGCCGCGCCCCTGGGGCCACCCCTTCGCCCTGGTGCGCGGCCCAGACGGGCCTCCGATTCCGGCTGCCCCCCTGGAAGGCTGCGCGGCCGCCTACGGGGCTGGGCAGCTGCTGCAGGACCTGCTGCGGCACACCAGCAACCTGGACGAGCACCTGCACCACAGCCAGGCCCAGTACCTCATGCCGGGCCCCGTCGCGTACGTGGACTTCGGCGAGTCGCTGAGCCCCCTCATGCCTGCCCTGGGCCTGCTGGCGGGCTGCCTGGGGCTGCTTTGGCTGGTCCAGGGACCCCCCGACCAGACCCGGGCGGCGCTGCGGGGCGCCTTGGATCGTCACGCCCGCCGGCTCCTTGCGGCGGCCCTGATCTCCCTCGGGCCCTGGGCCGTCCACCGGTCCCTCGGCGGCTGGTCGAGCGGCGGCGGGGTCCCCTTGCTGCGGGCGCCCCTGGAGCGGTGCCCCCTCGTGGTGGGGCTGCTGCTCGGGGCCCTGGGCGCCGCCTTGGGCGTCCATCTGGCCGGCCGGCTGGGGGCCTGGCTCGTGGGCACCCTGGTCGATCCCCTGATCGGCCCTCGGAAGTCCCGCCCCGACGAACTCTCCTTCTCCCATCCTACCCCCATCCCCATCCCCTCCCCTCCCTCCGCCCCCTTCACCGTGTTGGCCCTCTGCCGCCAAGCGGCCGGCCTGCCGGCCCAGGGGTGGCTCAGCCCGGCCAGCCCCGCAGCCTGGGCTGGGTGCACCCTCTGTGCCCTGCACGGCCTGGTGGCCACCCTGCTGCTGGGGCTGCTCAACCCGGCCGCGGCGCACCTGTTGGCCGTCTTGGTGGCCCTGCCGGCCCCGTTGGCCATGCTCGCGCTGGCCCCGCACGCCCCCCGCGCCCTCTGGGGCCGCCTCTTGGCGCTGCTCTGCCTCTCGGCCACCAGCCTCGTCCCGCCGGCCCTCTGGGGGCTCCTGGCGGCGGGCTGCCAGCAGGCGGGCAGCCTGCTGGGGTGCCTGGAGGCCCTCCTGCGGCTGGCCCTCGAGTGGGGCTGCCCCGCCTGGCCCTGGGCGGTCTGGGTGATGGGGCCCCTGGCCGGGCTGGCCTGGGAGATCCTCCGCCCGCCGCCCGCCCCCAGGTGACCCCCGCCACCATTCCCCTCTGCCCATCCCTCCCTCCCTTTCCCTTCCCTTGTCGGTTGCTCGGCTGCGGTGCGGCTGTTTTCACGGATCATGTCGATGCGGATCAGCTGGTCACGTTTCCCCGAGTTGTGTCTGGGTGCCTTGGGCGGGCGGCTGCTCGGGGGCGGTTTGCTGGTCCGATCCGGCGGGCGGCTGCGCTTGGGCTGCGGCATCACCATCCGCGGTAGAGGCGGGGGGCGCCTGCTGGGTGTTGGCGGGGTCGGCCTGGCGGATGATCTCCAGTGCCTGGGCCGAGAAGGAGGTCGCCCCCCGCATGACGGCCCCCGCCCGGGCCAGCTCGCTGCCCAACGGCAATGGAATAGAGAAGGGAGACAAGGGATGAGACGCGCGGACCTCCGCATGGCTCGGATGAGGGCGGCGTTCCGGGCGTACTGGACCTCCATCAGGTCCACCAGCCCCCGGCGCGCCTGGGGGAGGGCGGCAAAGAGGGAGGGGTGAGTCGGCAAGGCAGGATGAGGAGGGGGGACCTCGGCAGGCCGGAAGAGGTTGATGAGGTGGTGCATGTTCAGCAGGATGAGCCCCACCCGCTCCACGAGCGACGTGCAGAGGGCCTCCTGCTGGGCCAGCGGGGACCCCGGCGAGGGCGGGGACGGCCCTGGGATGCTGGTGGGGATCGGAGCCGCCCCGACGGGCTGTGGTACCACGGGTGTCGGAGCAGCGGGTATGTCCGAAGCGTTTGTTTGCTCGGGATTGCTCAGGATCATGGCCTGAATCAGCTCCAGTGATGTTGCCAGGAGCATTTTGTTGAGCCGCTTCAATTCAGTGGCGCGATCTAGATCCGAAAATTCCAAAAATAACTGTTTGGGAAAGTCGCGACCTTTTGGGGCATCGCTCGCAAAGAGCTGCTGCCTGTGGAAATCCGAAAAGCTTTGCTGGACGGGATGGGCGACCAGAGTTTTCCCGAAGCTGACGTAAGTTTCTTGTGGTAATGGAGGGGGAGTGTATGGGCTTTTTTCGCTGTCGTATAGCTTATACCACGGTGGGGGAAGAGGGAACGCCATCGCCGGCACGACAGGCCGAACAAGTGTTACCAAGGGGTTATACACTATATCAAGTTGTTTTAAATTTTGTGTCGGCTCGAGCTGTTCCAAGCACAGGTTTGCGTTTCCATCTGATATTTTTTGTTAGTTCCTCTGCGATAGATTGCATCGCTTCGGAACCAGTTCCTCGATTTGACGACCGTGCAAGCTCCTGGTCTGTTCTGTCCATTCAGCCCCACTCGAACTGTTGTTTTCAGATCAACTCGCGTCGGCCCGAAGTCAAATCATTTCGGCAGCTTATGCGTTGGTTCGCGAGAATCATTTGGAGCCACCCCCTCTGTTTCGGGCTGAATCTGTCTTCCCCTACAAGGAACAGGCCTGTAGGTTTCGCCGAATGTGCCTGTTGACCGATCTTCCAGATGGGAGACGACTTACGTGGTATCGTCAAGCTCCGCGAGCTTCTGGCCAGGGCGTCTGCGAACACGGTCGCCGTTGCGGCCCCAACCGGGGCGGCGTCATCCAAGACCCTCGTCCCCGCTCCCCCGACCTCCGCCCCTTGCCCCGTCCCGGTACGGCTTCCGCCTCCGCCGCCTCCGCCCCCGACGCCAGCCCCGACGGCCCCACTGCTGCAGGCCGCTCGAGGAGACCCGACCGCGACGCCGCTCCCCCCGCCCCCCGTCCACAGGCACCCGCCCCCTCCGGTCCCGCGGCTGCCGCCTTCGGGGGCCCCCATCGTGCGCAGCATCTCGGCTCCCATCCTGGCGGCATCCCCCAAGCCGCTGCCCCCACCCCCGCCTCACTTGCATCGGGAGCCATCCCCCGCTCCCGTCGGCCGCCCAGGGGCCGCCGCCCTCCCCCAGCCCCCGGCTGCGCATCCGCCCGCCCCGGCGGTGCCCCCCTCGCCTGGACCCCTCTTCGCCCTGCCCCCTCCGCCCCCTGCCGCCAAGCGGCCCCCTCCCACGCCCCAGGCGGCCCCTCCGCACCCGCCCCGATGCGCCTCCCCCACTCCGCGTGGGCCTCCGCCCCTCCCCCCCGTCCCGGCCACCCCTCGCCCCAACCCACCGGCCCCTCCTCCTCGCGGCGACCTCCGGGAAGCCCCCAGAGCGTTGGCTGACGAGGGGATGGCCCCCCAAGAGCCGGAGCCTGCCCCCTCCCCGAGCCCACCGCGGCGCGGGCCGCACGCCCCTGTTCCGCGCACTCCCGCGGCGGCACCCCAGGCGGCCCGGGCAGAGCCCGTGGATGGGGAAGCCGAAGGGGTGGACGTCGATGGGGACGACCTGCTGGCCGTGGCCCAGCAGTACCGCCAGCTGGCCGCCTCCCTCAGCCACCAGGCCGGCCAGCGCCGGTCCGCCCAGCATCCGCTGCCTTCGCCCTCTGCATGTCTCGACTCGACCCGTCCGTGTGGGGGGCTGACTCGCTCCTTTGTGGCTTCGGTGGGGCGCAGCGAGGCCCTGGACACGCTGAAGGCGGCCCTGCTCGACCTGACCACCCGCCTGCTGCCGGGGCTGCCTGGCTCGCCCGCCCGGGCGGGGGCCCTGGTCTCGCCGCCCTCCGAGCCGCAGGACTCGCCCAGGGCGCCGCCCAACCGGAGGGCCGCCTCCCCACCGGCCACACCGCCCCCCCGGCCCTCACCGCCCCACCTGCCGCCCGGGCCGGAACGCCCCGCCTGGGTCGGGCAGCCCCAGCAGCCTGCGACCAGGGGCCCCTCCCCCGCCAGGCCCCGCGGGCTGTCGGCTCCCTCGCGGCCTCCACCGCCCACCCCATCCCCGCCCACCCCATCCCCGCCCACCCCGTCTCCGCCACGGGCAGCCCATCACCAGCGGGCCCCGCCGCCCCACCCGCCCCTGCAGCTGCCCTCGCCTCCCCACCATCCCCGCCCATCCCCACCTCGCTGCCCCGCCCGCCCCCGCCGCCCCACCTCCCCCACCTCCCCCTCTCCCCCTCCTCCCCCACCTCCTCCTCCTCCCCCGCCCCCGCCCCAGCGGGCGCCTCCGACCCCGTTGATCCGCCCTCCGCCTCCACCGCCCCCATCCGCGGCCCCATCCCCGGCCCCTGCCCGGGGGCGACCCAGCTCCTCCCTGGGGGCGTCGGGGCGGCTGGAGGTTGCGGGGCCGGGCGAGCTGGCCGATCTGACCCACCGGCTGCCCCCCACCCCGCTGGTGCCCCGCATGCCGGCCCCCCTGGCCGCCCGGCGCTCCCCCACGGCCTCCAGCGCCCCCGGCGGCCCGCCGTCTCGCCCCCTGCCGCCTCCGGCCCCGGCCCCGGCCCCGGCCCAGCAAAGCCCAGTGGGCCGGCCGATGAGCCCGTCACCCTCAGAGCAGCCCGGGGGCGTGGGCGTGGGAGTGTGCCTCAGCCCGGCCCCAGCGGAGGCCCTGCTGCCGCTGCAGTACCTCTCGCCCACATCCGCGGCCCCCGCCCCCAGCCGCCACGTGCAGGCAGCCCCCAGCCGGCTGGGCGGCCCGGCAGCCTCGTCGCCCCTGAGCCGACCCGAGGATGGGCCCGCCCCGGCCCCCAGGGCATCGGCGGCCTTCCTGCCCCGGCCCAGCCCCCCAGCCGCAGCGGGCCGCCCCACCACCTCGCCCCTCGCCGCCACCAGCCCGGCCTCGCAGCACAGCCCCAGCCCCAGCCCCAGGAGCACCCACTCTCTTTCCCCTGCTCCTGTCGCCGCTGCCGCTGCCGCTGCGCCAGCACCGCCTGAACCTGCGGCTCGGGCTGCTCAGCCGGCGCCCACCGATGCGGCCGTGCGGGCGCCCTCTGTGCTTGAGATCCTCGAGGAGCGCCTCCGGGCCCGCAAGGCGGCCCTCCACCAGCACCCCGCCGCGTCCTTCTTCCCCCAGCAGGCGCCTGCCCCCGCCCCGGTTGCCCCTGCTGCCCCTGCCGCACCTGCTGCCCCTGCTGTCCCTCCAGAAACTGCAGCCCCAGCGGTCGCAGCGCCCGCCCCAGCGGAGGCTGGCGATGGCCTCTTCGGGGCGGCCCCCGGGTCCGTGTCTGTGGGCGGTGGGGGCGCTTTGGGCGAGGAGGCCCTGAGCGAACCCATGGGCGAGGCCGCCAGTGTCTCCACGGGCGAGGGCGGCATGGGCGGGGGCGAGGAAGCCGACGGCGTCGAGGATGCCCCCAGCCCACCCGCGCCCCTCCTGGATGGGCAGCTCGAGGGCCGCCAGACCCCCCCGGCATCCGACCGGGCCGACAGCCTGGCCGAGGAGGAGGAGGAGGAGGAGCAGCAGCAGCAGCAGCAGCAGCAGCAGCAGCAGCAGGGCCGGCCAGAGGGCCGCCAAGAAGTGGAAGAGCAGCGGCCGGTGGGGCCGGAGACCCCGCCTGCGCCACGTCAACCGGCCGTCGGCCCCCGTGGTGGGGCTTCGGCCCAGCCCGCCGGGAGCCTGGTAGACCCGCTTGCTCTGCTGCACCGCCTCGAGGCGGCCCTCGCCGACGATGCGGTCGCCTTCCCGCCCGCCGAGGGCGACGAGGAGGACAGCGGCCTTCCTCGGGACCGGCAGCAGCCCACCCAGCCGGCCGAGGGCACAGCCGAGGAGGAGGAGGAGGAGGAGGAGGAGGAGGAGGAGGAGGAGGTCCGCCAGACGGGGGGGACGGATGGCCCGGTGATGCGGCTGCCTCTGGCCGCCTACGCGCCCCCGCTCTCCTCGGCCGTGGCTGGGGCCTCCCCCGCCGCCCACCGGCGCCCACACACTGCCGCCTCGCCGTCCTCAACCCCCGCCGGGAACGCCGGGCCCTCGCCGGGCCTCCCGCCTGGAAGCGCCCAACAACAACAGCAGCAGCAGCGCCGCGGCCTGCCGTCGCCCCGCCGGGCGTGGCCTTCGGGGAGCCCCTCGTCCACGCCTCCCCACGAGGCACCGGCGGGGCCGGCCCGGTCGTCGCCCCTGCCCAGCCGCATCCCGCGGCCCCCGGGGTCCGCCGCCCCGAGGGCCGCCCTGACCTCGGCCAGCCCACCCGTCGTGGCCGCGACGGCCCCCGCCAGCGGCCCGGCGGCCCAGGGCAGCAGCGAGCGGTCCCCCGGCAGCTCGTCCCAGCCGCCCACAGGGCGGCCCTCTGCGGGCGGCAAGGCGGCCCTGGAGCTGAGCCTCGACCACGCCAGCTTCCTGGCCAAGCTCAAGGTCCCCCCCCGCAGGCAGCCCCCGACCCTCGCCCGGTGGGACGCCGAGGGTCCCCGTGCGCTGACCTTTTTGCTCCCCTCTCCGCTTGCTGACGGTGCGGTGCGTGCTGTGCGATGCTGTGCTGTGCTGTGCTGTGCTGTGCTGTGCTGTGCTGTGCTGTGCTGTGCTGTGCTGTGCTGTGCTGTGCTGTGCTGTGCTGTGCTGTGCTGTGCTGTGCGATGTGCTGTGCGGGGCAGGAGGAGCGCACCCGCGCCGAGGCCGAGCGGCGAGCGGCCGCCCAGCGGATCCGGGCCCATCAGGAGGAGGCCGAGCGGATCAAGCGCGAGAAGCAGCTCCTGATCGAGGAGCGCGTCTGCACCCGCCCGCCCACCCCGACCCGTCTCATGTCTTTGGCTGGGGCGACCGGGTGGCGTGCAGGAGGCGCGGGTGCGGCGGCTGCGCGAGGAGGAGCGCCAGAAGGCCAAAGCGGCCGCGGCGGCCAGGCGGCGCCTCCAGCGGCAGGCGGCTGAGCGCGGGGAGGCGGCCGCCCTGAGCGCCACGTCCCGCTCCGATGTCCGCCCCCCACCTCGCCCACTCACTGCCCGCGCCCCTGCCCCTGCCCCCACAGCTTCCGGGGGGTGTTGGGTGGGGCGTGACGGGCCACACCGCCCGCTCACACGTGGCGTGATCGTTCGGTCGCGGGGCTGGGTGGCACCCTCCAGGCCGGGCTGGCCGGGCTGGGGCTGGGGCTGGGGACGGACGAGGACGAGCCCCGACCGGGGGCGACGGTCTCCCCTGCCCACTCGGTGGCGGGCCTGGCCCCCGTGCGGGCCTCCCCCAGCCATCCCTCGCCCAGCCGGCTCTCGCCCATGGGCCCCTCGGCGGCCACCCCGGCCGGCTGTGGCGCCGTGGAGGGAAGTGCCGATGAGAGCGATGAGGGCCGCCCATCGGGCCCAAGCCGGTCCAGTCCGTGGACATCCCCCCCCCCCTCTCCCCCCCCCACCCCCTCCCCGGACCATCCTGGATGACCTCTAACGGGATGGCGGGCCGGCATCACGGGGGGTGGGGGTGGGTGGGGCAGCAGCCCGGATGTCCATCGGAGAGCAGCGCCGCCAGATCGCCGCCATCGAGCTCGAGGAGCGCCAGGTCCGCCCCGCCGCTCGCCTGGCAGCCCGGTCCCCCTTGCTGGGCCTTGCTTTGCATCCCGGATCCCGGTTCCTCGTGCCCCCCTTGCTGGGCGGCATATCGGCCATCCTTCATCCGGCGGGTCCCTCGGTGTGGGCGGTGGGCCGGCAGGAGGCCGAGCGGGCAGCGGCCGCCGAGGCGGAGGAGAAGCGCCGCCGCGTGGCGGAGGCCCACCGTAAGTCCGTCCAGGCCCCTCCCTCCCCCCACCCCTCGCCTCTTCTTCGCCCCTCTCGCCCCTCACCCTCGTCCGCCTGGCGGCTCTTTTGGTGGGGCCCGCGGGGCGCGCGCACAGGGCCGTGGAGCGGGCCCGGCAGGGGCACCGCCAGCTGGAGCTGCGCACCCGGCAGGAGCAGATGGACCGTCAGGCGCGCCTCGTCCGCGCCCGCACCCCCCCTCCCTCCTCCCCTCCTTCCCCTCCTCCCCTCCCCTGCACCCTTCCCGCCCGCTGCATGGCTCACCACCGGGGTGCTGGTTGCTGTCCTGTGGGGGCTGGCGGCGTGCAGGACGAGCGCTGGGTCAAGCGGGACCTGCACCTGCTGCACTTCCAGGAGGCCAAGTTCGGCCGGGCCGTGACCTCGCTGCCCTACCTGCCCCCCGAGGTGGTGCGCTCCGCCCGGGCTGCCGACCCGGCCGACCTCGCCGATCGCTTCGCCCAGGGGCCCCCGCCCCCGCCCCCGCCCTCGGGCCCGCCCTCGGTGGCCGGCTCCTCGGAGGGGCCCGACATTTACATCGGCTCGCCCGTCCGCTCCCAGGCAGCGGATGGGGCCAGCGAGGGCCGGGAGGGGGCCGCCCACGCACCCACGGCGCGCGCCCCTTCGGGAGGCCCCCGAACCAGGCCCACCTCGGCCCCGTCGCACAGGCCTCCCCAGGCCCCGGCCGGCCCCGCAACCCGGCGGAGCGGCGGGGCGGCGCCGGGCGGGTCATCGCCGCCAGCCCCCGGATCGGCATCGGCCTCGGTGCTGCCCGTCCTGGAGGCCCCCCGTGCCTCCGAGGCCCCCCGTGGCCCGCGCTCACGGCCGGGGCGCCGCATCCCGACGGTGGCCATCTATGCGCCCGCATCACCCCCGCCAGCCCCCGCCGATGCCCCCGCAGGCCCCGGGGCGCCGCCGGTCGTCTCGGTGGACATCCTCGGCACCCAGCCGCCGCCTCCCCCAACCGCCACCCACGCTGTCGCCTCGGCCTCGGAGCAGCCCCAGCAGCCCCAGGAGCAGCCCCCGGCCGAGGCCCCCAGCCGCAAACCGGCGCCGAGGCGACGACCGGCCGGACCCGCGGCGGCCGCCCCAAGGGCAAGCGCCCCGCCACCCCCGCCCGCACCCCTCGAGGCCCCGGTGTGTGGCCCAGCCAATGCGGACGGCGCATCCCCTCCTCTGGGCCCCACGACTGAAGGCGACGGGGACGCGGGCCCGCTGCCGCCTGCCCTGGGCCTGACCGACCTGGCCCCGCCCCCGCCGGCCGGCCGGCCCGAGGAGGCGCCCCACTCCTCCGAGGGCCCCGGGCTGCTGGATGGGTCGCACCTGGGCCTGGGCACGATGGGCACGATGGGCGGCACGATGGGCATGGGCGAGCTCGGCGAGCTGGTGGGCACGGTCGTGCTGAACCCCGACCAGCCGGCCTTCCCCATATCTCGCCTGCCCTTCGCCGCCCCCACCGCCCCGCCCGGCGCGGCGCCCCTTTCGTTCGCCCTCATGCCCCTGCCGCCCCCGCCGCCCCCGCCGCCCCCGGCGCCTCCCGTGGCCTCATCGCCGCCCACGGGGCGGCCTCATGCAGAGGCCTTCTTCGTGGCCCTCGAGGGGGCCCCGGGGGCGGTCTCCCCCAAGCCGCCCCTGCTGGGCCGTGGGCGGGCCGGCTCGGCGCCGCGCCCATCGACCGTTTCGAGCCCTGCCCATGCCGCGGCCCCGCCGTCTGCCGTCCCAGGAGGGCGGTCGCTGACTCCCAGCCGTTTGCGACAACCCGTCGTCCGGGGGCGCGCCGGCTCCGGTCCTGGGGCTCCCTCCCCGGCGGGTGCCGCCATCGGGGCACCACCCCAGCAGCAGCAGCCGGCAGCGGGGGCGCGCCGGCTGGGCACGTCGGCCTCCACGTCGCGGATCGCACGGCCCGCGGGCAGCTCTTCGTCGGCCCCGCCATTCGCCACCGCTGCTGGTGCGGCCGGGGCTCCCAACCCGGGCTTGGGGGGGAGCGGTCCCGCTTCCCGGCTGCCCGCCTTCCGGGCGGCTCGCCGACAGCCGTCGGGCAACCGGGCCTCGCGGGGCTTCAGCGGGGGTGAGTCGGCCCTGGGGGAAACCCTCCTCCGCTCGGGGGGGGCGGCCCCGATGCGGCTGGAGGCGCCCTCCATGGACGGGCTGGTGGCCTTCGACGGCCAGTCCGAGCTGCCGCCTTCGACCGACCACCAGCTCCCACAGCCCTCCCGGCCGGTGGATGCACCCCCAGCTGCGGTGGAAACCGCCCCTGTGGTCCCGCCCTCCGCCGAGCCCACCGGGGGGAATCCCGCCCCCTCTTCCAGTGCTGTCCCCGAGGAAACCGTTTCAGGCCAAGTCCCATTGCCCTCCACACCACCCGCCCTACGGCAAGGCATCCTCATCGGGTCGCCCGCGGGTGACCTGGAGCTGGAGGTTTTCAAGGTCTGGCTGATCGGGTGCCCATTCGTCTCACCTCGGCGACTTGCTTCTCACAGAGTATCGAGCGGACCGTCCAGATGGGAACCGCCACACTCGAACTGAGCCCCTCCTACACCCCCACATCGCAGAGGAAGCCCGCGAATGGTGAGGGGGCACCGCCGACGTCCCCCCAGGGCCCCGGAGTGCTTTCCAGTTCCCGTGCGCTGACCCATTTCCGCGAGCAGACCACAGCCCTCGAGGAGCAGATCGACGAGGTCGAAGGGGAGCCGCTCGAGGCTGAGGCCCTCGTGGCGAATTCGCCCTCTTTAAGCCGCATTAGTTCCACCACTTGAGGCGATGAGGCCGGAAGAACATGGAACTGTTGCGTTGTTTATTTTCGTCCTTTCAGTGCCTGAGGGTTTACTCCGAACTCACCCTCGACCTCATCCGGCCTCAAATTCCGAGCTGCCTGAAATTGTCTCTCGCCGCTCTCTGCCAGCATCACCCAATTTATGACCTTCGCAAAAATTCACCAGAAATTTCGCTCTGCGTTATGACACTACGCGACCCTTTCTATCTCAAATTGCGCGAGCTTCTTCCTCTCAACCAACCTGACAATAACTATTTCGAAAACCTCGTTATCTGCTCGGAATTGGACTCGGGACATGACGGTGCCGTTGCTCGGTTTTCAACGGGCCAAGAACGAGTTGTGATCAAAGTTTTTGTGGACAGAAAAGCCGCCCTGGCGGAGTTAGAGGCCCTGATCAAACTGGGATGCTTCAAGGCCCGAAGAAGGGTTTCGAATGAGGATTGCCTGTGCGTGGCTTGTTGGGCCAAATTCGGTCAACCACGACCATTTCACAGTCCCGAATTTACCGACAGCACATTCGTTTCGATTGGGTATGAACCCTGGGATGGTGACCTCCTCCAGTTGCTCAACAACCACCCCGATTCTCCCATATCCTGGCGCCTGGACCTTTGGAAGCGCGTTGCGAAATTGGTACAACAAGCGCACAATGCCGTCTTCCATCTCGACCTCAAGCTTGAAAACATTCTGTACAAAGGTACTTTTCCGACTGTGAGCCTGGCTTTGATTGATTACTGTTTCTCGCTGCCATCGACTGGCTCTCTACTTTGCGAGAGTCGCGGGTCGCCACACCTTTTGGCGCCTGAAGTCTTCGGCTTGCAGCGGCCCATTGTCCCCTTGAAAGCTGACACCTGGGCATTGGGAGTGATGTTGGTGGCCATGATTTGGCACGGCTATCCTTGGAAGGAGTGTTCATCCGATGATCTCGATTTCAGCACATACAAGGCCAAGGGGTCGCTCATCTTCGATGCGATCACCCAGGAACTGGTCCGTCTGCCCCCCCCCCCCCCCCCCCCCCCCCCGACTCCACGCGTGCGGACTCGCAGTCTAATTGCTTTCTCTCCATCCAGGATGCCCTCGTCCACCGGTGCCTCGCAGTGGACCCCCAAGCCCGACCATCGGTGGCCCAGCTGGTGAACGATCCCCTCTTCAACCTCAACTACGCCGACCACCACCCCCCATTACAGCCCCAGCAGCCATCCGGCGGGCCTGCCTCCCAGCCTCTCCCACCCCCCATTCGGTCGGACCACTTCGCCGTTTCGCCGCCCAACGACGGGACGAACGCAACGGTGGTGTCATCGCTCATCATCGGAGCCCATTCCGCCCCACAGGCTCCCCCGCCCGGAAGTGCAAGCGCGGTCTTTGTTGATGCCCCCAACGAAGAGGGCCCGCCGGAAGGGGAGGAGACTTCTCTGTTGTCGCGTCTTTCTTTCCATCACCCCAACGCTTCCTTATAGCGTGGTGCTTTTTGTCTTCTCTTCATCGATCAGCCGATGTATGGCTGCATCTTCTTTGTGCATTCTCATGAGGGATCAAATTTATTTGCATCAAAAGAATGATAATCGCGGGTCTTCAACATGGAGAAAAACGTGTTGGCCCGGCCGGGGTCGATGGGGCAATTGACGGAGAAGAACGAAGAGAAGGAGGTGGAGGAAGGAGGGAAAAATTGCGAAAAGAAAGGGAATCAAAGAACCGGCCCGAAAAACTGGGATGTCACGAAACCGTTGATGGGACGAAGAATAATCTTCGACCAGATGTTCTCCATTCCCACCAGGCACCAGCTGAGAACATGACACCTGGGGCACTCCTCTTGACATGGTTGTATCGAACGGAACGGAAACGCTCATGTCTACAGAATACCGCACGGATCTACTGTCGACAGTGAGAGCACATGCCACGCAATACCACAACCAAACGATCGCCAGTCACAGCTCCTATCCGATCTCAACCGCCGATCAGCTTTCTTGCGAGCCAACACGTTTTTCCCCCTCTTGCGAGTGGTCAGAATCCTGAAAATCATTTTTCAGAGGCAAAGGCTACTCTCTCGATCCTCGCGCCAGCCTCGCCGGCCTCAAATGGGACGATTCAACAATGTCACTCACATCACCTTGCTGGCAGTGCTTCGCCTCCATGTGTGCGTCAAATGTCTCGGTCGGCGTCATTGCCTCTCACCAAAACAGGCGAGCCGAAACGGCGAACCTTGTACAAGACGGAGCTTTGCCGGAATTACATGGAACTCGGGCATTGCGAGTACGGCGATGTCTGTTGCCCGTTACTCTGCGTTCTCACCACATTTCCCGGTTTAGAAATGCGAGTTCGCGCACGGGTTGGACGATCTCATCGCGACTGGTCCTCGGCATCCCTGCTACCGAACTCGGCCGTGTCACAGCTTTCATTCCCCTGAGATGGTCTGCTACTATGGAACGGTCTGTTTCCCCTCTCCTTGCTCCACACGCCCTGGTTAGCGTTGCCGTTTCCAGCACGCTGCTCCACAACCCGAAGAGGCCCAGGTTGTTGCGCTTTCCAGCTTAGTCACCACGGCCGCCTCGGCCCTTACGCCCGGGGGTCGGCTGCCCATCTTCGAGCGCTTCTCCAGCCCGACCCCCTCGGATCCCGGGATGCTGTCTTCTGCCGTCGAGCCATTGGTTCTCGAGGCTGCTCCGAGTCCGTTCCTCTGTCATTCTCCGGTGGATGCGATCGGATGTGGAGGCCCAGTCGTACCTGCGGTGGACCATTGTTTGGAGAAGGACTGCCTCCTTGTCAGTGGCCAAGTGGGCAGGCGGGACCCTCTGGGCACCCCCAGCGTGGACTGTGACGTTTTGGCCGAGGTTACACAGGTCGCACCGACCCACATCATCCACCACCACCAGACCCCGCTCGCATGTACCGAATAAGTTTATTACTTACTGGTCGTCTGTGGTCTATCGCCACCTCGACCGTCGGATCTTGTCTGTTTTCTTCCAAGTGCCGCGTGTTGGTGCGTTCGATTTTGTTTTTCTATCCTGTTCTTCGCTATTTTGCCTTGCTGGGTGGGATCCGCCCACCCCATTTCTATTCTGTTAAATGCCCCCGCTTTCCGACTCGTCCTCTCCTCTGGTACGTCCACATGTACGGATCACAGGAGTATGTTCATGGCGGGCTCTCGCTTGAAGACTCTCAGGACTCTATCAGCCGCCGCTGGGGTGGAGCGGGGGGCTGAGCAACTGGCCGGGGGGGCGTCTCCATGGGAATGGAGGGAGAGGGGTGGGATGGGGAGGGGCGGAGGGGCGGCTCGCCGGAGCGGTCTCGGTGGTCACGATGACGCGAGGGCCCCCAGGTTTGTTGAAGAGCCACACCCCGGCGGCCTCCACGTCGCCCGGGTCGGCGGCGCCCCGGACGGGCCGGTAGTCGAAGACCGTGAGGACCTGGTCGAGCAGCACCGTCCCGGCGATCAGCAGCCCCGGCATGGGCAGCGGGTCGAACTGGGGCCGGACAAGCCCCGCCTGGGGGCCCGCCTCGATGGTAAGGTTGTATAGGGACGCCTCGAGGCGCAGGTGGCCCGGCCGGCCGAGCGCGTCCCGGCCTGCGAAGAAGTCCACACTGGGACCCCGGCCCCCGGCCCCCGCCAGCTGGGCCAGCACGGCCCCGATAATGTCCTCGTCGCCCTTGATCGTGGAGGATCCCGTGTCCAGGCACAGCAGCAGGCCGTCCCCCTTGGCCACCGTGAGGCCGCCCACCTCGACCCTGTCCAGGGCGCCCGTCCAGGCGTATCGGAAGGGAGCATAGGGCGCGAAGGGAATGTACACGGCTGACTCGGGTTCCAAAAGTGACTCTTCGATGCTCCCCAGGACTGCCGTGCCGACCCGTGCCGCGGGATCGGTCCACACGGAGAGGAAGGCAGCCCCGGGGGCGAGGAGGCCCTGCCTGATGAGGTCACCCACCAGGAAGGAGGTGTCCTTGTGAGCATCGACGGTGCTCGAGGGGATCCCGATGCCCCCATCCCAATCGATCTGTTCGAACTGTGGGCCGTTGTAATCCATGGCCAGGTAGAACCGCAACCCGTCGGCAAGACCCCAGTCGTCCCGGCCAACATCGACTTTCATAATGCCCCATGGCCCAAAGTCTACAACTTTGGGAGCTTTGTTGATCCATTGGAAGCTTTTTGAGGTGTCAGGATTGAACCGGCCTGCCCCATAGTGTTGGCAAGAGGTATTGGAACATTGGGTCGAGGTGACCCAAATGAAATTGCTCCCCGTGTCGAGTGACACCTTAAGGTTTTGTAAGTCCGATCCTATTGGAACTGTGATGAACCACGGGGAAGCTCCAGAATTTTGGAGGGGCCCTTTTATCAGTGTGAAATTCAACTGCGAAGCTTGGTGAAGATAAAAATTATCCAACACGGAAGATAATTATCAGACCGATGACGGAAGAAAGAAAGAGAAACAAAATTCTGAGCATCATCAGGTGCTGCATCGCTGCCGTCTTCCACAGAAGAGCTAAATCCCCCGTCGGGGAATTGAGATTGATGTCAGGTTGGGGCTCGTGGCTTGGGGGCGTTGTGAAGAAAGGTCCGCCCTGTTCTGATGCTCTTCTTGATATGTGGTTTGCTTTTGCTTTCTTAGTTCAAACAACACTCGCCCAACCGCCTCCTCCCAACCCGAACGCTGAGCTTCGCTCTCTGGCTGCACGCTTACCCCACGACGAGTCCAGTCTGTCGATCACTTTCCGCACATACTTTATAAAGAGGTTACTCCCAGAGAAAGATGATGCCGGCACCACCCGACCATCGCCCGACCCTTCCATGACCACAGCCGCTCCGAGCGCACTGACGAGCGCCCTGTGGTCAACAATGCGCAACATTAAGGAAGTTGTGGCTTCGACGACTCTCCAAGACGTCTCCGATTTCGTGAAGGATGTTTCGAAGACGGCCACCTCAGCCATGCAGTTCGTGGGCGAGACCACTTTCAATGCCCTGGTCTGCGCCACGAATGTCGAGAGTTTCACGCATCTCTCTGTCGGATGTATCGATCACAGACCAAGGACGGCCAACGGAGGCTGAACGTTGCGGGGCACCTGACCCGCAGCCGGGACGAGGCCCTGGCCGGGGCCCTGGAGGGGCTGCTGGCCGAGGGCGGGGGCCCCCAGCTGGCTGCCGAGCTGGCCAGGCTGGCCGATCGGTGTGACTTCGGCCCCCGTGCTAAAGCCTCCCGCCCCGCCCTGCCCCCCGACGTCAGCGCCATCCCCCGCCCCACGGTGGTGGCCTTCCTCGGTCCGCCTGGCCCCGCTGCTCTGTCCTCCCTGCCCCTCCCTCCCCTCCCTCCTCTCCCTCCTCCCTCCCCTCCCTCCTCTCCCTCCTCCCTCCCGTCCCTCCTGTCCCCCCCGACGGGGCGCGATGGTGCGAACTGACCTGGGCGTGCGCACGCAGCTCTGTTGGGCCGGCTAACGGTGGGCGCGTCGGGCCGCCCGGCCGAGGCCGACGAGGCCGCCCCGTCGGGTGACTCGGCCCCCGAGGCCCCGCTGTCCGACCAGGGCCCGCCCCGCCCCCTGGACGCCCTCGCTGCCACCGCACCCACCCGGGCAGCCTACGACGGGGTCGTGGCCAGGTACACGGCCGGTCCGTTCCCCCCCCCCTCCCCTCCCTCCCCCCGGGGGCGGGTCGCGGGATGAGGAATGTGCTCAATTGGGGTCGGGGATCGGAATGGGATGGGATGGGTCTGCAGCCCTGCACGAGATCCTCGCCAGGCCGGAATCCGACCCGGCCGCCCCGCCCCGGGCCGCCGAGGGCTGGGAGGACGACGACGACTGGGAGCCGAGCCCCGCCCCCTCATCGTCCGCCCCCACACCCGCGGCTGCCCCCGCGGCCCCAGCTGCAGCGACGAAGGGCCTCTCCGAGCGGCGGGCTGAGGGATTGGTCGAGGCCATCCGCGCCAGTAGCGCCGCCCTGCAGGGCCTCTGCGCCCAGGGCCTGGCCGAGCTCGTCCTCGCGGCCCTCCGCAAGGCCGGCATCCCCGGATCCGCCTTCCCCAGTCCCTGCCTCAGCATACCCATCCCCATCCCCCAAGTCCTCGACGGCCCTCGCCCCGGCTCATCCCCTTCCCCGCCCGCGCTCCTGGGGCCAACAGCTCTTGACGGTGAGCACGGCCATGCTGGGCCCCGCGGGCCTGGGGCCCGAGACTCTGGCCGCCGAGGGGCTCGTCGCCCTGACCGCCCAGCCCACGGCCCCCAGCCGCCCCGCCGCCCCCGCGGCCCAAACGGCCGGCCCATCCCCACCGCCGCCCCATCCAGCCCATCCCCACCGCCGCCCCATCCAGCCCGGCCGCCGGCCAGGCGCCGTCTGCCCCTGTGGCCAACCCCGATGCCCCGACCCCGACGGAAGCCGCGCCCCTGTCCCAGGAGGCTCCCCAGACCCAGGAGGCCCCGTCCGCATCCGCCCCGCAGCAGCCCCTGACGCCCGCTGCCAGCCCGGAGCAGCCCACCGCCACCCCCGTGGCAGCCGAGGGGCCCACCCCGGCCGCCGCGGGTCCCGAGCAGCCCGCCCCCGCCGTCCCGGCGCCGCCCCAGGTCAGGACAGGCCGCCGAAAGGGTCGCCCCGCCCAGGCAGCCGCGGGGGAGGCGGCCAACCCGCCCTCGGCCGCCGCCCCCCAGGAGCTGCCCCAGCAGGCCCCTGCCTTCACCCCCGCCGCCCCCGAGGAGGTCCCCCAGCAGCAGGACCAGGCCCCCGCCCCCGCCCCCGTGGCGCCCCTCGCCCTCGCTCCGGCCCCGGAGGCGAACCCCGAAGCGGCAGCCGACATGAGCGCCGTTGGGCCCGCGTGCGCCCACGAGGCCCCCAGCGCCCCCGAGACCCCCACGGGGCGCAGCACCCGGAGCGAAGACGAGGAGGCCTTCCGGGACTGCCGCGAGGATGCCGAGGCGGCCCCGCTGCTCCCCGCCCCGCAACCCACCCGGCCCGCCAGCCCACCCGCCGCCACGGCTGCCCCGCAGCAGCAGCAGCAGCAGCAGGAATGTGCCGCCCCGCGGCCCCCGATGGAGCCGCTGTGCCCCTGGGAGGCGCTCCTCTTCGAGGTCGGCCCTGCCCCCCTTCCATCCGCCCTTGCACCACCGGCCCCGCACCCTGGGTCCTGCGGTTCTGATGGCATGATGGTGATTGCCACGGGGGCTTGATTGATGGCGGGGGCCTGATCAGATGGCCGATCTGCTCGAGGGCGCCGCGGCGGCCTCCCTGCGCCAGGTGTGTGGCCCACTGCTGGCGGCCGCCCCGCAGGCCACGGCCGCCCCCACCAGCGCCGCCCCCGAGGCATCCGGACTGGAGGCGGGCGCCCTGGCTGCAGCCATCGACCCGGCCCTGCTCCAGGACCTGCGCGCCGAGGTCCGCCCCCCCCCCCCCCCCCCCCCCCCCCCCCCGTGTGGGCCCATGGGGCAGTGAGCAGCCGGTCCCATCGGCATCCGGTGGCGGCGGGCGTGGGCCTGTGGGTGCGGTGCGGCTGTGCAGGCCGATCGGATGCAGCGCCAGATGGGGGCCGACAAGGGCCGCCTGCACCGCCATCCACCGGGCTTTCGGCCTCTTCCTGGACCCCTGAGCCTCCTCTCCCCCCTCCCCCTCGCCGTCCAACCCCTCGCCGTCCAACCCCTCGCCGTCCAACCCCTCGCCGTCCAACCCAACCCCTGTGCTGTGCTGTGGAAGCAGAAGTCTGGGGCCCGCCGAGAGATACATGCCATTGCAGCGATCCGGCTGGGGCGGGAGGCGCACCACCACAAGGCGAGCGGGGGAGGGGAGGGGAGAAGGGGAGGGGGGAGGGGGGTGACGAGGGGGGTGACGAGGTGGGGCCGAGGGGCCGGGGAACCCCACGAGTCGCGAGAGGCAGGGATGAAGGCTCAGCTCTCAGAGCAACGCTCGGATCAGAACTCAATGGTGCAGTTGCGATCCGGAGCTCAGAGCGGAGGCCAGAGGGCGAGAGGGAGGGCGAGAGAGAGAAGGCGGAGGGCGGAGGAGGCGAGAGAGGAAGGAGGCGAGAGACGGACAGGACAAGAGAGGGCAAGCCAAGGGCAGGAGGTTGGGGGGCTGGCTGGGGGGCTGGCTGGGGGGCTGGCTGGGGGGCTGGCTGGGGGCTGGCTGGGGGCTGGCTGGGGGGGCTGGCTGGGGGGGCTGGCTGGGGGGCTGGCTGGCGGACCGATCTGCAGCTGGGCGATGCGCTCCCTGAGGCGGGCGATCTCCTCCCGCTGGCGCTCCATCAGCTGGGCAGCCTCGGCAGGCACGGGGCCCCGGCTGCACCAACCACACCCCACCCCACCCGGCCCCACCCCACCAGGCCTCAGGGTGAGGCCCGTGGCCACCAAGCGGCCGCCAAAGTGGCCCGGGCACCAGCCGCCACCACAGGCATGGTCGAGGCCACCACAGGCATGGACGGGGCACCAGCCGCCAGAGGCAGGGGCGCGAGTGCACAGGGTGGGGGCGGGGGCGGACCTCTTCGGGGGGCCGTGGGACTCGCCGGCCTTCTTCTTCTGCTTGATGTCCTTGATGTCCCGGTGCAGCTCGTTGATCTGCCTGCTCGCAGCGCCGCCCCCCAGGTCACCACAGACGCGGTGAGGGATCGGGGGCGGGCCGGCCCGGAGGGAAGGTGCCATGACGGGGTGCATGTGCGCATGCCTGTGTGCAGCGGGGGGGCAGCGGGGGGGCAGCGGGGGGGCAGCGGGGGGGCAGCGGGGGCAGCGGGGGCAGCGGGGGGGCAGCGGGGGCGGACTGGATGAGCTTCATGTTGTCCTGCATGATGCGCATCTTGTCGGCCTGGTGCTGGCGGGTCTCCTCCTGCAGGCGGCGCCTGAGGGCGTCCCGGGTCTCCTCGAGGAACTGCCGCTGCCGGTCGTACTCGTTGGCCACGTCCTGCTCGAGGGCGCTCCCCTCGGCCGTCGTCTGGGTGTCCGCAATCAGCCGCTCCATGCAGCCCTGCACAGGCCCACCACACCGCCACACCGCACCCAACACCACCACCACCACCCAACACCCGTGAGCGGGTGTCCCCGGCATGCCCCGTGCCGACCCCGCGGGATGGGGCGCGAGGGGCTGACCCTGAGCGGGCGGGTCCTGGAAGTGGTCGAGGCCCTGGGCGATGGCCCGCTCGAGGTGTGCGGCGCGCTCCTCCATGAGGACCGCCTGCCGGGTGACCGTCCGGATGTGGGCCTGCTGGGCGGCCAGCCGCTGGGCCAGCTCGGCCGTCTGGTTCTTCAGCAGTCTGTCGCCGGGAGCAGCCGTTCCGGGGATGGTGGCCGGGAGGGGCCGAGGGCCGGGGGGGCGGAGGGGGCGACCTGGTCGAGGAGGGCGATGGTGTCCTTCATGTCGCGGATCTGGTCGTCGCGGGGCTTCATGTTGAGCTTGAGCTCCTTGATGCGGTAGTCCTTGACGAACTTGTGCTTCTCCAGGTACTGGTTCTTGCCCTTCAGCTCGTGGACACGCTCCTCCTCCTCGCGGATCTGCAGGTCCTTCCGGTGGATCTGCCGCATGCCCCAGCCCCCAGCCCCCAGCCCCGGCCAGGGGAGATGGCCGTCAGCCTCCGATGCGGGGCAGGGGGCAGGTGCAGGGTGCAGGGGGCAGGGCGCGGAGGGTGCAGGGAGGGTGCAGGGAGGGTGCAGGCCGGGGGGGCGGACCTCCTCGGCAAGGCGGTCCTTTTCCTTGGCGAGCCTGTCGTTCTCCTTGGTCAGCTCGGCGATCTCCGTCCGCTGCGCCCCCCATGCCATGCAGCCGCCCCGCCCCGCCCCAGTGACCCCAGTGCCCACAAGATGGCCAGGGCGGTGCCCACACGCCACCGACCCGCCCACCAGCCCACGACCCGCAGCCCGGTTAGGTCGCTTCCCGGAGCGAAGGGGGCAAGGGTCTGACAGGGGCAAGGGTCTGGCTCTGACAGGGGCAAGGGTCTGGCTCTGACAGGGGCAAGGGTCTGACAGGGGCAAGGGTCTGACAGGGGCAAGGGTCTGACAGGGGCAAGGGTCTGACAGGGGCAAGGGTCTGGCAGGGGCAAGGGTCTGACAGGGGCAAGGGGGCGGGCAAGGGCCATGGCGTGTGGGTGGGGGCGGGCCTTGGCGGCCTCCTCGAGGTCGAGCTGCCTGATGGCGTTCTCGAGGTCCTTCATCTCGCGCCCCGCGGAGGTGATCTCCGTCTGCAGGGTGGCGATCCGCTGGCTGAGCTTGCTCATCATGGCCTCCTGGTTGGCCGTCAGCCGGTCCGTGATCCTGCACACACGCCCAGTCGTGGTGGTGGTGGACAGGGCAGCACGATGGGCGGGGGTGCGGTGGGTGGCGCGGTGGGTGGGGCTGCGAGGCGCGGTGGGCGGCGCGGGGTGTGTGTGTGTGTGTGTGCCGGACCGGGACTGGTCCTGGTCCATCTGGAGGCGCAGCTCCTGCATGTACTTGCGGTCGGTCTCGAGGCCCTCGCGCTCCTTCTGCAGCTCGATGGCCGCGTGCAGCTCGGCCTGCTTGCAGCCCTCGTCCGTCTGCACCGCCCCCAGCCCCAACCCCCCAGCCCCAGCCCCAGCCCCAACCCAGCCCCCAGCCCCAGCCCCAGCCCCAGCCCCAGCCGGTGTGGATGAGCAGCCGCGACGCCACGCGACCCGGGGGGAGGCAGCCGGGCGGGCGGGACGAGAGGCAGGGGCGGGCGGACCTGCTGGAACTCGTCCTCGTTGCGCTGGCTCTGGTCCTGCAGCCGCTGGGACCACTCCTGGGCCAGGCGCACCTTGCGCTGGTGCAGCTCGTCCAGCTGCTGCCGCCGCTCTGTGATCCGGCGCCCGTTGTCCACCCGCAGCGCCTGCACAGCACAAGAGAGGTCAGCCGAGAGCCAGGGCCAAAGAGCCAGGGCTATGGCGAGGCAAGTGGTGGGGGCGGTGGTGGTGGGGGCGACCTCGATCCTGGCCTGCTGCTCCTCCTCGAGGGCCCTGTGGCGCTCCTCGGCCTCGAGCTTGGCGATGTTGAAGGCCTCCTTGGCCCGGCTGAAGGCCCGGTCCTCCTCGGCCAGGGCGGCCTCCGACTGGGCGGCCTTGGCCTTGCGGGCCTTCTTGAAGTCGAGCTCCTTGAGCTGCAGGGTCCACTCGTTCTTGCGGGCGGCCTCGAGGACCTTCTTCTCGAGGTCCTCCTTGGCCTGGATCTTCTCCTCCATCTCCGACCGGGTGATCAGCACCTCCTCGCTGAACGGCTGCCGCCCCAGCCCCGGCTGCTGGTCGGTCTCGTCCAGCAGGTCCGTCACCACCAGGCTGCCGTCTTGGCCTGCGGGCACAGCGGCGAGGATGGGGGTGAGCGTGAGCATCGGCGCGGCATGCACTCGGGGACCAGCGGTCGTGTGTGATCGGGGTGTGGGGTGTGTGATCGGGGGGTGTGGGGTGACGGACCGCCCGTGACGAGGACGTCGGCGAAGGTGAGGGCGAGGGCCCGGATGGGGCCGTTGTGGATGACCATGTCCAGCACGTTGCCCGAGAGCAGGATCCGATGGGCCCGCAGGATGCCCTGGTCTGTGGGCGGTCGGCCGAGGGAGCATGGTCAGCACCACAATCGGAAAAGGCGGGGTGGGGCGGGGTGGGGTGGGGCGGGGTGGGGTGGGGCGGGGTGGGGTGGGGCGGGGCGGGGCGGGGCGGGGCGGGGCGGGGCGGGGCGGGGCGGGGCGGGGCGGGGCGGGGCGGGGCGGGGCGGGGCGGGGCGGGGCGGGGCGGGGCGGGGCGGGGCGGGGGGCACCGGAGGGGGGCGGGGCGGACTGGTTGCGGCGAAGAGCCAGTGGCGGGAGCAGGCCAGCCTGCAGACGTCGAGGTCGGTGCGCTCCTCGTGGTCGACCCGCTGGCAGTTGGTGATTTGCTGCGCCCCCCCGCAAGCCCAGCCGTGGTGGTCGGTTCGCCCCAACCCGGAGGAGAGGAGGCACCGAGTGAGCAGCCTTGCAAGCAGCTCTCCTGGGGACATTCAGACAGTCATCGCCCACCGCTTGCTGGGCCTCTGCCGTTCGACATTCGCCACAAGGGAAGCCATGCTGTGGAGCGGAAGAGGGGAAATCGCTAGGAGTGCTCTCAACCCAAGCGCACTCGACTCGCAAACTGCCCCGACCTGATCACTTCTCTGTTCTGACAAGACTCTCGTCCGGGCCGGCAAGCGGAACCCCCCACGAGGCGGGGGCCCCTGGTGCCGGGACGGCCAGCCTCTGGCGTTGTCTTGTCAGCGGGGAGCTCACGGGGGCGGAACGGACAGTGCCCACCCCGCCCCCTTTGGCCCATCGCAGCTTGACACGCGTAACGATAAAATCGTTGATTACGAAGAGCCCCACGCCCCTTCGGCCGGGTGGGGCCTGGCGGCGGCCCAAGAAATTATGGGATCGGGAGATGTGGCTGTGAGCACGGACCCTGACGGTGCGGTCAGAGCCGACGGCGTAGATGGGGTCGCCGGCGGGGGCGAAGGCGACGCACTCGTACTGGCAGCCCTTGGTGAGGATGTCCGCGGAGCGCTTCAGGTCGCCCTTGGAGCCCTTGGGGGCCTGGATGTTGAACAGGTACACCGCCCCGTCCTCGCTGCAGCTCGCAAGCTGCCCCGCCCCCAACCCACCCACCCACCCACCACCGCCATCGCCGCCGCCGCCGCCGCCGCCGCCGCCGCCACCGCCACCGCCACCGCCACCGCCACCGCCACCGCCACCGCCACCGCCACCGCCACCGCCACCGCCACCGCCACCGCCACCGCCACCGCCACCGCCACCGCCACCCATCCGCGCAGCCACCGCCACCCATCCGCGCAGCCACCGCCACCCATCCGCGCAGCCACCGCCACCCATCCGCGCAGCCACCGCCACCCATCCGCGCAGCCACCGCCACCCATCCGCGCAGCCACCGCCACCCATCCGCGCAGCCACAGAATCACAAGGGCGGTGAGCGGACGGCGGCGCCCGGAGGGAAGGCCCGGTGTGTCGAGGAAAGAAGGAAAGGAGTAACGGGCCCGGTGTGTGTGTGTGTGGGGGGGGGGGGGGGGAGGGGCGGACCTGTCGTTGGGCGACCAGCAGAGGTCGGTGACCCGCTTGCTGTGGCCCGCCAGCCGGTAGACCCACTCGGTGCTGGTGTACGTGTTGAAGATGAGGATGGTCGAGGGCGGCTGCACGGCCGCGAAGTACTGGCCCCGTTGCTGAACTTGCACTGGACCCACAACCAGCCCCCACCGCCACGGACCAGGGCAAGAGAGCCGCCGCATGGGTCGGGGGCCGAGGCCAGAGCCCGCCCAAGCGAGGCATCGGCACGGGGAAAAACGGGGCACGGGGCACGGGGGGAGGGGAGGGGGCGCGGGCGGGGCACGGACGACTGGGCAGCGCTTGATGTTGTACTCGCGGGCGAGCCTGAGGGAGCCCATGAGGATGTTCATCAGGCGCAGCTTGTCCTGCGAGCCCAGCAGCAGGTGCAGCCCCGAGGGGTGCAGGTCCACCGAGTACATCGCCTCCTGCTGCGGCTCGGCCATCTCTGCCCGCCCGCCCGCCCAAACACACCCCAACCCGCCCCAACCCGCCCCAGCCCGCCCCAGCCGCCCCAGCCGCCCCAACCCGCCCCAGCCGCCCCAACCCGCCCCAGCCGCCCCAGCCGCCCCAGCCCGCCCCAACCCGACATGCGGTCCGCCAGTCAGTTAGCGAGCCAGACAGGAGGAGGGGAGCCGAGGGCAGGGCAGAGCGGGAGAGCAGAGCGGGAGAGCAGGGCATGGCAGGGCAGGCAGGGCAGGCAGGGCAGGGCATGGCATGGCATGGCATGGCATGGCATGGCAGGGGGCGGGGCGGCGTGCCGACCGAGGCGGCGCTCGAGGTAGTTGATGATGCGCACCGAGCGGTCCTCGGAGATGGTCGCCACGATCGACTTCCGCGCGCAGACGGCCGCCCCGATGATGGGCGCGTAGTGGTACCCGGGCACCACAACGTCGAGCATCTGCGCGGCCGCCCATCAGCCCACCGCGCCCATGAAGAGGGGGCCTGCGAGTTGCAAGGCCGGCGGGGGATGGGAGGAGAGGAGGAGGAGGGAGGAGGAGGAGGAGGAGGAGGAGGAGGAGGAGGAGGAGGGGGGGGGGGGGGGGGGGGTGGGGGGCGGGGTGGGGCGGACCGTGTCGGGGACGCTTGCCCACGAGAGGCGGGCCAGGCGGCCGTAGGGGCCGCCCGCCAGGACCCAGTCGCCGCTGGGGGCGAAGGCCAGCACGGCCGCGTGGCGGGGGGGCCGGGACGGGTCGATGGAGGGCATCATGGCCGAGGTGGGCACGACCACGGGCCGCTCCTCGGCCCCGGCAGCCCCCTCGGCGCCCCCTGCGGGCAGGGTGAGCGGCTCGGCGCCCTCCTCGATGGCCCCCGGGGCTGCCGGCCGAGAGGGGGACCCGCCGGCCAGACCCTCGGCCCCGGGGGCCACGGGGGCCGAGGTGATCAGGGCCACGGTCGCGTTGGGCACCTGGGCCAGGCCCGTCTTCCGGGGCACCACCTGCACGGGGCCAGCCGGATGATGGCGGTGGGCACAGGGGGCCCCGGGATCCACACTCAGCAAGCCGCCCCGGGCGGGATGCCGATGCCGGGATGCCGGGCGGGGGGCGGGCCGGGGGGCTGACCTTGAGCTCGGGCAGGACGGCGGGGCTGGTGAGGACGAAGAGCCTGGGCGGGAAGAACTGGCCCGTCTCGGGGCTCTTGGGGAAGAGGCACACCCGCTGGAGCAGGTCGATGGTGGCCATGCCCTTGTCCGAGGTGGCCACGTGCAGGACGCACTCGCCCCGGCCCGGGTCGATGACCCCCGCCAGGGCGCCCTTCTCCATGGCCACCACCCTGGGGGACAGTCACGCCCCACCCCGCCCATGGTCGTAGCGTAAGCCCAGTGTGCCAGATGACAGCGCGCAGCAGCAGGAGGCCCGCGCCCGCCCAGGACAAGCCTGCGATGGCACCGCATCGAAACCCGGCGGACCTGCCGCTCTCACAGCCGACAATGATCCGGTTGCTGCCCGGGTCCCAGGCGTGGCACACGGGATCCTGCGCGCCGCGGCACGGCCACCCCACCGCCACCGCAATCGCCGCCGCCACCAGCGCCGCACGGAACGGCCGAAGGTGAGGCAGAGCCCGTGGGCGGGGTGCCGAGTGGGGGGGCCAGTCCCCGCAGAGCATCGGGGACGACGGGGAGGCGGACCGGGGGATCGCGGGCGTCTGTGAGGGTCTCGATGGTGACCAGCTGGGTCACCGGGTTCACAGCCAGTTGGAGCAGCATCACGTGGCCCCGTCCCACGGCCGACAGCCGGGTGTTGTCCAGAGGGTGGAAGGCCCTGCGCCCCCACCCACCACCCGGCGCACCCGGCCCCAGCACCGCCAAGACCAAGAACGAGCCGGTCACGTCGAAACCCCGCGGGGAGGGGATCCTGGCAGGGTGGTGGGAGGGGCGCCAGAGATGCAGGCGAGGGCGGGGCGTTCGGGGATCGGGTGATCGGGGCTGGGGGCGGACACGTCGAAGAGGGGCATGGGCACCCGCAGGGCGGCGATGACCCGGCTCTTGTCGGCCGCCAGGGAGAAGACCAGGATGGCGTCCTCGGGCGAGGAGGTGCACGCCACGATCGACTGCGAGTCCGGGCTGAAGGCAAGCGACACAAACCGCTGCGTGCGTCGGCGGGGGGGCGGGGCGGGGGGGGGGGGGGGGGGGACAGTCAGGGCGGCGATGGGGCAATCAGGCCAGACCCGAAAACCGGCGTCCCCACACGAAAGGGGCTTCCTCTTCTTTGGGTGGTCCTTGTCGTGGGTGAAAACACATATCGTTGGCGGTTTATCCGGATACTCCTCGCCAATTGCGATACATCTTCGGTCGGGGCTCACGGCAAGACATGTTACTGCGGCTTGATCTGCGCCCAAAAAGAGGCTTTGGGTTTGATCTTCAATGTTCTGGATGACAACCGCCTTATTCACAACATAGACGATGTTGGTGTCGTTGATCCAGTGGCCATTGCAAATAACATCCCCCTTGAACCCAAATGCAAGACTATTGAATGTGAAAACGTTGATGAAAGCTGTTTGCGGGAGGCAGACCGCGGGACAAGAAGCAGTTTGAACGGGAGAAAGCTTCTTCAACCACAGGACTTTGAAACTGTACCGCAGGCTACATTTGAACCGTCGACCCCACAGTCTCTCGACAGGGTAAGACCGGAACTTCAAAGGTCGGATAACTGAGTTGAAACTTTCGCGGAGTCGACATTTGGGGGGTTGACGGCTGCCTCCCGGACTGAGATGCACTCAACACAAACCAAACTCTCTTTTGATCAGGCTTCAGGGCTGCGTTTGTGTCATCCACTCCCCTCCCCCTCCCCTCCCCTCCCCTCCCCCCTCCCTCCCCCCCCATGCTTGTCCACCCACCCACCCGCGGTGTCGGCAGCTCGGGACTCATCAGGGTGGCGGGAGGTGGTGGAAGCCGAAAGGCGCAAACTGATTTCGCACCTGAGGTCCCCTTTGTTCGATCAGCAGTCCTTTGAGGGAACATTGGGAGAATCGAATCAAACGTTCGTGCCGATTCTTCGGCGTAAGAGAGGGGCACAGATAACGAAAACGAAAGGGAGAGGGGTTGAGGTGGGTGGAAGGAAGGTGTGTGTGTTGGAGAGGGCAGGTGGGAGAGAAATGGTGTCCTCCGACAAGTAATTCGTCAAGCAGCCTTCTTCTTGAAACCGTACTTCTTCCGTTCATAAAATAGATCAGTTCTGGCAGCACCAACATTGACAATCTTCGGGCAACCGTCCCGCTGATGATGGAGGAGTGGGATGAGTGGACAGACAAAGGAGACACAGACATCTTTCTCTTGTAGTGTGCACTCTTTACAGTAGTAAGCATCCGCAACGCCAGGGCCTCCGCAAATAACACATCTGCCAGCGTTGCTTCCATATGCGCATTCGTCACAGATCCGCACCAGTGTGGTGGGTCGGACGTAAGAATCGCAAATGGGGCATTTCCCGTCGTCTTTTTCACAAAGTCGACCGATAGCTGGAAGACAGGGGAATGAGGTGGGGATGACATTAACGCGAGCAGACCAATGCCGGCTTGCTTTCGGCAAAAAATCAAATCTGTCCAAGGAAAAAATCAATGCAATCAGCTCGGGATGAGAGAAGGCAGTCACACGGGACCTGGATGGTGCTTGGCCATAAAGATTGATTCACCCTGTCGGAAGCAACAATCTGGAAAAATCGAAACTGTTGAAGGGGAAGCGTGTTGGCCCGGGAACAATGGTGAAAATGGTGCGGTTGCCGGTGAATTTGGGGAGAGAAAAGAGTCACAGAAAATGAGAAGAACAAGAGAGGATTTGATAAGATTCGGAATGAGGCGCACAATTAATTGGATCACACCCCCAAAAATCGCCAACATATACCAGAGAAACCGTGGACCACTACCGAAACGGAAAAGCGAGCCGGTGAATGAGAATAATGGAGGAGGGAGGGCGGGACAAAGTGCCCGGGCAAGAGACAACAAGCATAAAAAAGAAAAACAAAGCTATTCTCTTACGAGCAAGATCGCAGGCGCTGAATCACTCGGCAGAACTCGGTGAAAGAGATGGTGGCATCCCGATTGAGGTCCGAATCTTGGAAAATCTGCTGGACCAGGAGATTCTTTTCTCGGTTTATCGTTTGACACAAAGAAGCGGCAGTGTCCGGTGAAAATTTCTTCTTAATTTGCTCTTGTGTGAATGCGAGCGCTTCTGAAAAAAGGACATTGGCTTCAGCTCGCTGGAGCATTCCATCACCATTTTGGTCGTAAAGAACATAGAGTCGTCGGAGGTCTTCTTCAGTGGGGGCAACCTGGGAGAAAAGTCAAGCCATGGCCACCCCTGCGGAAGAACCGACCTGCGAAGCCACTTTTTTCAGCTCCGAAAAGGAATTCGACGGAGAATTGCCCATCTTCTTTTCTTCTCCCGAACGAACCCACAAAGAAGAAGAAAGAAGCCGCAAAGGGGAGAGCCCCAGCCGGCATTGGGGAGCCTGTTATTTCGTCACGTCGTGGGAGGAAGGAAAGAGGGGGAGTGGATTTGCGACCGATCAGATCGGATTACAAACAAAGGAGGGTTGATGATGCCAAAGCGGAGGCTACCGTTGGGCGGTGTGGAGCCGACCTGAAACCGCACATGTGAGCCAAATGGCGGAGGGAGGAAAGGCCGCAGACCCGCGACTCCGGGCCCTTGGAGGGCGCGCGCCTGGGCTGTGCGAATGCGGGCCAAGATGGCGTAGCCCCGGCGGCCCCCCGACGATGGCCGGGCGGGGGCGGTGGTGTCTGGCGGGGCGGCCCTTTGAGCGACGAGGTGGCCATCGGGGTCTGCCTCCGGCTCGAACCGGGGCTGTCGTTGCGGCTGCGGCTCATCAGGTGCCGCCCCGGCGGCGTGCGAGTGCCACTCGGGAGATGGCTGCACGGGGGCGTAGCGGGAGAGGATGCGCGAGGGTGTCAGGCCCCCGCCGGGACCAGGGCCGCCGCTGGGGGTGTGCGATGTGGCCGGGGGTGGCGCGGCTAAGGGCGCGGCGAGTGGCGTGGCAGTCGCGAAGCCCCCGTCCGGGCAGGGTGGGGGTTGGCGGGCCGGCGGACGGGGGGGCTGGGCTAGTGGAGGAGGGGGCCCCGGGGGCTGGGGCGGGAGGATGCCCGTGAGGGAGGTCAGCAGCTGCTGCAGGAGGGCCGCCGGGTCGGTCGGGCCGGGGTTGGGCGCCAGTGCCCCCGGAGCAGTCGGCGGTGCCGGGGCGCTGGCCACAGTGGCACCCGCTGCCGAGGACGGCAGGCCCGCCGAGGCCGAGGCCGAGGCCAGGGCCGCCAGGAGCTGCGCCAGAGCCGACGGGTCCACCCCAGCAGCCAGCATCGGGCCCGACGGTGGGGCCTGGGCCACGGGCGATGGCACTCGCTGGAGCTGCAATTGTGGTTGGGGTTGCAATTGGGGTTGGGGCTGCAATTGGGGTTGGGGCTGCAATTGGGGTTGGGGCTGCAATTGGGGTTGGGGCTGCAATTGGGGCCGGGGCCGGGTGGCCGTGGGCCCCAAGGAGAACCGCGGCGGGAGGAGCGCCGGGCCGGGGGGCTGGAGGCCGCTCTCCTCCCGCGGAGCAGCGGCAGGCCGGAAGCGGACGACCGGCACCTGGGGCGAGGTGGGCGCCTCGAAGGAGCCTCCCGAGGGGCGCCCCGGGGCTGGCGGTGGGACCGCATGGTGGCTGCGGTGGTCCTCTCCGTTGGGGCCATCCCCGTCCCCGTCCCCGTCCCCGTCCCCGTCCCCATACCCCTCGGGGCCATCGCCTTCGCGGGGCTGGTGGGCATCGTCATCGGAGGGCGTGGCGTCGTGGCCCTCGTGGAATGGGCTCAGCACCCGGACCTCCTCCTCCTCCTCCTTCTCCTCCTCCTCCTCCTCCTCCTCCTCCTCCTCCTCCTCCTCCTCCTCCTCCTCCTCCTCCTCCTCGAAGCGGGCCTCCAGCTGGGGAGCGACGAGGGCCTGGCCGCCCTCGGCCTGCCCTTGCCCCTCGAGGGCCGCCTGGGTGGGGTCGGAGAGGATGCCAGAGGGCGGGGGTGGCGGCCCCGGGGGCTGCGCGCGGGCGAGGGGGGCTGTGGCTGTGGCTGTGGCTGCCGGCCGGGGCGGGGGCCCTGGAGCGCTGAGGAAGAGGGGCGGCGGGGCGGGCGGCAAGGCAGCGTCCCCGGCGGCCAGGGTGCTTCCCCCGGGGGGCCCCACCAGGGCCGGGGCTGAGCGCGGTGCCAGCGGCACGATCGCCCCGGCCGTGAAGGGTGATGGCGAGGGGGGCGGGGGCGGCGGGGGCGGCGGAGAGGCGGGCGGGGCATCGATGGGGGCGTGGCGCGGGGGCGGGGCGGCTCGTCCTGCGTCGGACCGGCCCCGCCCTCGGCCGGCCCGAGGCCCTGGCCCGTGGCTGTGGCTGCGGAGGCGGCGACGATCGGGTTGGGGATGATGATGGGGTGGTGGTGGGGTGGGGATGGGGATGGTGCTAGGGATGGTGCTCGGGATGGGGGTTTGTGGGGGCGCGGGCGCTGCGGGCGTCTGGGCGGGGTGGCTGAGGGGCCCCTGGGCGGGGCTGGGCGGCTTCTCCTGCAGGTAGAAGACCAGCTCCTCCATGATGTCGCTCGGCTGCCCCGCAAGGCCAGGCCAGGCCCCCATTCGGACACCAGAGCAGAACAGCGACATCACGTGAGCCCCCGTGATCGGCTGGGCGATGATGGGGAAGGGCGAGGTGGCGGGGGGGGGGGGGGGGGGGGGGGGGGGGGGCATGGCGGACGAGGGACTCGAGGGCGATGATGCCGGCCTTGACCCGGGCGGCGACCTCGCGGAGGAGCTGGTCCACCGAGGCCCCGTCGAGCCCGTCCTCCGCCTCGTCCCCCTCGGCCACACCGGCCACACCGGCCACACCGCCCTCACCCTCGCCCTCGGCCTCGCGGGCGTGGGCTGGGGCGGTCCCGTTCGCCTCGGGGCCGGTGGCTGGGCCGACATCGGACTCTGGTGGTGCCGCGGGGCCGTGGCCATCCGCCGAGCCGCCAGCCGCCAACTGGGGGGCTGCCGGTTCGGCCGCCCCGGCTCCGGCGGGCGGGGCCCATGCGGACGGGGCCGGGGTGCCCACCGCGTCCGCGCCCGTGGGGGCCGTCCCTGGGGGCGAGGGGGACCGAGGGGCAGCAGGCGGAGGTGGTGGGGGCGGGTGGGGCGCCTGGTCGGCCAGGGGCGGTCGGCCCTCATCCCCACCCCCATCGGCATCCCCACCCCCATCGGCATCCCCACCCCCATCGACGGCGCCACCCGGGTGGTCCGGGGTCTTCCCCCCTGCCCGGCGGGCCTCCTCCTCCACCTGGGTGTCTCCCGGCTGGGCGGGCAGCCCCTCGGCCTGGGCGGGCTGCGGGGGCGGGCCGTTCTCGGTCTTCACGGCGGGGCTGCCGCTGGCGCGGGGGGGGCCCACATCCCCATCCCCATCCCCACCCCCACTCCCACCCGTCGAGGGGCCAGGCAGCGGCGAGGCGGTGCCTGGGGAGCGGGGGCGGCGCGGGGGGATCTCGGCCACCTGGTACTTGGCCCACGGGCTCCCCGGGGAGGGCGGGACGGCCGTGCGGGCGGGGCGCGGGGCCCCGTCGGGGATGGCCAGGTCGCCAGCCGCGGTGAGGCGCTCGTGGGCGGGGGCGGGGGCGGGGGCGCCCTCGGCCAGCTCGGCTGCCCCCGGGGGTGCGGGGGCCGCGTGGATGTGGCGCCGGTCGGCGTCGGCGTCGGGGTCGCACTCGGCAGGCGGCAGGGCGGGCGGCATGTACTGCAGCATGTCGGCGTCCTCTTCGTCGAGGCCCTCGTTGGCCAGGGCCACCAGCCGGTCGGCCTGGGCGGCCGTCAGGCGGCCCTCCATCCGGGCCACCAGCACCTCCTGCAGCCGGCCCAGCCGCTGGGCGTCCAGCTCGGCGATGCGGTCCTGCTCCCGCTGCTCGTCAAGCAGCTCCTCCATCTGCAGCACCCCCGCATCCGCACCCGCACCCGCCGCACCCGCCGCACCCGCACCCCGCACCCCGCACCGCACCCGCACCACCCGCCCGTGAGAATGGGCCGGCCTGCCGTTCAGAAGGAGCCGACCCCCCGATGGGGGTGCGGGCATGGGTGCGGGCATGGGTGCGGGCATGGGTGCGGGCATGGGTGCGGGCATGGGTGCGGGCATGGGTGCGGGCATGGGTGCGGGCATGGGTGCGGGCATGGGTGCGGGCATGGGTGCGGGCATGGGTGCGGGCATGGGGGCGGGCTGTGGGACCATGTCGGCCTGGTCGTACTCGTAGAAGTCCTCGAGGATGTCCACCGTGGGGGCGAACTGCACCCGTGCCCCACGGGTCGGGGCCGCCCCCGCTGCGGGCGTGTCGGTGGGGCCGCCCGTTGGGGGCCCAGCAAGGGTGGGGGCGGGGGCGGGGCTTTCCGGGCAGCCGGTGGGGGTGGGGGCCGGGCCTCCGGGGGATGCGGGGGTCCGGGGGGATTTCTTCAGGATGCCCTGAGGGAAGCGGCGGGTCCCGGGGGACGTCTGGGGCGTCTGGGGCGTCTGGGGCGTCTGGGGCGGGGGCCCCCGGGCCGCGGATGGGGGCGACGAGGCAGCGGAAATCAGCGGCTCCGGCGCAGGCCCCTGCCCCTGCCCTGGCCCCTCCTGGGGCTGCTGGGGCTGGGGCTGCTCCTGGTCTTGGGGCGGCTCCACTTGGAGCTGCTGCTGCTGCTGCTGCTGCTCTTGTTCCCGCTGGGTGCGTGGGGCGGGAGCAGGCTCAGGTGGTACCCGGGCGACCATGGGGGCCACCCCAGGAGCCCCAGTAGCAGGGGCGGCGGGGGCGGCGGTGACCGGGGCGGGAATGGCGGGGGTGGCGGGGGCCGCAGGGGGTGGTCGTGATGGTGGCGGCCGCGGGGTGGGGGCGATGGGTGCCGGGCGGGGCAGGTCCACCACGGCCGCAGCCGCCTCGAGAACTGAGCCGGGCGTCGTGTCGGGGTGGGAGTGGTGGTGGGGGTGGTGGTGGTGGTGGGGGCGGGGCGGGGGCGGGGGCGGGGGGCGGGGGCGGGGGCGGGGGCGGGGGAGCCGCGACCCGAGTGGGGGCGGAGTCTGCGGGCGCCAGCTGGGGAGCGGGGGGCTGGCGCGTCACCCGGGGCGGGCGATAGCGATGGCTGGTGCGCATCCTGCATTGCCCTCGGCCGAGGCCGCTGGTTCCCCGTCGGGGCGGCCCTCGCCGGCCCGGCCATCCCCATCACCATCGTCATCGCCCTCGTCATCGACGGCGGGGGCGGGGGCGGGGCGGCGGGGCGCCAGGGCCCCGAGGGCGGCCCCGTGGCGGGCGTGCCAGGCCGTGTACTCGGCGTGCCACTGGCGGAACGCCGCCTCGTAGGCGGCCATGAGAGCCCCTCCGCACCAATGCCCGGGGCCCTGGCGGCTCGGCTGAGGGGGCCGGGCGGGGGGATGAGTGGGGCGGCGTGATCGGCCGAGGGGCCGGGGCGGCGGCCGGGGGGGCCGGCCCGGGGGCGGGGCGGGGCGGGGGCGGGGCGGGGGCGGGCACCCGGAAAGGGGCGGCCGTGGCGACAGATGAGGCGGGGCCTGGCCGGACGAGAGCCGGCTCGGGGTGGGGCGACACCGGGGCGGCGGCGGCAGTGGCAGTGGTGGTGGCGGTGGTGGCGGTGCGGGCCGACGGGCCGTGCGCCAGGGGCCCGATGAAGATGGCCGGGGCCGACAGGGGCCGCAGGGCGGACCCGCTGGCGGCGGCCGAGCGGCGGAAGATTGCCTGCGCCACGAGGGGCGACGGCGAGGCCGCGGGGGGGGCCGTGGGCGGAGGCGACGAGGGCAGCCCCCCGCCCAGCAGATGGGCCGCCGCCGAGCGGAGCAGGGCGCCAGCCACGCCGCCGCCGCTGCTCCCCGCAGAATCGCCCGCCGACCAGGGGCGCGCTCGGTGGGCGGGCGGCCCCAGGGCCGGGTGGGCGACGGCCGTGGCGGGGTGGCGGGGCGGCGAGAGCCGGACGGGGTGTCGAGGGCCGTGGTGAGCGCCCGTGGGGCGCTCGACCCGCCTGCCGCGGCTGCCCGGTGATGGAGAACCCCCATGACGGAAGCCCTCCCCCCCGAGGCAGCCACGACGCTGCCGCTGCCGCCGGGGCGCCCCAATGGGCCGGCAGCCGAACCGGCCGCGGGGGCCAGTGCCCAGTCGCGGGGGGGAGGGGGCGGGGACCCCGTGGGGGTAGCCACCGGGGAGGTCGGTCCGGAGCCACCAGTGGGCACCAGTTTGAGCTCTGGGGGCGCGGGCTCCGCGTCCGAGTCGGCTGGCGCCTGCAGCCGGCCCGTGGCGACGGTGGAGCCGTGGCGACCGCCCGTGCCTGGGGACGCAACCCGGGTGAGCTGAGGAACCCCGGCAACTGGAAGCGAGACCTGCATGCGTGGCTGCCAGCTGTTGCACCGATTGCATAAAGAGAGCCTGCGGATCTTGCTTGCCGGGTCGTGACCGAGATACATGTGTGAGCTCGTCCGAAATCCGGCGTTCCATCTGCTCGGCGACATCCTGAATGGATTGAGGCTGACGTTTAGCTGCGTTAATTACTGGCGTCAGAGTTCGAGAGGGACTGTGGAGCCACTTGTGAGAATGAGCAAGATATTGACGGCCTGGAAGAACTCCAGGCGGAGCTGGAACATCAGTCAAGGAAGATCGGATGCCTGGAGGACTGCGCGCTCGCATCCTCGAAAGTCGGTCGGCTAGACTCGCGGGAAGCCGAGGAGGCGGCGCTCGGGTTCAAATCGAGAGAGAGCCTAACACACCGAGGTGTTTTCAGACCGGTTATTTTGTACCCAAAAACTCATTTTTGGATTTTCTCCAAGATATTGCCAGGTCCGATCGAATTCGTGGGCTAGACTTAGCTCCCTCCAGAAGGCTTGAGGCGTCCGGATTTTCCGCGGCGGCCCAGTCGCTTCTCAAAGATCAACCTCCTCCAGTCCTCCGTCGCGCTGAGTCTCTTCGCGGAAGCAAGCAACCCACTTTGGGAGCGGGGACGACAAGAAACAAAGACAACCCTGTCTCTCGTGCCTCGTCTCCCCACCATCTGCCTCCACTCTATCCCGAAAGTCCCGCAGTCCCTGGTTCCGTCCATAGCCAACTCGGCCTCTCCGATGCAACTCCACGCCCTCTTCGGGGACCTGTGGGGAGCATGCAAAGAGGAACCCTCCTCAAAGTCTCCCGGCTGCTCCACAGCGGAGTGGCCGCAGGAGCCGCGGCAGCAGGGGCGGGGGCGGGGTCCCCGCAGCCGGTCCCTTCGCCGCAGGCACTCCTGGTGGGCTCGGGCGCGTCTACCCCGGCCAGGCCGCCTCTTTCCCACCGCGTTTCGTCCCAGCTGTTGCGCCGCCCGCCACCCCACAGCCCCGCCGTCCCACCGGCCGCCATCGCCAGCGCGCCCGCTGCCGCCCTCGGGGCACCCGGGGCCGGTGGGGCCGGTGGGGCCGGCTGGATGCTCTCGGCTCACGCACTGGGCACGCCCACGCCCGTCCGCCCGGGGCCGCCGCCCACCCCCGTCCGCCCTCCGCCATCCATCTGCCCCCATCCCCGCCCCCGCCCCCCCTCCGGACTCCGGCAGCCCACCGGGCCCCCCGAGCACAGACGGCCCGCCTGCCCACCGCCGAACCGCCACCCACCGCAGCCCCGCCCCCAAGAGCCGCCCCCAGGTCCGCCGCCACCCCGCTCGCCTCGCCTCGCCTCGCCTTTGCAGCCCTCGCCGGTCCACATGGTCATGGCCGCACCTTCGCCTCCTCCTCATCGGCACATGGGGCCGCCTGCCTGCAGCTTCCCCACCAAGAGCCGGGCGGGGGCCGGGCCGCCCCACCCCGAGCAGCGGATGCGGGTCCACGTCCAGCCCGCCCATGGGCCCCCGGGACCCGGTCTGGCCGGGGACGGCGGGGGCGAGGAGGGCGAGGACGAGGAGGGCGAGGACGAGGAGGGCGGGGAGCCGGACACGGGCATGGGCAGTGGCGACCCCGACGGGGCCGAGGGCACGGGCAGCCCCATGGGCAGCCCCGGGGGCGGGACGCCCGAGATCCTGGCCATCCACCCGCCCGGCACCTCAGGGGTGCTCCTCATTGACTGCGGCGGCCG
Organism: Paratrimastix pyriformis; assembly: GCA_027972325.1. Taxonomy (NCBI): domain Eukaryota; phylum Preaxostyla; family Paratrimastigidae; genus Paratrimastix; species Paratrimastix pyriformis. Next base: position 101,132 of record JAPMOS010000033.1, on the reverse strand, counting down.
CTCCCCCGGCACGGCGCCCCCACCCGGCTCGCAGCCCGGCGCCCTGGGGGGGCCCGACCCGGCAGGGGGGATGGCCGGGCCGCCGGGGGGCCGCCCCGAGGAGGCCGACATGGACATCGACTGGGGCGCCATGCGCTGCCCCAACGGTCCGCCGCCCCGCCCCTTCGCCTGCCCGCACCCCGGCCTCCGTGCGTGCCTCACCGCCTGCTTGGCTGGCCCCCGGCTGTCGCTGGGCTGCAGGGCGGCGGCGGACGCAGCCCCGGCGGCTGGGCGGGGTCGGCGGACCCCCCGAGAGCAGCCGACTGGGGGCGCTGCTGTACGCCCTGCCCGACGAGCTGCTGGCCAAGATCCTCGGCTGCCTGCCCCTGCCCTCGCTCCTCGCCGCCTGGGTCCGCCACCCGCCCCACGCCCAGGCACCCCGAACTCCCGCTCCCGCACCTGCACCCTCCTGCACCCCCGCATCTGCACCCTCCGGCACTCCCGCACCTGGTCCCCACCTGTCGGGGCTCCGTTTGGCATGCCTGACCGTGGGGGCCTGGGCATCGGCGGGCGGCGGTGTGGGCCAGGGCGTCTCGGAGCGGCTGCACCTGCTGGTGGGCCGGGCCGTGCGGGCGGTGGAGGTGCCGCAGAGCTGCGCCATCGCAGGGCACCCAGTGGACAGCATCCGGGCTCTGCTGGCCATGGGGTGCGGCCGGCTGGAGGCCCTGACCCTGGCCAACGACCTCTACGCACCCACCTGGCTGGCCAGCCCGCCCGCCCACGCCCTGCTGCAGCGGGTGCTGCAGCTCAACGGGGCCACCCTGGAGCGGCTCGAGCTGGGCTGGCTGCTGGCCCTCGACCAGACCGTGCCCCTGCTCTGCCGCGCCTGCCCCAACCTGCGCGCCCTGGGGCTGGCCTTCGTCGCCGACGACCTGACCTGCCTCCTGTCCGCCAGCCCGCCACTGCCGTCTGCCGCCCGTCCCTGCTGCCTGCCGCCGGGCCCCCGCCAGCCGTTCGTTGGGGAGATGACGATGGCCTGGGCCCCTGGTCGTGGGGTGTGGCCGCTGGGCTGGGGGGCAGGGAGTTCAAGCGGGCCCCCCTGGCGGGCAGCCTGGCCAAGCTGCACCTGGCCTGGAGCGGCGAGGACGACGACAGGCTGCCGGCCCACCTCTTCGACGGTCCGCCACCACGACGGGGCGTGGGCGCCTTCCCCACGCGCCCTGGCCTCCCCTCCTGACCACGGGGCCCCCGGGGGTGGCGGCGGCGCAGGGGGGCCGGGGGTCTTCCCGGTGCTGGCGGAGGTGACCCTGATGGGGTTCATCCTGGGCCCGGCCGACCTGGGCGAGCTGCTCCACGGGCGGACCCTCACCCGGCTGGCGCTGCCCTCGTGCCGCCTGGCCGACGAGGCCGCCCTGCGCATCGGGGCTGGGGGCGGCGCCCTGCGGGCCCTCGACCTGGTGGGCAACCGGGACCTGACCCCACGCGCCCTGGCGGCCATCGCCCGGGGCTGCCCGGCCCTCGAGCGGCTCTGGGTGCCCCCCGGGGCCTTCGGGGCCGACCCGACGGCCGTCTCGGAGGCCTGCGCGGCTCTGGGGCAGCTGCGGGACCTCTCGGCGGGCAGCATCGGGCCCGACTGCGTGGCCGTCATGGCGCCCTTCCTCAAGGGGCTCCGGGCGCTGTCCCTCTTCCGCCAGGACGTGACCGCGGTGGGGCCGCTGCTGGCCAGCAACCCCGCCCTCGAGCAGCTCCTCCTCTGGGGGCCCTGGTCCGCCCCCCGCCGCCCGCAGCAGCCGCTCCGCCCCCGCCGGCCCGCCTCGCTCCAGGATCCCGCCCTCACCGCCTCCGCATCCACCCCTCCACCACACGCCCTGGGGCAGTGGGGACGACCCGTACCCCGACGGGGAGGCCCTGCTGACGGCCCTGGAGCGGCACTCCCGGCTGGCCGTCCTGGAGCTGAAGGGGCTGACCCTCTCCCAGCAGGCCCTGACCAGGCTCCTCGTCAACTGCCCTCGCGTCCGCCCCGCCCGCCCCGCCACTCCCAGTTCCCCACGGCCCCCCTTTTCATGGCTCTCCTTTTCTCGTGGCTCTTTTCTTTCTCCCGTTTGCGGTCCTGGCGCGTGGTGGTGGTGGTTCGGTTTGCAGCTTGGGCAGCTGGCGGTGCCCGACTGCGTGCTGCCGGGGGACTTCATGCGGCTGCTGGTGCGGCTGGCCCCGGGGCTGCAGGCCCTCCACGTGGGCCTCCTCACGGCAGACGACTGGGTGGCCCTGCGCGGCCTGCGGGCCCTCGAGGGCCTCACCGTGGACGAGACCTGCGAGCAGTCCTGGTCTGCGGGCCCTGCCCATCCCACCCCTTGGACGGCCGGACGCTTGGGGTGGTCATGACTCACCGCCTGCTGTCTTCGCTCTTGGTGGGGGCGGCCGCATGGGCAGGGGCAAGCTGCGCTTCGACCGGGTCCTCAAGCACCACCTGCCCCACCTGCGCCGCATCAAGTTCCTCGACGCCGACTTCGCCTTCCTCGCGTGACGAGCCCCTGCCAAGAAAAACCCTTCGAATGGAGTTTATTCTTTTCATTTTGTGTTTCCCTCTGGCATTCGACCGGAGCCAGGAACATCGAAGAGTATCTCATCACCTGCAGCAGGGGAAGGATGTGCTGGTTATAACGAGACCACTGTCACTCTCGCAACATTGTCTTTGAAGATAACTTTGACTCTTTGCTCGCCTTATTTCGTGACGACCGATAAATAAATTTGCTCCGCGGTGCCCCGGGCCAATTCCCCTGTTTCTTGCTCGATGGCAGCCCTTTCAGAAGCCCAATTTTACGAAATCCGGAATATATTTCGCTTTTTAGATACCGACAAGGTCAGAATTGGTTCTTACTGTGGGTTGATGGAGATTGTCCTCTCAGGATGGCTACATCACACTTCCACAAGCTCTGACGGCCTGGCGACTTCTTGGCGTGGTACCAACTCCTGCCATGCGGAACGAATTTGCCACGTCTCCACTCGGGGTTTCGATGAACCGATTTATGGAAGTCATGTCAAATGACATCGCAGACTCCAGCCTCGAGGGTACGATCAAACGGGTTTGTCACTTCTTCTGTGATCTTTTTGCACTTCGCATGGTAGTCATTTACGCTCGTCGACCGGACCGACCACGGGAAACTGACACAAGAGGACCTCACCCGGTTCTTCGACAGCATGGGGGAGCACTTCGACCCTGCCGTGGTGCGGGACCTGGTCGAGCGGATGGGCAACGACGACGGGACCATCTCCTTCGACGAGTTCGACACGTTCATCCGGAGGCACGGCGATGGGGTCCTCTTCTGAAGCACCTGGGCGGGGTCCTCTTCTGAAGCACCTGGGCCGCCCCTCCACCCACGCCGCCTCCTCTGACCCGGCTTGCCCCTAGCCGGCCGAGAGCGAAGGCTGAAAGATGAGGCCATCGATGGTGGTCGTCCCATGTGGTCGATCGGCTCGAAACGCGCCTCAGGGGCCAGCCAGACCATCCTTGGCTGCTTCTCCCAGAACCCAGTTTGCACGAACGCGACTTGCGGTGCCGTTCGGTGGCCGTGCCGTGGCGCTGACCGTCGCTACTCCGATCAGGCGGGTGATGTAAGATGATGTAGGGTCGACGCTGTGGGCAGACCCCCCCTTGACGACGGGCCGCTCCATGATGACTGGCCGGGCACGCCACGAGGCTCCCGAAAGCACGCCATTCTGCGTCCCTTTCCATTCCCCGGGGACGATCCGCCCGATCCGCCCGATCCGCCCGATCCGCCCGATCCGCCCGATCCGCCCGATCCGCCCGATCCGCCCGAGCAACCCGCTCCGGCCTCCGATCCGTGTCGAGCCACCTGCTCCAACGGGCCAGGGAACCTCTCCCCGGCCCTTGTCTTGCTGCCATTTCGGGCACATCGGGCCCCCTGACAAACCACATTGCTCATTGACAGCGACTTGTTGGGGGCCAGATGGATGGATGGGGGGGGGGGGGGGGGGGGGGGGGGGGGGGGGGGGGGGCGGTCCAACTGGCGAGATGTGGTGTGGGTTGGGTGTGGGTGACCCGGGCCCGTGAGGTGGCGAGACGGCCGCGTGGGGCGTCTGCGCTGGGGTCTGTGCTGGGTGGGTTGGGGCACCAGTTACAGCAGCCGGCTGGCACGGGGGGCGGAGGATGAGAAGGGTGTTTGGCGCTTGGTCGTCCCGTCCGCCGCGGGCTGAGGCTCCAGGGGCGCCTCGGCAGAGGGGGTGAAGGGCCACAGAGGCGCGGATGCGATGCGGGTGTGCACGAGGAGGGGCGGGCCAGGGATGGCCTCGTGGGTTGGGGGGTCTCAGAGGATGCGGATGCGGATGCGGAGGATGCGTGATGGTGGTGCTGGTGATGATGTTGCACGAGGAGGGCCGGGGGGCCTCAGAGGATGCGGATGCGGATGTCCTCGAGCTTCTTGAGGATCTCGCCGAGGGGCTTGTTCATGTCCTCGGCGATCTTCAGCTGCTGGGCCGCCTCCAGCCGCATGAAGGCCTCGCACAGGTCCCCGTCGATCACGTCCTGCGCCCACCAGGGAGACGCCAGGGCACGGGCAACAACCAGATGAGCAACGGGCGGGACGGGCTGGAGGGCGGCGGGACCTTGACGGGGAAGTAGGAGCTGCGGAAGGCGAGGTGGTCGCGGCCGCAGAGGGAGGCCCCCAGCTGGCGCATGGCGATCTCGAGGTGCCCGAAGAAGTCCACCTCCTCGCGGCTGCTGAATGGGTAGAAGGCCCCGATGGTGCCCATGACGGTGCTGTAGAGGATGCACTCGAATCCGCCCAGGGTAGCCCGCTGGAGGGCCGTGGATGGCCTGCCCAACGGTCATCACACCTGGTCACCTTGTTCGGATCTGGAAGGTTGGCGGTGGGGCGAGGGGGAAGGGGGGCCGGAGGGGGGAGGGGGCAGGCGAGGGAAGGAAGGGGGGGGGGGGGGGGGGGGGGGGGGGGAGGGGGGCAGGCGGACCTCTGGGGAGGCGGGTGATGAAGAAGTTGCCGAACTTGTCGGCCCCGGCGAAGGTGTCGTAGTCGAGTGGGCACCAGGCCGTCAGCCAGCGGGGGGTGGTGTTGTCGGCGAAGACCTGCAGCTGGTTGATGTCGCGCCGGTAGCGGACGATGTGGAAGGACTCGGTCAGGTCGCCGACCACGATGCGGTCCCCCTGGACGAAGACGGTCGTGATGAAGTTGGGGAAGTTCTTGTTCTCGCACTTGCGCAGCAGCCGCCGCTTGCCCAGGTCGTAGATGCGCAGGATGGGGCCCAGCCCGACCAGCAGGCGCCCCTTGAAGGGCGCGAAGGCGTACGGGACCTCCTCGACGGGGGTGCTGTGGACCAGCTCGAACCGGGGCGCCCCCGTGGCGGGGTCGGCCACGATCCGGTACAGGTAGATGGTGCCCCCCGTGGTGCTGCGGGGGAAGAAGGACAGGTCCTGGCCACACGGGCGCACGCCAAGACGCACAACATCAAGAACCCCGACGGGCGCGGGGTGCGGGCGCGGGGTGCGGGCGCGGGGTGCGGGTGCGGGGTGCGGGTGCGGGGTGCGGGTGCGGGGTGCGGGTGCGGGGGCAGGGGAGGGGAGGCAGGGGCGGAAGGGGCTGGCGGGCGGGCTGACCTTTGCCGTGCCGACGGCGACGAACTCCTCGGGGTTGTCGTGGAACCGGACCAGCCCCAGGCTGACGGCGGCCTCGTTGGGGGGCAGCTGGACCAGGTCGTGGGTGGGGCAGGTGGGGCCCTCGGGGCCGTGCGTCCCGCCCGCCACCAGCGGGGCCGGGTCCATCAGCCGCAGGAAGGACAGCCAGTTGGGGGCCGCCGAACGGGGCGCCCCGAACTCGACGGGCGGCAGGTTGAAGCAGGCCGCGGCCTTCGGGTGGCCCGCATCAGCCTCGGCCTGCGCGCAATGGACAGGCCGCCCGTCAGGCGAGTTGGCACGGCGGGGAGAGAAAGCATGGGCAGGGCAGGGCAGGGCAGGGCAGGGCAGGGCAGGGCAGGGCAGGGCAGGGCAGGGCAGGGCAGGGCAGGGCAGGGGCGGACCTTGGCGCGGGCGAGCCGCTCGGGGTCGGGCATGAGGCCCTGGTCGGTCTCGATGGTGATCAGCTTGCCGGTGCTCGGGTGCAGCAGGAAGCGGCGCGGCGTGCAGGAGAGGGCGCCTTGACCTGGTGGAAGACCTCGCCCAGCCGCTCCACCGAGATGATGCTGCGCCCGCCCCCGTCAGGCATCCCACCCGCAATGCCGAGCGCAGGTGCCGTGAGGGCAGAGGCAGGCACAGCACGACGACACGGCATGGCGGCGTGCTGGGGGGGGGGCGGACCGGAGGGAGTTCTTGGCGATGGCGACGATGCCCTCGGGGCATGCCTCGGAGGCGAAGCTGGAGCCCGAGTCGAGCGCCTCGTAGGCGAGGGGCGTCAGCACGAACCGGTCCTGGTGGACGTAGCCCAGCCAGGGGGCCGTCGACAGGGCCAGCAGCGCCTGGCGGCCCTGGACGGCCACCTTGAAGAGCTTCGGGGCCCGGGTGCCCAGGAAGCGCTGCCGGGGGCCCGTCAGCTGGCCCGAGACGGGGTCGAGGAAGGTCCGCAGCAGCACCCCGTTCTGCAGGCCCATGTTGACAAAGAGCGACCGCTGGCTCTGCGCCCAACCCGCCAGCCCAAGGGGAGAGAAGGGAGACCCCGTCAGATGGGGGCCGGGGCTGCAAGAGGCCAGGGGGGCCGGTCCGCGCGAGGCCAGGGCCGCGAAAGAGAGGGCAGCGCAAGGCAAGGCAGGGGCAGCGGACGGGGTCCTGGGCCGAGAGGGCCATCTCGAGGATGGCCAGCGACTCGGGCGGCGACTGGGTGGCTTGGAAGCTCAGGTCGGCCATGCAGTCGTCTGGGTCCAGCGACAGGATGCGCACCGTCGAGTCCGGGGCCCCGATCGCCTGCCCAACAAGACAAACGGCCCCAATGGGTCGAGGGGGGACGAGGAAGGGGATGAGGGGTCCGGTACCCGTCTCCAGGCCCAGGCCCAGGCCCAGGCCCAGGCCCAGGCCCAGGCCCAGGCCCAGGCCCAGGCCCAGGCCCAGGCCCAGGCCCAGGCCCAGGCCCAGGCCCAGGCCCAGGCCCAGGCCCAGGGAGGCTCGCCCGGGGGGCAGCGGCGGCCGGACGGACGAGGAAGCGGGACCGCTGGCGGCCGGGGGGGATGGGGCCGATGTCGATGCAGGAGATCTCCATGCCGAAGTCCTTGGAGAGCACCTCGACCAGCTGGCCGGACATGTCCAGCTCGAAGTAGTGCAGCACCCCGCCCGGCAGGCAGATGACCACCTGGCGCTCGTTGAGGGCGCACCGGACGATCTGCTTGCGGCTGGGCACCTTCCACTCGTTGATGCGCCGGTCGGCCCGGATGTGGCGGATGCCGTTGCTGTGCACCTGCACCAGCGCGTCCTCGCCCAGCAGGTGGACGGCCAGCGTGGGGGTGGTCGCCAGCAGGCCGCTGTCGGTGACTTCTTCGACCGTGTCGCCGATGCTGAGCACCAGGGTGCCCGTGGTGAAGCTGACCACGATGTAGCGGTCCCGGGGGTCCGTCGCCCGGGTGCGCACCGTCCAGACGGCCGTCGGCACGCCGGGCAGCTCGGTGACGGCCATCTCGGTCACGTTCATCCCGTGCCGCAGCGCCCGCAGGGTCGACCGGGGCCCCCGCCCGCACAGGGCAAGCAGCTGAGAGGTCCCGTCCCGGGCAAAGTCCCCAACCTGGTGTGCGTGGGCAGGGGCAGGGGAACGAGCGAAGCGTCAAGCTCATGGGTTCCGGCGAGGCCAAGGGGCTTCGGAAAGGAGGGCTGGCGGGAAGGAGAGGCTGGCGGGGAAGGGGCTTCGGGAAGGAGGGGCGGACCTTCATCTCGAGGACGGGGGCGAGGGATTCGAGGCTGTCGGTGGGGAGCAGGTTGACCAGCGGGTTGTGCGGGGCGAAACACTGGTGCTCGCCCACCGTCTCCAGCTCCTCCTCCTCGTCGCCCAGCCCCTGGAACTGGTACATCGTGCTGCCAGGCGGGCGGGCGGGAAGGGGAGGCAACATGAGGCCGTGGCGGGGCAGCAGTGGGCGCGGCATGTGGAGGAGGAGGCAGTGCTCGGTGGCGCCTGTGGGTGGGTGCTGCGTGCTGGGTGTGTGGGCGGGCCGACGGACTGCTGGCCGAACTCGGAGGCGGCGAAGAGGAAGCCCGTCCGCATGAGACACAGCGAGACCGCCGGGGCGATCGTGTCGAAGTACCTGCCGCCCCCGCCCCGCCACACAGGCCAACAACCAAAGGCGGAGGCACCCCGGGTCAGAAAGGCCACACGGGCGTGGGTCGGCGGGGGCGGACGCGGGGCGGAGGGATGGGGCGGAGGGATGCGGGGCGGAGGGATGCGCGGGGCGGAGGGATGCGCGGGGCGGAGGGATGCGCGGGGCAGGCGGGGGGGGGCGTGGTGGCCGTGGCGGACTTGATGTGCACCTCGGAGACCTGCGACTCGGCGTAGTCGAGGGTGATCTTGTACAGGTCGCCCGCCTCCGTCTGCACCAGGAAGAAGAACAGGTTCTGGGGGCGCCCGCCGGAGAAACAGACAGGGTGCAGAGGACGAAAACGATGAGCCAGTGGCGGCAAACGGCCGCCCCAGAATCCCTTCCCTCCCTCCTCCTCCCTCTCCTCCTCCCTCCCTCCCTCCCTCCTCCCTCCTCCCTCCTCCCCCCTCCTCCCTCCCTCCTCCCCTCTCCCCTCCTCCCTCCCTCCTCCTCCCTCCTCCTCCTCCTCCCTCCCTCCTCCTCCCCTCCTCCTCCCTCCTCCTCCCCCTCCTCCCTCCCTCCCTCCCTCCCTCCTCCCTCCCTCCTCCCTCCCTCCTCCTCCCTCCTCCCTCCCTCCCCGATTGGGGCGTGCGAGGACGGACCTTCTGCTTATGGGTGGCGGAGGCTGTGATGAGGAGGGAGCGCCCCTCGGGCCAGCTGTACCGGCGGGAGGGCCACCCCGCGGGGCGGGTGCCCGGGGGCGCGGTACTCGACGAAGTCCTCCCCGCACACGAGGCAGCCACCGGGCCCGTCGGCGCCCCCGGGAACTGCGTCCAGGGAAGGAACCATGCCCGGGATGGTGCCATCCCCGGATGGCGGCGTCGATGCGGATTCATGAGCGAGGGCTAACAAGGCCGGCTGCGGCTCCCCTCCCGAGGCGAGGCGAGGCGAGGAGGCAAGCGGGCGGGGGGGGGGGCGGACCGGGGACGAGCATGCTGGCCCGGGGGTCGACCGTCTCGGCCGACTTGCGGACGACGTGGTTCAGGCCCAGGTCGAGCTCGTAGATGACCAGCTGCTTCTCCGCGTCGATGGCCGCCTGACCGGTCGGGTCCGCGTCGGCGTCCGTGTGGTCCATCTGCGAGGACACAGACACCGACACCAGACACCAGACACCCCCCCATCCGACCGCAGAAGACCCGTGTCAAACCACGCCCAGGGAGGAGGCGCAGGGGTACGGGAGGACGGGGGGCGACGTGGCGGCAGCGGCAGCAGGGCGGGGTGCCGACCTCGAGGGCGGCGAACTGCGGGTTGTTGAAGCCCACGTCCAGGCCCACCACCGAGTAGCAGACGGTGCCGCTCCGGTTGGCCTCCAGGGGCGACGAAATGGTCAGCTTCGCCGCAGCATCACGATTAAGAACATACACCAACTTGTGCTTCTCAATGGCCGCTGTAGAAGGGAGGGAACAGACGGACTGGATCAGCATCGAATCGCCATCTCCCGCCAACACCCGCTCGCCTCTCGCTTCCCAAAAATCCCGAAGCATAAAACAAACCAATCATCACAGCGCGTCCTTTGGGATCAGCGGCCACGTACTGGCCGGGAACGATGCGTCGGCATCCGGTTTTCCCGTAGGTTTCGGTGTGCACCCGATCCCAGCAGTTCTTCGCGGCGTTGTACTCGAGAATAACAATACGCCCAGAATCGGACCCAATCACCAGATAGTCACGATTTCCACCTGGGGAAAGCAATGTCTGGTGTCTCTGAATAGAGGGGGGTCCAGACCAATGAGGCGGAAGGGCTGCATGCAACGAATGATGCCGAAAGCATCTGTCAGCAGAACTGACTGGACTTTCCCAGCCTCATCAAGACGAAGAAGCTCAAGACTGTGGCCACGAAGAGCAACGATCTCCTGAACTTTGGGGGCCGAAAAATTCCCATAGCACGCCGCAACAATCCCTCCTGTGGACTGGAGGGTGAGCTGGTAAAGGTGCATCGAAGCCATTTGGTGTGGGAGGGTGCGAAAACCCAACCAGAATCGGCCTCACCGGGGGATCAGACGCATCTGCCGGCCCCGTCTGCCAGTCAGTCAGTCTCGTGTTAATGCAGCCTCGTGTGAGGCTAACTAAGGAACCATGAGAAAGAAATCGCCACAAAAGGTTTTATCCCCCCAATTCCCCCGCACCTCATCACCCCCGATAGGCCTCGCCTCATCGGCTCAAACGGCATCGCCTCTCATCATCCCCACCTCCTTCGGCATTGAGCCGGCCGGTAAGCCTCGGCCTCGCGGTTACACTTGGTCGGTATGCCACCATCCTAGGTCGCCCCGAAAACAAGACGGGAGAAGGTGGATAGAAGAGCGACGACCTAAGACTTCCCCCCCCTCCCCGCAGGTTTTGAGGACGAGCCCACCCGGCGAGCCTGACGCTGCCGTCGTCCACCCACAGAGGAGAGGGGTTCGGTCCATTGCTATGTAGTGGAGGCCTCGTTCTGGTGGCTGCTAGTCTGCTGGATGGGCACAGCAGGCAGCCTTCCTTGGCTCGGCCCCGGTGGTGTCGTCTCCCGCCGGGCCCTCCGATCGCCGGCCGTCCGCGGTGGCTCGGCTCGTTGCGCCTTGAGCAGTTGCAGCCGGCGTGCATGGGCCTGGGCCAAGAAGTCACCCGCAATCCGGTTGACGGCCTCACGAGTCGGGCGCCCCCAACCAGCGGCCGGCCGTCCGATCATGACCTGCCACTTGTCCGCACCCAGGGCCTCGAGACGGGCCCAGTCCGGGGCCCCCAGGGCCGCGTGGAGGCGGTCCCATGCCTTCTTGCGCAGCTCTTCGTAGGCAGGGCACTGCTGGATGATGTGCTGGGCGTCCTCGAGTGGCCCCGCATCGCTGCAGCAGATGCAGGCCCCCCCGCGCTTCGCCTCCGGTCTGGCCTTCCAGGTGCGCAGGAACTCACCGTTCATGTACATTCCTGCGCGCAGCTGGGCCGCTATACGGCGTCCCGCTGGGCTCATGTCGTCCAGGTAGGCCTCGCTGTGGCCAAAGTCCTGCTTGACCTGCCGCAGGAGTGCCAGCCTTGGGTGCGAGTGGGCGTCCTCCATCTTCGCGCGCCACTTGGCCTCCACATGCGCGCGCACTCGCTTCCGGACCAAATCCTTCCAGGCCCCGATGCCGATGGTCCGGATGGCCTCGTCCCCCGGGCGCACCCCCGTGCCCAGGCCGTAGTCCGCCATGACCGCCTCGGCAGACCCGGCCCATTCGCCGATGCACCGGTGCCCTGTCCTCACCTCTGGGAGCTTCTCGCCCAGCTCCACCAGTTCGCGGACCAGGCGGCCCTGCGGCAGCAGCTTGATGCGGCCCCATTCGAACATGATCTCCTGGGCCCGCAAGGCCGCCACCGGCATCAGGCCCAGGTCGGCCTCAACAGCGGCAGACGATGTCTGCCCCATGCACTGAAGGGCGTAACAGGCGAAGACGCGTTGAACAGTGTCCATTGCCCGCTCCGCCTGCTGGTCGCGCAGGTCAGGGAAGGCCGCCGCCGCCCAGAGCAACTTCGGCAGGCCAAAGGTGCGCCACAGTGAACAGAGCAGCCTCGGAGGGACGGCCCCAACACGGCCTCGCAGCCGGCTGATGGAGCCCCTCATCGCACAGGCCGCACGGATCCGGCCGCTCGTGTAGACCTTTGTTCGTGCATCGCATTCGAGTTCCGCGCCCAGGAAACGGAAGACTCTGGTCTGTTCCAACGTCTTGCCGCTGAGACGGACTGACCATGGTTTCGGCTTCGGCTTGGCAGCAGTGGGCTCCTTCTTGCGCTTCTCCTCCCGCTGGGCCGCCCAGTTTTCAAAGACCATCGACCGACATTTGTCAGGCGCCCACTCGAAACGCCTTTCTCGTGCCACCACATCGCATTCGTCGAGAGCCTGCTGCAGGGCTTCAGGGGTCTCGCCAAGGACAGAGACGTCGTCCGCGAATAGCAGTCCCGGGATGCGCTCCCTCCTGCCGGGCACCAGAACGCCGTGGCCCCGCGCCCGCAGCCTCCGCACAAGGCCGTCGATGAAGAACAGATACAGGCCCGGGGATGCAGGGCACCCCTGTCCAGGGAACAGCGCGAGGGTTCGGGATCTTTTGAATGTTTTCATGAATAAATAAGAGATGATCCACACACAAGACCGGGACCAGAACTCTATCTGGCGTCAGTTGAAAGGAGACGGATGATGACTTCAAGGATGGGTCTTGCCGATGCGAGAATATCGAACGATGGCTGCTCGATCTTGCGAGCCAGCATCCTGTCGATTTCTGTTCGTAGTTCTCGAATGAGGACCGCAACCTTTGTGGGGATGCGAATCCAGATCCACCCGTCGATACAAACAAGTTGCTCCTCGTGGACAATATCGATGACCCCCCCGAAGAGCAGAACGAGGAACGGGTGGATGGCCGTGACATCCCTGATGTAGAGCTTGGTCGTTTTGACGGGCTCATGGTAGACGAGGAGCCCCGTGGGGATGTAGAGCTCGTTCGCCAGGGTCGAGCTCGGGTGCAGGAAGACCTCGGGGTGGTCGCGGGTCTGGAAGTGGAGCCCCTTGACGGTGCCCTCCCGGTCGACCAGCGGGGCGGCCTGCAGCACGTTCGGGTAGAGGCCCGCAGCCAAGACCGCTTTGACCACGCTGCACCAGGGGAACGTTGCGAGGCGGACAGCGATGAAGGAAGTGAGGGAGAGGAGAGGAGGGCATGGGTGGGATGCGGTGGTCCACGGAACCTGAAGTTGTCCGCGTTGCGGTTGGCGTGGTCCCAGAACGCCTTGTTCTGGGTGACCGAACCGGAGGGGCCCCGGCGGTTGTGGCCGCGTCCACCGCCCATCGCCAGCGAGGAGCGGCCCGCGGCTGCGGGTGCCCGGCTGGGGGGGAACCCGGCAGGGCGTGGGAGCGGAGGCGAGACGGCCGGGCTGCCTTCAGTCGGGCCTGCCGCCACGCTGGCCGGCCGGGGCAGGGTGCCGGGCGACGGCAGGGCCGGCGTCAGGGCGGGTGGGAAGGGCAGGACCGGCGGGGGCAGAGAGACGGCCCGCGGGGGCGGCAGTCCATTGGGAAGAGGCAGGACGGAGGCCGGGAGGCCCGGCACGGGCGTGGGGGCCAGAACCGGAACCGGAGGAGCCGGTGCCGGTGCCGGTGCGGGGATGAGAGCAGGGGCCGGCTGTGGACAGGCGGCCGCGAAGGAGATGGGGGATGGGGTCGTGCTGATGAAGGGGCCCCGCGATGCGAAGCGGCTCGAGGATCCCGTTGGGGGCCGGGTCAGGCTCAGGTGCGGGGAGGGGGTCGTGGCGATGACCAGGCCGCCCGCCGCGAGGGGAGGGCGCGCGAGGCCCGAGGCGGGAGGGCCAGCAGGGGCGTGTGCAGGTGCAGATGCGGGTGCCTGTGCCTGTGCAGGAGAGGACATGGACATGACGGGCGCGGGGGCGTGTGCGGGGCCGGGCAAGGGGGCGGGCGAGAGGGCGGGAGGCGCCTGGGCCTCGGCCCCGCGAGATGAAGCGCCAATGGCCGAGGGAGTGGCGGGGATGAGCGGGACAAGTGGGGCGGGGGACAGGGTGGGCGGGGGAGAGCCGGGGGCCGTGGCCAGGGTGGGCGGTGGCGAGGGGGCTGGTGCGGGATACGTGAATGTCCGTTGCGGCGGGGGCGGAGCGGCGGCGGCGGCGGCGGCCGAGGGGGATGGCGGCGGGCTCGGCTCGGGCGAGGACGGCCCGGGCGAGGGCTCCGGGGAGGCCTCTGGGGGCGGGGGCGGGGGGCCCAGGAAGCCTGAGTCGACGAGCAGGTCGACGAACTGGCCCTTGATGGAGGTGATCATCTCCAGGGTGTTCTGCGAGAGGAAGTTCTCCTGGCAGAAGGGGCGCTCCCGGGGCGTCCCGCGCACCTCCGTCCAGGCCTTGTAAGCCCGCCAGATGGCCAGGTGATCGGAGCGGGCCGCGCCCTCGGTGGCGAAGCGGGCCTTGGCCCGGTCGGCCTGGTCGCGCCGCTCGAAGGGGGCCACGAAGGGCGACTTGTAGCTCATCGCCGCAGCCAGGGTCAGGCACGGATCGACGCACTGACAACAAAAGGAAAACCAGGTGATGGCCCCGTGAGGGCCGTCTCCTTGCCAAAGGCGACCCCGAACGGGAGCGGCGGATCGGTGGTTGTGGTGCGGTGGAAGCCGAGCTGAGAGGGGCCGGCGCGGACCTGGTAGATGGCGGCGTAGAGGATGATCTTGCCGATGCGCAGCTCGACGGGCAGGTTGGCCAGGGCGAACCCGAGCGGGGTCAGATGCTCCCCCGGCCGCGGCATGCCCCGGGGCACGGACATGCGGGGCAGCGCGGGCAAGGGCCCCCCCTCGGCGGCCACGAGGAGGCCCGCCTGCTGGGCGCGCCGCTGCCGGTCGAGCTGCGCAGCCCGCCCCACAACAGCGGCCCACCAGAGACCGTGATGTGAGCAAATTGAGCCGTCGCGATGGCGACGCGGCCAGAGCGAGGGAGGGGCTGGGTGGCGGACCATCTGGGTCTCGTCGGCCTCCCGATCGTCGCGGCCGTCCGGGTCCGCCTCCGGGTCGGGCAGGGCGGGCAGCGGGTGCCGCGGGCCGCCCAGGACCAGGATGGCGCCCTCCTCGACCAGCGTCTGGACGGCGTACTGGACGGCCTGCGGCGGGGGCGGCTCCAGGCAGCGGGCGAAGAAGTGCTCGATGGAGCCCAGCCGCAGCAGGCGGATCTGCAGGCAGAGTTCCTCCAGAGAGACGCGCAGCATCTCGGGCGTGGGGAACTCGGCCATCTGCCGGTGGCGCCCCGTCGTGTAGAGCCGGTAGCAGAAACCGGGCTGCACGCGCCCCGCACGCCCCTTCCGCTGGCGGGCGGAGGCCTTCGAGACCTGCCGCCGCCCAACACCCGCCATGGTGAACCCAGCCTCACGGGCAGCCTTCGGGGGGCAGGGGTGCGCGGAGGAGGATGCGGGCGGCGGACCCACGCCTCGGCCAGGCAGTAAAGGTGCAGCTCCATGTCGAAGCGGTTTTCCTTGAGGCGGCCCGTGTCGATGACGTAGGTCACGTCGGGCACGGTGACGGAGGTCTCGGCGATGTTGGTGGCCAGGATGATCTTCCACACGCCCGCCGGGGCCGGCACGAAGATGGCCTTCTGCTGCTGGGTCGACAGGGTGCTGTGCAGGGGCAGCACCCAAAAGCGCACCTGGCCGGGGTCCTCGCGGCCCGTGGGGAGGCTGGTGTAGTGGCCGCTGATGCGCGGGCTCCCCGTCAGCCGCTCGAAGCACTTGGTGATCTCTGCCCGCCCCCCAGTCGTCGAGGGCCCCCATCAGAAGCAGAACGAAGGGAAGCGGGCCGATGCAGGGGCAGCGGAGGGGGGGGCGGACCCATCATGCCGGGGAAGAAGACCAGGATGGCTCCGCCCCGTGCTGCCCCGTCAGGGACGGCCTGGCCCCGATGGGCGGGTGCTTGCCGAGGTTGTTGTTGTTGCTGCTGCTGCTGCTGTTGTTGTTGCTGCTGCTGATGGAGGGGGTCCGTGGTGACGATGAGCTCCACCAGGCGCTCGATCAGGTCGTAGTTGATCTTCTCCTGCGCAACCATCCCATCCAAAGCGGAGGACGTGAGGCCCGCGGGCAGCCAGGACGGGGGCGGACCTCGTCGAGGATGGCCAGCTGGGCGATGGTGGCCGGGCTGCACCCGGGGTAGAGTTTGTTCAGGGCCGCCAGGGCCTGGTCATGAGGCCCGCGCCCGTCGATGCCCGGGTCGCCCGTCCCGGCCATGAGGGCCTTGGTGTTCAGCTGGCGCTTCATCCGGTCCTGCTGCTGCCGGCCGGCCTTGCCCCCGCCCCCGCCCCCGCCAAGGTCGCCTCGCATGCGCCCCATCCGACTCTCGCGCGCCTGCACCACCACCCCCATCCGCCGCGTGCAACCACGACGCCCACCCACGGCGGTGAGGGAGGGAGCTCGCGGGGTGCCCCGGGCCCTTGTGCGCCGTGCCGTGCCGGGAGAGGGGCGGACGGTCTTGGTGAACTCGGGCGGGGCGATGTAGCGCAGCTGGTCGATGATGTGCTCGAGGTACTGCTCCCGCACCGGGTGGGTGAACCCCGGGATGCTCACCAGCGGGGCGCCCCCGAAGTACCGCGAGAACAGGTCCTGCGGGCGCCGCCCCGAACCCAGATTCCAGCTGAGCCCGGGCGGGTGCGCAGGGGGCGGGAGGTTGGGGTTGCGGGGAGGCCGCGGAGGCCCGGGGCGGCGGGTATGCCAAGGCCGGGGCTGTGGACGGACGGCATTGAGGGTCGCGCTCATAAGGATCACCTTCAGGTCGGGGCGCCGGGGCAGGACGAACTCCCGGACGACGGTCAGCAGGAAGTCCGTGTTCAGGTCGCGCTCGTGCACCTCGTCCACCAGCAGGTGACTCACCCCATCCAGCGGCCGCCGGGCTGCGATGGGGCGCCGTGCCACGCCCCACACAAGCGGGTGAGAGAGGTGGGTGGATCTCCCGGGAGCAGGGACGCCAGTCCGGCCGTGGGTTGGGATTGGTGCGTCCAGGCTCGCTGGGTCCGGGCAGGGACCGACCGAGGCGACCGGGAAAGGAGCAACAGGGGCAGCTGACGGACCGTCCTGGGAGGCGACGCCTTGGACGAGCATCTTGCGGAGGAGGACACCCGTCGTGCAGAAGAGCAGCCGCGTCTGGGCGGATGCCTTTCGCTCCAACCGGATCTGCAGCCCGCACACGAGGTGAGGGGCCCAGCCAGAGATCCATCCATCCATCCATCCATCCATCCATCCGTTCATCCGTTCATCCGTTCATCCGTTCATCCGTTCATTCGGCCATCCATCCATTCATTCATCCATCCACATCCATCCACATCCATCCATCCATCCATCCAGCCAGCCATCCGTCCGTCCATCCGGCCATCCAGACATATGGCGCGAGGGGCCAGTATAACCCGGCGGATGCGGACCTGATAGCCGACAGTGGCCCCGACGGCCTCGCCGCGCTCCTCGGCCACACGCTCGGCCACCGAGATGGCGCTGCCCAGCGACGCACCGGCATCACCGATGCCGGTCAGAGGGTGTGCCATGGGGGCCGCACGGGGGGAGCGGGCCCGGGGCGGACCTGATGCGCCTGGGCTGGGTGCAGACGATCGAGCAGGCGGCGCCCCGGCGGGCCTCGATGGCCTGGTCGAGGATGAACTGGGGCACCTGGGTGGTCTTGCCGCAGCCCGTCTCCCCGCTGAGCACCACCACCTGGTGGGCCGGGTCGCTCAGCACGGCCACCAGCTGGTCCCGCATCCCGTATGCGGGCAGCCGCCGCCGCTCCTGCTGCATGTGCTGATAGCGGCTCGTGGCCTGCGGAGGAACAGAGACACGAAACACGAGAAGGAAAGGGAGTCGCTCGTCACTTAGCACCAGGGGTGGTGAGGGGTGGTGGGATGTGGGGGCTGGGGAGTGGGGCTGCGGATGGGGCATGGCCAACCTGGAGCTTCCGGAAGCGGAGCAGCTCGGCCTCGTGGGCCGCGGGGCTGTCGACGAGGGGCGCCCCAAAGGAGGGGCCCGACCGCTCGTGGTCGTGCTGCTCGGCCACGGCCTGCAGCTTCTCCAGGCCACGCTTCAGCCAGGGGGCCTCGTCTGCGGCGGGCCCGCAGGCATCGTCGACCCGCAGCGGGATCGCCGAGAGGGGCGCCTCGGCGGCAGCAGCGGGGGATGGAGAAGCGGAAACGCGGGCAGGGCCACGGCGGCCAGGTGGGGGTGCGGGGGCATGGGCTCCACTCACCGGTGGGGGCGGAGCGGCCTCCACGGGGCGCGGGGCTCTGCTCGGCGGCGTGGGGACTGGAGGCGGACTGGGCGCCGGAGGTGGGGACGGGGATGGGGATGGCGCGGGGGACAGGGCGGGGGCGGCGGCCGCCCGCTGGTCCTGCATGAGGAGCCGCTTCAGCAAGTTGAGGCGGGCCTGTTCGGCCTCCTCGTGCTCGGCCTGCTCGGCCTCCTGGCGCTGGAGCCGCTCGGCAGTGACCCGCTTCATGTTCCGCGGGGCGACCGCCTTCCGTTCCGCTTCAGCGGCCGCCGCCGCCGCCGCAGTCGCAGCTGCCTTCCGGTTTCGGCGGCTGGTGCGGGTCTCGGCCTCGGCGTCGCTGGAAGAGGACGACCCGGACGAGGACTCGTCGTCGCTGCCCAGGGCCAGGGCGGGGCCCTTGAAGCCCAGCCGGGCCATGAGGCGGGCCTCGGCCTGGCCGCTGGGGTCGCCCAGCATGTCCACGTCGAGCAGCCGCCGGTGGACCGTCACCGGGATGGCCCCCGCAAGCAGGGCGGCCGAGGCGGCGCCCTCGGCGGCCCGGCGCAGATGTGCGCCCGCGTCGAAGGGGGCCTCGGCGCGCCCCTTGCGGAGCAGGTCCGACACGAAGGCCGCCAGGTCGGGGCCCTGCAGCCAGGCGACCAGCTCGAAGAGCATCGTCGTCCCCGAGTGCGCCCGGGCGGCCTCCTGGAAGAGGCGACAGGTCACCTGCAGGCAGGCCCACCCGGGCAGGCCCGTGTTCTGGTAGCAGATCAGGGGCAGCGTGGCCGGGTAGCGGCTCGCGGGCGGCTCGGGCAGCAGGACGTGGAGGAGATGCACGTAATCGGGCTGCAGATGGGCCTCGGCGGCGGGCCGGTGGTCCAGCGAGCCCAGCGAGGGCAGCGCCACCGTCCAGCGAGGGCAGCCGGCCCCGCTTGAGGGACATGAAAAGGCGTCCCCCAGAATGGCCCCCAGCGACTCCGCCTGGACAAGGGGAACGGAGAGATGTTGGGCAAGGGGAACGGAGAGATGTTGGGCAAGGGGAACGGAGAGAGGTTGGGCAAGGGGAACGGAGAGATGTTGGAGAGTTGTTGAACAGGAGGCGACGAGGGCCACGAGGGATGAGGATGGGACGGAGGGAGCAGACCTCCTCGGCACGGGCGTCGAGGATTTCTTTGAGGCTCAGGTCGAGCGGGGCCCCAGTGGGTGCCGGAGTCAGCTCTTTCAGCATCTCCACCAAGGCCAGCTCCCGCGAGCCACGGGGGTTCTTCCGCAGCGCCTGCACGGCACGGAGCGGGAGTGGGGGTGGGGGTGGGGGGTGGGGGTAGCGACAGAAGTAAGATCGCAGGAAAGACGCGAGGACGGCGAGAAGGGCAGGCTGGGGGAAGGGCGACCTCACGGCTTGCCTTCTCGTCGAAGCCCATCCCAGTGAGCCAGTGCAAGGCCTCTGCGCCGACTAGGACCACCTCGCCGGCTGAGGCCGTCGGAACATAGGTCGGGTCCAGCTCGCCCGTCGCCAGGACGGGGTTCCCGTGGAAGATCGAGCTGGGGCTGATGAAGGGGGCGCACACCTCGATCTTGGGCTGCGCCTTGGGGCGGAAGCTCTCGGGCAGCTTCTCGGTGGGCAGGTTGATCGTCAGCCAGTCGAGGACCGAGGTCAGAGCCTGGATGCGCACCGCCCGCTCGCGGGCCTTGCCCTTGAGGAGCTGTTCCTGTGGCTGCGTGCCCGCCCCAGGGGGAGCGGCCGCGGCCTGCTGCCACATGGCGCGGGTGGCCGTGATCGCAGTCCGAATATCTCCCGATTGGAATCCCACTTGCTTCAGGCGCTTTTTGATTCGATGCTCCAGCCGCGAGCGGGGGGCCGCTCCTGCTGCTGCTTCGGGTGGGATGGCTGATGTTGCTGGTGAAGCAGTTGTCAAGAGGCTGTTGGGGTCCCCCTTCTTTCCTTCTGGCTGGTTTGAGGAGGAGGAGAGGTCGGGCGAGGTCGCTTCGGTACTGCGCACCGCTTTGATGGCCTCAAAGATGGCGGCCACATTCTCGTCCGACATGGAAAAGGGCAGGGCGTGCTTAATGGCGCAACGGTGCCTCTTGAAATCTCTATTCTGCATCCGCCGCCAAAGGCTTTCCTGCGCGGTGTCTGAATCCCTGGGCGTGACTGTCATTTTTTGCATGGCGCAGTCCCGGCTTTTTGCTGGTCTTTCGTGTTATTTCCGTGGCCGAGGGATTCACCGTGAAGCAATTACCAAGGCTTTGAAGGACCATGGTGGCAAGTCTGTTGCTGGCCGACTTTCACTGACCCTCCCCAAATTGTCCAGCGTCGCCACAAAATTAAGCGTGGAAGTGACCCATGTGATCAGCAAGTGCCTCATTTCTCTGCCATGCTGCTCGGCCATATTCGTGACCCAAGATTGGGTCACGAACTCAGTGACACATAATCGTCTCCTCCCTGAAAAAGATTTCTGCCCTGGGAGCGCCACAGTTGATGAAGCAGAGGATGAAAGTCAAGAAGATGAGGCAGACGTTGCTCAAGAAGATGAGGCAGACGTTGAGACTCAAGAAGATGAGGCAGACGTTGAGACTCAAGAAGATGAGATTCAAGAAAGTGGGCGTGTCACTCGCGCTCGCGCTCGCGCTCGCGCTCGCGTGGCCGCCCTGAAGGCCGCGGAAGAAAAAGCGCGCGCCGAAGATGAAAATTCTCAGAGCCAAGCAACTCATCGCAGCGCAGGTCGGTACCAACGCATTCACTCTCCCCCCCCCAGACCCCGAACTCAGCCTCAGTGCGCTGAGCCCTTCCACCCTCAAAGTTCCGTGTTCCAGCCCCTCCGGCCGCAATTCTCTCCCAATTGACATCCCTGCGCTCGCTCAAAACATTCTTGATCTTGTCAAGGTGGGTCCGTCTCCCAGTTGAAGTCGTCGTCTTTTTTTCACTTCTCTCAGACGGGGGGATGCCGACTCCGAACGACCACACGGCCTCGGTGAAGCATCTTCATGCTTGGCTTGACAGAAATTTTTCTCAGTTTTGCCCCTCGCAGCCTGTCTTCACAGACGCGGCCTTCCCGGCCAAATGGGTCGGTTCCGCATCCACTCGCGTTCATTTTTGATAGCAAGAGGTGCTCAAATGTCGGTTGCTTGATAATCACCCCCTTCTTCCATCTTCCCCACAGTCTTATCCTGGGATTCACTTGAAGACTGGCCTCTCTGACGCGCAGTTGACCGTCAGTGGAATCGCCGTTTTTCATTCAGAAGTTAATAGTAACAAGGCCCGCCTAGGTCCGTCGTCTATCGGGTGGTGTGTGTGTGTGTGTGTGTGTGTGTGTGTGTGTGTGTGTGTGTGTGTGTGTGTGTGCTGTCCCGCCTGCTCCCGCCCCTCGCGCCCATGTCCCTGTCCCCGCCCCTGCTGCCGTCCCTGCTGCCGCTGCTGCCGCCCCGAGCTTACTTGATCTGGCCCGTGACTGGGTGATGTACGTTGACCTGCCCGATTTCCCGAATGGTGTCCCCCTGGATGCTGCACTGGGGGGTGCCGGCACCCAGCAGCGCCCGGACCTGGTGCTGCGCTCGGAGACACTGAAAAAGATTGTGCTCCTGGAACTTACAGTCCCCTCGGAGCACAATGTGAGTGCGGCACACGAGCGTAAAACAGCCCGCTATCTGGCCCTGACCCGCGACCTGGCGGTGAAGGGCTGGACGGTGGAGCTGGTCCCCTTCGAGGTGGGCTCCATCGGGTTCCTGACACGTTCCTATCATGCCATGACCCGGCTGCTGGGCATTGGCTCCAAAACCCTCTCCACCTCGATCTCTGACACTGTCCTGCGCTGCAGTTACTGGATCTTCCTGTCCCGGGGCGACCAAGTGTGGACCCCATGGGCGATCCATCTGTAACTCAGCTGCCTGTCCTGACCCGTGTCCCTTGTCCCCTGTCCTGTCCCGTCCCCCTTGCTCGTCCCGTCCTTTTGTTTTGCTCGTCCCGTCCCGTGGTGGTGTGTGGCCGGGGGGATCCCCCGGAGGTGGTGGCACTGCCCCTAGCGCTCCGATCAGTAGGCTCATTCTGGGTGCCACTACACTTTCCGGATCCACTCCCGTCCTCGTGGGGATGGACCGTTTTCTTCGTCCTGTCCCTACTTCTGCTCCCCCCCACACTCCACACCCCGGCCCCGTCCCGTCCCGTCCCGTCCGTCCCGTTCTTCACCGTGCCCCTCTGTGCTACGTGCGGCCTGTCCTGGTCGTGCTGCCCCTACGTCCCGTCCCTGGTGCGCCGTCCCGTCCCGACCCGTCCCGTTCGTTGCCGTCCCGTCCCGTCCGTCGTCGATGCTCGCCATCGACATTCTACTCTGCGCACCCAATCGAAAAGGTCTGTGTCATATGCTCCGATTGCCCCTTGTCTTGCCTGTGTCGGGGACCCCTTTGGCGCGACACATGCTGCTGCCGTGCGATGTGGTGAGAGCGTGAGCTGTCCATCCACACCATGTGACGGATCCCTTGTGGGTCCTGATTTCCGGTCTCGGATGTTGACGTGCTCTTCCGCCTGAGCGCTTTGCCATTGACTGACCCTTGTTCGCTGCCGCCTGCTTGCGTATGTTGGCTTGGTGGACACTGCTTGACTATGGCGCTTCCCTCGTGGACTGTGCCTACATTTCTTGCGGTGTCTCTCTTCCCTCTTTGTGTGTGTGTGTATGTGTGTGTGTGTGTGTGTGTGTGTGTGTGTGTGTGTGTGTGTGTGTGTGTGTGTGTGTGTGTGTGTGTGTGTGTGTGTGTGTGTGTGTTCCATTGTTTGTCATGTTTCATTGCTGGTCATGGTCCTCTGCTTCTCCTTTTCCGCATCAGAGTCGCTCAGTCAGCTCCTCAGATACATGTACCTCTCAGCATTGGGGTTGTTTCTTCGCGATTTTACCGGCACCTTATGCGCATTCTACGCAGATCCGCAAGTCTGTCCTGCCCTTCGTTCCACTGTCTCCTCGAACACTGCTTGCAGGTCCAGTTAGTCATCCCCCTCCAAATGACGGTCCAACAAACCACCCAGATGGAAGTTGTCTTCGGCCTCGCATCGGAGCCCATTTTGGCCTGGATTGCCCCATCAGCCGCAGCCAAAGCAGCCACAGCAGCCACAGCAGCCACAGCAGCCACAGCAGCCACAGCAGCCGCAGCAGCCGCAGCAGCCGCAGCAGCCGCAGCCGCAGCCACAGCCACAGCTACAACGGACACAGCCAAGCCAGCCGTTGTGGTGACCACTGCGCCCGAACCCGTTGCTCAGTCGGCAGTGGTCCGTCGTCTTTCGTTGTCAGCATTTGATGGTCTGCCCCGTAGAAGGTCCTGCTGGACGCCCGCGCCCGCGCCCTAATTCGCTCAAGCATCGCATGTGTGCATCGAACCTTCTACCCGGACCGATTGAAGCCTTTGGAAGAAGGAGTTCTCCCCATCGTCCCTTTGACCTATCTCAAGCCGAAAAAAGGCGCCTGGAGCTTTGTGCCGAAAGGGCACTCACCTACAGGTTCGCCGCCACCTTTTCCTCATTTCACTCCTTTTCTCGCGAATCCAGGCACAATCACCGCTCGCTCCTTATTACACAGTCCCGAACACGGGTACGCAAAACTGATGGCTGGATCCGAAACGGGCGATACCCTGCGCTTCTTGCCAGGCTCTCGTATCCTGACGCAGGTCCAGACCCTCGTCCGACTGTTAAACAGACTCTCGCTTTCCCAACTTTCCTCCTCCCTCACACCACTGTTCGCCCTCCCCCTCATGTGCGCAGTGGCGCGTGTTCGACCTTCCTTTTCAGCTTGTCCTGATGCCATCCAAGGGCCCTACGCTCTTCGACCTGCAAAGGCGAGGCGAGCTCCTCCGCTACGGCACCCTCCTGGACTTCGGTCGGGCCATTATCAGGGCCACCCGAAACCTCGC
This sequence comes from Paratrimastix pyriformis, assembly GCA_027972325.1. Lineage (NCBI taxonomy): Eukaryota > Preaxostyla > Paratrimastigidae > Paratrimastix > Paratrimastix pyriformis. The sequence continues at coordinate 77,271 of JAPMOS010000033.1, read as the reverse complement.
ACAGAAATTTATGGTGCATGCCGACTTTCGACTACCGAATTTATGCGTCCCGACCCCTCCTGGAGAGCCGATTGTTGTCCAGCCGATCGATTATGAGAGGATGTTCCCTCTCGAGGTCGGTGTCGAGATGACGAGATATATGGATTCGTTCGACACTCCGCATGTCTGTCTGCCTTTGCTCCTCTTCCCTTTTGACACGGGGGGGGGGGGGGGGGGGAGGGGGGGGGGGAGGGGTCTGATGCGATGATCATCCTCTGCTTGTGTTCCGACTCCCTAGGCCGTGCGTTCCGCGGCTGGCCTCGCCCTTCACTGCACCGCGCTCTCCATGATCCGCCTCTCGGGGGTTGCGCTCCCTGAGGGAGGTGAGGACCACCTGATTCACATGGATTATGCGAGCCTCCTTCCCGACGCAATCAAAGAGCTGGTGGTGCAACTTGTCTCCCCGGTCTCCCCGGCTCCCCCGGACCCCCTCGAGGACGTGGGAGATGCCCACCCGGAGGGCCAACTTCCTTACTACGGGTACATCGGAGGGGCCGCGGTTATGGCGCGCCTGCGGGCCTTGGTGCCTGATTGACCCGTCAGTGCCGATCCACCTTGTTCAGCCGTGTTTTATTTGTCCTTCTTGTGACAGGTGGCGTGCTGATCAAGATCATGTGCATCCTGGAAAAAGTCAGATCCAGCCTTCGCTGTCAAACTTGTGGTGAAACATTTGACCTGCGTCGGGACGCCGGATCACGTCAACCACACTCCAAGAGAAGTGAGATGTAACACCACATGAGATACAAATAGATACGGGCACGCTGCTTCTTTCGAAGTTATTTCTCGAAGTCGTCGCCGTACTCGTCAGATTCGGCGGGCGCTGCAGCTGGAGAAGCGGCGAGCCGATGCGAACGTGCTGTTGTGGGTTCAAAAGCATCCGCTCCGTAGTCAGAGTCCCCGTCGCCCCCGGCCCCCGTCCCAACCGGAATAACTCCTGTCCCGGCCCCGACCGGCAAGGGGGGCGCCTGGGGGCTGCCTTGTTGGGCGGGCCAGCCCTCCAGACCCGGGCTGGTGTGGCGTCCTTGGGGGGCAGCTGTCGGGCTCCGGGGTGGCTGCCCGGGGCGCGCGGCGGGAGACTTTGGGGCCGCCGACGCAGTTTTGGCGGCCGGTCGGGCCGCGGTGGCGGAGCCGACCGGCTTGGAGGCAACCCGAGCGGCTGTGGCGGGGCTGCTGTGGGCGGCCGGGTGGCCGGCGCGTGTGGCAGCGGAGGCGGCGGAGGTGGTGCTGGCGATGCTGGCGGCCGAGCTGCGCACCGATGCCGTGGCCGACCCGGGGCCGCCCGGGGAGCGGTGGGTGGTGGGCTTCTTGGCGCCGGGCGGGGGGGAGCGACTGGCGGGAGCCGCCATGGCGAGGGCCTGGGGCTGGGGGGTCTCGGCCTTGATGCGGGCCGTCTGGGCCTCCGAGATGGGCGTGGGGCGGACCCGGATGCGGTACATGTCCCCCAAGGGGTGCCGCTCGCCCAGGTGGCCCCCGAAGATGTACAGCTCGTGCCACGAGGGGCGCGGGAAGATGACGCAGCCCGCCTGGGCGCGGGGCTGGGGGCACGGTCCCGGGGCTACGGTGCCCGGATGATGACCCGGCGAGGCCGGGCTCGCAATGGCCACCGGGGCCGGCGGGCAGACGGCCACCGGCATCCAGACGCGCCGGGGCACGTGGAACCGGTACAGGTCCCCGAAGAACATGTCCCGGTCGTCGCAGCCACCGAAAACGTATCTGCCGCACCAGCCCAGAGATCCCAAACGATCAGACAGGGCGGGGAGGAGGAAAGGGGGATGCAGGGCAGGAATGGAGGAGGCTGCGAATACTGGTGGGTGGGTGGTGGGGGGGGGGGGGGGGGGGCTAGGGTGTGTCGGCGAAGGCGGGACGGACAGGTCGTCCGAGCCGGCCGCCCCCATAGCAGCGTCGAAGCGGGGTGTGGGGGGCAACCCGGCCGCGGGGGGCAGCTCCTCCCAGCGCAGGGTGGCCAGGTCGAGGGCGAACAGGTCGCCCAGGCAGCGCCGGCTCCGCTCGGCCATCCCCCCGAACACGTAGAGGACCCCGCCCGCCACGCAGCAGCAGCCGAAGTCGCGCGGCTGGGGCGTGACGGCCCCCGTGGTGACGACCCGCTGCTTCCAGGCGGGCGGCCCGGTGGGCGGGAGCTGGAACCGCGACAGGAAGTTGGGCGACCGCTGGTCGTAGATGTACCTGGCAGCCCCGCCCGCAACAGGCAAAAGCCAGCCGAGCCGCCAGCCAGGTCAAGCCCCGGAGGAGGCCGGGCGGGTCGGGGAGGGGAGGGGGACGGAGGCCGGGCGGCAGGGGGCACGGCAACAGACAGTGAGTCGCCCCAAGCGAACATAAAGGTGCGCCGGGTGGTCGGCCGCGGGGCCGGGACACCGCCGGGGAGCCGCTGCTCGGCCCACTTCCCCTCGGCCAGCGCGAGCCGCTGCATGTCGTTCAGCCCGCCCGACTCGTCCTGGCCCCCGAAGAGGAACAGGGCCGATGGGCCATTCGCGCCGGTTTCGTCGCTGTCGGACGGTGGGGGAATCACACAACATTGGGCGTCTTGCCGCGGGGGCAGCATCGGCGAGCCACTGTGGAGAGCCATCTGGCCCCGCACAAACAATACACTAAGGGGTGGGGGACTCCACGGAGGATCGACCAAACCTTGTCGACCCATGTTCCAGTCTCAATATTATACGTGGAAATATCACTCAGAAGGCCTTTTCCAGGAGTGTAACCACACACAGAAAGAAACTCGGCTCGAGAAGAGCGGACGAGACAATGGGCGAAACGAGGCGCCACACTCGGTGGTAATGGAACGTTTTCCCAACAGTCCAAACGGGGCGCGTCTGGAGTGCCCGCAGGGTCGCTCATTCGAGACAGAGACGGGCGAGCAGTTTCAGCCAACCAAGCCCTGGTTCTATTGCCTACGTCATTTTCAGTTTTCCTCGAATCAGAGCGCTTCTCGGTCGAGGATCTATTAATGGCCGCAAATAAAACTACCGATTTTCTTTCGGATCTTTTTGCCCAATTGGAAGCCGCCCTCTATCGGCGAAGCAGTTTCAATATTGAAGAGGGACCGGTCGACCCGGCCCTGCTCTCCAAGCAATATCTCGATCAAGTCTGCGCGAGCTGTTCTTTTTCCGTTTCTATTTTTCCCCCCCCCTTCCTTCAGGTTGCCAATGTCTCCGAACAAGACATCAAGGCCACCCTCCGCTGGCTGCAGAATTGTATTTTATTGTATGCGGGCACCACGAATTGCCTGATGATTTGCAGCCATCTTTTCCGGCTGACGGGCCTGTTCTCTTCCGTCAACGTTGCCCAGGGGAAGGTCGTCAAGAAGGCCCTGCCCGGCACCCAGGACCAGCCGCACCACTTGGAGGAATACCACGACGACTCTGCGCTCTTTTTTATCATGGAGACTTTCCGGAAGTGCCTCGAGCGGGCCCACGCGGTCACCCTCGAGCAGCTCAAGCAGCAGGGCGTCGCGCAGTCTGACCTCCCTCGCCCTGCCCCGGCCTCCTCACGCACGGCTCTGGCAGGACCATCGACTACGGGACGCTGATGCTGGCCCAGGTGCCCGTCGAGTGGATCCACTTCTGCTTCGAGCGGCTCCGCCACATCTACAACATCGGTCCGCCCGCCCTGCCTGCTCACCCTCCTGCCGCTCGCCGCCCCTCCTGCCGCTCACCGTCCCCCTGTGCCCCTCACCGTCCCCCTGTGCCCCTCACCGTCCCCCTGTGCCCCTCACCGTCCTGCTGTGCCCCTCACTCAGCCATCCGGCACGAGGCCGAGCAGTGCCTGGGGTTGCTGTCGTGGTACCGGCGTGAGGCGGTGCTGGGCAAGTGGGCCGAGGCCATGCAGCGGGTCCACTCGGAGGAGGAGGAGCGCTCCTTCGTGCCCTTCATGCACGGGGCGGCCTTCCTGGCCCTGGGCATCTCCAACCTGGCCGCAGCGGCGGGCATGCAGGCCTTCCTCGAGACCCTCAACCTCAACATGGGCCCGCACAGCCCGCCCTTCCTCTCCCCCGGGGTCCTCTCGCGGCTGACCTCGTCCCTCTGCCCGCCCCCCCGCCCCCCCGACCCCCCGACCCCGACCCCACCCTGCAGTGCGGTTCTCTCGGGGCGTCCTGCGTGAGGAGGTTTGCAACTCCCTGTCGGCCATCGTGGGCCGGTCCGCCTCGAGCGACCCCCAGACCTGGTCCGCCCCCGGCCCCCCGCCCCTTTATTGGCCCCCGCACCCCCTCTTGTCGGCGCTGCCTCGTGTGAGGTTCGTCTGGCCGCCGCCACGGATGGCCCATTGCGCTTCTGCTGGGCGGTGGGCGGTGGGCGGTGGGCGGTGGGCGGTGGGCGGTGGGCGGTGGGCGGGCTGTGTGTCGTGGCCGGCGCTGCGGGGGCCCAGGAAGCAGTGGCTGGTGGGCGGCCCCAAGGCGGCCCAGTTCGGGCGGACCTACGAGGCCGTCTACAGCATCCTGGCCAAGTGGCAGACCAAGGCCAAGCACGCCCCCTTCAGCCTGCAGTGCATGGCCGACCTGCTGGCCTGGGGCACGCCCGCCTTCACCTCGGCCCGCCTGCCGGACTTCGTCAAGTTCCTCAACAAGTTCATGGGCGTCCGCGGGGCCTCCTCCTCCTCCTCCTCCCCCCCCCCCCCCCCCCCCTCCCCCACCTTCGTCACCTTCGTCCTGCTCTCCCGGCCGGTTGCTCATCGTGTGTCTGTTGGTCTGCCCTGCCCCGTGCAGGTCAACCGGGAGGAGGCCCTGACGATCGCGGTGCGGCTGGTGGGCCGACTGAGCCCCGCAGGCGGCCCAGATGGGCCAGCTGCTGGGCCCGCTGCTGACCGTTCGGCCGGCACGGCCAGCGCCCTCAGCGAGCCCGAGGCGGCCATGGTGGTGGACCTGGTGCTGCTGGTGGGCCGGGGCCACCTGGGGCCGTCATGCCGCTGCTGCACGAGACCCCTGCAGGCCCACCTGCCTCCAAGGGAGGCCGCGCCGAGCCTCGGCGCTCACCATCCGCCGCCCTGGCCGCCTGACTCAGGCCAGCGAGCGACCTGCCCCCGCCGCCCCGCCCCCCGCCCCCCCGCCCCGCCCCCGCCCCCGCCCCGCCCCGCCCCCCGCCCCCCGCCCCCGCCCCCGCCCCGCCCCCCGCCCCCCGCCCCCGCCCCGCCCCCGCCCCCGCCCCCGCCCCCGCCCCGCCCCCCGCCCCCGCCCCCGCCTCCGCCTCCGCCTCCCCGGTGCCCTCGCCCGGCCATGTGGCTGCCCGCCTCACCTCCATCCGAACGGACCCTCTCTCACGGACCTTCGTCCCATCCACACCCTCACCCTCCCGCACACCCTCGTCTCGTGGCTGGTTCTTCGTGGGCGGCAGATTGTCGAGCGGGTGGCCTGGCTGACGCTGCACCCGGACCGGGAGGTGTCTGCGGCCCTGCAGGCCCTGCAGGACATGGTGCTGTACAACCCCAACGGGCGCATCGTGCAGGCGCTCTCCCAGCTGGGCCAGCTGCTCCTGCGGCTGGACGGGCTGCCGCCCCAGGCCGTCCTGCGCACCTTCACCACGGCCGGCCTGCTGCTGGAGAGCTTCCTCGAGGGCCGCGCCGCCGGGCACCACCGCACCTACGGCGGCCTCGGCCAGCCGCCCGCGCCCGGCTCAGAGAACCTCTACCCGCCCGAAGTGGGTCCGCCCCGCCCCCGCCCCGCCCCCGCCCCCGCCCCCGCCCCCGCCACCGCCACCCGGTCCTGCCCACCCTGCCCGGCTTCTTGCCGCTGGTCGGCTCTGCTGACGCTCGATGACCTCCCCCCTCCACCTCCCTCCCCCGTGGGTCAGACGCGCACATCTGGGGGCAGCTGCGGGTGCGGCTGGAGGCGATCGGGCTGCTGTGGGCCTGCCACCCCGAGTCATGGATCCGCCAGGTGGCCCTCGACCTCCTCGCCGCCCTGGCCCGGCCCCACTTCCGGTCCGCGCCCACGCCCCTGCACTCGCACTCACGCCCCTGCACTCACGCCCCTGCACTCACGCCCCTGCACTCACGCCCCTGCACTCACGCCCCTGCACTCACGCCGCCCCGCTCGACGGCCTTCCGCGATCTCCGCCCCCCTCGCTCGGCCTGCCTGCTCTCGCTCGCTCCCCCGCGACCGTCGCCCACCTGCCTGCCCTCGCTCTCCCGGGCTGCGTGGGGCTCCTCTGCCTGGTTGGCGGTGCCTGTGCCTGTGCCTGTGCCTGTGCCTGTGCCTGTGCCTGTGCCTGTGCCTGTGTCTGTGCCTGTGCCTGTGCCTGTGCCTGTGCCTGTGCCTGTGCCTGTGCCTGTGTCTGTGCCTTTGCTTCCCGCGCGAGCAGCCAGATTGAGGAGCTGCCGCACAACTACGCGGTTGGGGCCCACCGTGTGCACGACCGGGAGGACGTCGAGATGGGGGTCGAGGGCTGGCCGGGCGCCACCACCGACAGCGCCACCTGGGCCAACACCCCCTTCGGCGCCATGCCCATGGCCCCGCCCAGCCCCAACACCCGGTCCGCGCCCCTGCTCCCCCAGCCCCAGCGCCCCGGCCCCCTCACTCTGACGTGAAGCGCCCGCTCCTGATCTGATGCCCCAATGGTCCTCACCCCCCCCCCCCCCCCCCCCACCCCCCACCCCGCAGGCCGGCCTTCACCAACGCCTTCCTGGCCGACTGGTGGCGCGCCCACGCGGCTGCCGGGGCGCCCGCGGCCGATGAGAAGTCCGACGGGGCCCCCGCCGAGGAGGCCGCCCCCCAGCCGGACGCCGGGAGCGGGAGCGGCCCCGCCAAGCTGACGGCCACCCCGGGGGCCGAGTGGGAGGACCTGCTGAGCGGCCTCCTGCACGCCCAGGTCCGCCCCCGCCCATCCCCGGCTGCCCCGCTCCTGCCCGCCCTCCCCCGGCAAGAAAGGCCCCCGCCTGCTCTGTGGTCCGGGCTGACCCTCGTTTGGCGGCGGGTGGGGCCCCATCCCCCGCGGCGCAGGCTGCCCCCTACCGGGCGGTGATCTCGCTGGCCTGGGTGCTGCTGGCCCGCCAGTGGAACCCTTACGCGGTTGCCCTCGGGCTGGCGCCCCCGACCCCCGGCCAGGCGCCCGTGCCCCTCCCCGACGCAACGGTCTGCCCCCCGCCCCACCGGGGATGTGACCTCGTCCGTGCCCGTGCCGACGGGGGGCCTGGGCTGACCTGGCCTGGCCTGACCTGACCTGACCTGACCTGACCTGACCTGACCTGACCTGATCTGACCTGACCTGACCTGACCTGACCTTGTCTGTGGGGCAGACGGAGCGTGTGCAGCTTTGGCGGGCCCACGTGCGCTTCCTGAGCGAGGCCACCCGGCCCGGGCGCTCCCCCTACGCGGCCGCGGCCCCCGAGGCGGCCCCCGACTACGAGGCCGACCCCGCCAAGGCCAAGGGTCCGCCCCGCCCCGTCCGGTCCCCGGGCCCTTGTGTCCTCACCCTGGCCCTTGTGTCCTCACCCCGGCCACGGGCCCACCGGTTGGGGCGAGCAGAGGGCGGGTTGGCTGAGGTTGTGACGCTGCCCCTGGGCCCCGAGCCCGTGGCGGCCTTCTACCGGGGGCTGCTGGCGGCCATGCGGTGCCCCTCGGGGCCCCTCCGCCAGACGGCCTGCGAGGCGGTGGCCCACATGGAGCCCGCTTGCTACGAGGACTTCGTCGGGGCCCTCAGGGTCCGCCTCCCAGCCATGCTCATGCCCCCACGCTCCCACCCCCCCATGCCCCCATGCCCCCATGCCCCCATGCCCCCATGCCCCATGCCCCCATGCCCCCATGCCCCCATGCCCGCAACCTGAACCAAACATCCGTCCCATCGGCCACCCTTCTCGACCCGGTGCCGCCCGCCACTGGTGCCTCTGTCTGGGTGATGCTGGCACAGGCCGCCGAGGCGGACTTTGCCCGGACGGTGCCCCCCGCCGAGGGCTACGAGTTCGGCTTCCAGGTCCCTCGCGGCCCCTCGCCCGCCCCTCGCCGCCGCCCTCTGACCCCCCCATGACCCCATGACCCTCTGACCCTCTGACCCTCTGGGGGGCGGGCCATCGGTGGGCGGGCAGGAGTACGTGCTGGAGGTGATGGCGCCCGTGCTGAGCCGGCTGAGCGGCCCCGCCTACCGGGCCCTGAAGACCGTCCCGGCCACGGCCCAGGAGCTGATCGCCGCCTGGACGGGCTGCAAGCGGCCCCGCCTCCTGGCCGGCCTCTCGTACGCGTTCAGGGTGGCCGCCGCACGCATCGTCCGGGCCGTGCTGATCTTCATGGGTCCGCCCCCGCCCATCGGCCGCCCAGCCCATGTCCACCATCGGCACCCGCACCCATCGGCCCCCGCCACTAACCGCCCCGCTTTGCCCCTGCATGGCCCCCTGCATGGCCCGCTTTGCCCCGGGCAGAGTCCGACCCGGCCCAGCCGGGCAGCGGCCTCGAGTTCCGGGCGGGGCTGTTCAACTTCCTGCAGGGCTGGCTGGAGGCCGCCAGCCCTGCCGACCGTTCGCGGGGCCAGGGGCGCCTCGAGGCGGCCTGCATGGAGGCGGCCGAGCAGCTGCTCCACCTGGGCCCCATCCCCACCGAGCTCGACGACAAGGTCCGCCCCCCTGCCCGCCGCTCCCCCTGGCGCCCCCCCGGCTGTGGCCCCCCAAGGGGCGGCCCCCTGGATTCGATTCGATTCGATTCGATTCGACACCATGTTTGCTTCCTCGCCGGGCGGGCTGGGCGATGGGCGCTCGTGTTGCTCTTCCTGCTGATGCTGATGCTGATGCTGATGCTGATGCTGATGCTGATGCTCTGCTGCTGCCTGCTGCTCCTGTTGCTGCTGTTGCTGCTGTTGCTGCTGTTGCTGTTTGGGGGGCCAGTTCCACGCCTTCGTGCGGCAGGTGCTGGCCCTCGGGGCGAGCCGCTCATCCAGCCGGCTGCCACCTGCCTGAGCACCCTGCTCGCCATGCGGCCCATCAACCTCGGTCCGTCCGCCCCCGTCCGCCCCCGTCCGCCCCCGTCCGCCCCCGCCCCCGCCCCCGCCCCCGCCCCGCCCCCGCCCCCGCCCCCGCCCCCGCCCCCACCCCCGCCCCCACAGGCCCGCACCCACCCGAGCCAACCCTGACCGTGGTGGTGGTGGGCTCCCCCTTTGTGTGCCCTTTGCGTGTCCCCCTTCGCGTGCCCTTTGCGTGTCCCCCTTCGCGTGCCCTTTGCGTGTCCCCCTTTGTGTGGCGCCCTTCCCCTCGCGGGGGGGCGGCCAGACTACGTGCTGGAGACCTGCCTGGAGGAGTACACCGCGGCCAAGGGGCTCGACGGGCCGACGGCCTTCCTGCTGGCCTCGGCCTCGCTGCACAGCATCACCGCCAACCTGGCCGCCGCGCCCCTGGTCTACACCGACCCCCAGGGCAACGGCATCCCCAAGCTGTCTGTCGCCCGCTCGGCAGGCCCCGGGCGCGGTGACGAGGGGGGTGGCGATACGAGAGGGGGCAGGGTGACGCTCCCCCATGCCAGGCCTGCCTCTGACCGGGTCCGGGTGCGTGCGTGTGCCGTGGGCAGGCTGGTGCTGTGCTGGCTGATGCTCTGCTCGGAGCGGCCCGCCCAGCGTGCCGAGGCGGTGCGGCTGGCGCAGACCCTTGCCGAGCCGGCCCCCAAGGGCGCCGAGCCGGCCGGGGAGCGGCCCCTGGCGCTGAGCTGCCCCTCGGTGCCCGTCTCGACGCCGCCCCGCCGCGAGCAGTACCTCGAAGCGGCCCTCCGCTACAGCACCGAGCTGGCCCAGCGGTACCCCCAGCTCAGTGCCCAGCTGTGCGCCGAGGTGACCCGGCTGGCGCCCTTCCTCAACGAGGAGAACCAGCGCGTCCTCTTCACCGTCCGCCCGCCAGCCCCCCTGGCCCCGCCCCCCCTGGCCCCGCCCCCTGGCCCCGCCCCCTGGCCCCGCCCCTGGCCCCGCCCACTCTGGCCCCGCCCCCTCTGGCCTCCCCTGGCCCCGCCCCCCCTGGCCTCCCCTGGCCCCGCCCCCCCTGGCCTCCCCCTCTGGCCTCCCCTGGCTGCCTCGGGCACGGTGATGGGCACGGTGATGGGCACGGTGATGGGCACGGTGATGGGCACGGTGATGGGCACGGTGGCTGCGGGGCAGAGGGCAGGCAGGGGGGATGGTCTGGTCATGGCGGGGGCGCGAGTGCCGGCCGTGGCACGAACAGGGCCGCACCACCGCTCATCACCCACCATCGCCATCCGTCGTGCGCGGCCTCCGTGCTGTGCAGCTGTTCGGCCCGTGGGCGCCCAACTTCGGCCGGGTTCTCTCCATGACCGAGCGGCCCCCCGTCAGCCTCTTCAACCCCGGTCCGCCCCCGCTGCACCCGCTGCACCCTGCCCTTCGCCCCCATGGCATCACCCCGCCAATGGCATCACATTGATCAGTCCCTTTGCTCCACGCACACACCGATGGCATCATCATCTGCTGGGCGGTGGTCTTTGCTGGGCGGGGCAGCGGTCTTCCTGTCGGCGCTGTTCTACATGCTGCGCGCCTCGATTGAGCTCTACCCGCCCTCCTTCCGTCGCCCCAAGGTGCGCCACCCGCCCACCTGCCCTCAGCCCACGCCCGCCCATCCTGTCATACCCTCAGCCCATGCCCATGCCCATGCCCGCGCCCATCCTGTCATACCCTCAGCCCATGCCCATGCCCGCGCCCATCCGGTTGCATGCCCACTCTGCTGGCTGGCTGCTCCCACCGCCTCTGCTCACCGTCTGGCCGCTCGGTGGGCCCATGGTGGCGCCTGCTTGGCCGGCCGCCCCACGCAGGGCGACGCCGAGACTGACCCGGCCCGCCGAGGGCGGCTGCTGCGGCAGAGCCTGCAGATGACCCTCCTGGAGGACCTCTGGCGGGGCCTCCTCTCCGACCGGCCGCCCCTCGAGGGCACCCACCAGGTCCCCCGCCCTTGCCCACTTGCCCACTTGCCCACTTGCCCCTGCCCCCTGAGTAGGCCTGCCTGGGGCCTGGGCCTCATCCGTCCATGGGCGGGCTTGGGGCCTGTGGTCTGGGGGGCAGGTCGTGGACTTCCTGCTGGCGATGGCCTGCGAGTCGAAGCGGCTGGCGGCCCCCCAGCCGCCGCCCTCGGTGACCCCGGTGGGGCTGGCCGTGCCCGGCACCCCCAAGGCCGACGCGCCCCCGTCCCTGGCGGGCGGCCTGCCCCCGACCCCGTCCACGCCCAGCCCCAGCCCCGCCCCCAGCGCCACCCCCGCCAGCCCCGCCGCCAGCGCCTCCTGCCCGCCGGGCAGCCCCTCGGCCGCCCTCCTGCCCGCAGCCCGCCCCGCCCTGCCCGCCCTCCCTCTGCCCCTCCTCCCTCCCTGCCCTCCCTCCCTCCTCTGGCCCCCCTCTGCCCCTCCTCCTCCTCTGCCCTCTGCCCCTCCTCTGCTCTGCCTCTGCCCCTCCCTCTGCCCCCCTCTGGCATGGGGCATGGGGCAAGGCATGGCATGGGCCCCGGCTGCGAGCTGGTCCTCAACTGGCAGCTCGCCATCGGTCCGCCGCCCCCGCCACCCCTGCCGCCACCCCTGCCGCCACCCCTGCCGGCGATCCGTGTGCCGGCGATCCGTGCCGGCGATCCGTGCCGGCGATCCGTGCCGGCGATCCGTGTGCCGGCGATCCGTGTGCCTGGGCCCTGACGACGGGGGCGCCGGTGGGCTGGGGGTGGTCGCGTCTGGTTGGGCGGGGCTGCAGTCCCCGGGCGGGCGCCCCCGAGCGCCTTTGAGCACGCGGCCTTCGCCCTGCTGGCGACGGTGCTGGGCGAGGTGCACACGGCCGCGGTGGTGACGCCCCACCTGGCCCTCATCCTCCACTCGGCCGCCGTCCTCTTCGCCGACATCCCCTTCGCTCACGTCCGCCCGCCCGCCCTGTCCCTGCCGCCTTCCCTATCCTCGCCGCCCTGCCACAGCCTCCCGCCAGCATCCTGTCTCACATGCGACAACCTCCTCCTCTCTGTTTGTGGTTGGCGGGGGCGCAGGGCGGGCAGCCCCTGGAGGCGGTGGGGGCTGTGGTTGGCCTGGTGCGGACGCTGGGCATCCGGGACGCGGACGGGCCCCAGCGGCGCCAGGGGGCGACCCGCTTCCTGCGGGAGACCTTCGGCGAGGACCACGCGGCCCAGCCCAAACAGCCCTACATCGGCCCCATGGCCACCCGCCTCTGCGACATCCTGGCCGCCCACCGGTCCGCCACCCGGCCTGCCCTGCCCTGCCCTGCCCTGCCCTGCCCTGCCCTGCCCTGCCCTGCCCTGCCCTGCCCTGCCCCTGCCCTGCCCTGCCCTGCCCTGCCCTGCCCTGTTGCCTTGGCGGCCCCGTTCACGCGGATGTCGGTTGCGGTGCCGCAGGCCGACGCTGCGCGAGGACTGGGGCGCCCTGGCCCTGCAGTGGTGCTTCCACTGCCCCGACCCGCGCATCGCCCAGGACTCGTTCCGCCTCTTCGCCATCCTCTGCCCCCGCCCCGCCCCCGAGTTGCTCAGGGTCTGCTGCCCCTCCCGCTCTGCCGCCCTCTGCCGCCCTCTGCCCTCCCACCCGAGCCGCTCACACCACCGGATGCCGCTCCGCTCCTGTGTGTGGCGGTGCAGCTGCTGACGATGGCGATGGTGCTGGCGCTGCGGGCCAACAACCGGCCCATGCTGGGGCTGCTGCTGGGCTACCTGGTGGGCCTGCCGGCCGACCTGCTGGCCCAGGGGTGGTACTGGCGGCTGCTGCTCTCGGTCGGGGCGGCCCTGCTCAACGCCACCGCGGTGGAGCTCTTCGAGGGCGGCCTCAGGCTCGTCGGCAGGGTCGCCGCCCTGGCCGCCGCTGACCCGGCCCTCCGCGACGAGGTCCCTGGGCGGCCCGTCGGGTGGCGGGTGGCGGGTGGCGGGTGGGGGCGGGCGGGATGGATGGCAGGCCCACATGCCGCGCCTCCGCCATGGGATGCTCATCACCTTCCCTTCCTTCTGCGCCCATCGGTGGTGGGGCTTGGGGCGGCCGGGGCGCAGTTCGTGGGGGTCTTCGAGAGCCTCTGGGGCCACGACGAGGACGTGACGGCCGTGGTGGCGGACCTCCTCTGCAAGGGTCCGCCCCCCGCCCGCCACAGCCGGCGCTGGCGGCCATCGAGCGGGTACATTGCGACATGGACACGCATTGCCACATCGGCATCGGACACACATTGCCACATCGGCATCGGACACACAGTTGTGGACGGGGCGTTTGTGGGGTGGCGCCTGCCGCAGGGCTGCTCTCGCTGCGGACGTGGGAGCAGACCGAGGCGACCTTCGGCCAGCTGACCCGGCTGCTGTCGGCCCGGTACCCGTGCAACAACCCCCTCTCGACGGGCGCCCTGCTGCTGCTGGCGCTGCGGGTCTTCCTGAAGCCCGAGGCCGCAGCCCCCGACGCCCTCGCCCACGTCGCCGCATGCAGTCCGCACGCCCCCGCCATGCACAGCCCAGGCCACGACCTGCACGGACCAGACCACGCCATGCACAGCCCAGGCCACGCCCTGCACGGACCAGACCACGCCATGCACAGCCCAGGCCACGCCCTGCACGGACCAGACCACGCCATGCACAGCCCAGGCCACGCCCTGCACGGACCATACCACCCCCAGCACGCACGGACCAGGTCACGGACCCTCAACTCACGCCCCTGGTCGGCCTTGTTTGCCCTCGCCCCTCCGCCCCTCCGCCCCTCCGCCCCTCCGCCCCTCCGCCCCTCCGCCCCTCCGCCCCTCCGCCCCTCCGCTGCTGCTTCGGGCCCAGGCGGCCTGCCGGGCGGCTTTGCGGAGGCCTTCCAGTGGGCCCTGGCGGCCACCTACAGGGCCCCCGCCCCCGAGGAGGGCCACCCCCAGGCCGGCGCCGCCCCCGCCCAGCAGCCCGCATTCGACGAGCAGGTCCCGCCCGCCCTTCACCTCGCTCAAAATTTTCACCTCGCTCACCATCCACCCCGCTTACACTCAGCCCGCTTACCCACTCAGCCCGCTTACCCACTCATTTCGGGGTTCGCTGCTCTGGGGGTCTCCCTGCGGGGCCTGGGGGTGCTATCGCCGATCAGGCCTTCGCGAGCCGCTTCTGCCGGGCCTACCTGGGGGCCTTCGAGGCCCCGCAGGCCTTCAGCAACGCGGTCAACCTGGTGGTGACCCTGCTCCAGTCGGGCCCCGCCCCCTGGCGGGCGGCCCTCTTCCGGCTGCTGCACGGGCTCCTCAGCGGCACGGGCCACACCCTGACGGCCGCCCAGTACGAGGACGTGGTGGCCCTGGTGCTGGCCTACGGCCGGGAGGGCGGCCCCGAGGGTGCACTCATGGCCGAGCAGCTGCTGATGGTGCTGCTGCAGGCCCTGCCCGCCGGGGTGGACCCGCAGGCCTTCAACTTCATCCGCAAGCCGCGCGCCTTCGTGGGGGCCCTCCTCCGCGACGGGGTCGAGTACCTCCCCATCGGTCGGCCCGCCGGCTCGTCCCTCCGTGCCCCCCCCCCCCCCCCCCCCCCCCCCCCCCCCCCGTGCGCCCCGTTCGTCAGTCGGCATGCTCATGTTCGTTGGCGCGACCCCCTGTCCCTCTCCCCGCTGGGCTGGGGTGCGCCCGTGCAGCGGGCCTGCCCGAGGCCGAGGCGGTGAAGGTGGGCACCCGGATCGCCCTGGAGGCGCTCCTGTCGAGCGTCATGGAGCTGGTCCCGGGCAGCCCCCTGCACAGGCTGCTCCTCGACCCCACCCGGCGCGGCCCCATCGAGGGCATCCCCCTCCTCGAGGCCCGTCGCCGCCCTCGCCCGCATGCCCTCGCCCCACATGCCCCGCGGCCCCCCATGCCCGCGGCCCCCCTTTCCCAGCCCTCCCCGGCCGCCCATGGCATCGCATCGATGGGGAGCGGGGGCTGACGCGGGTCCAATCGTGTGGGCTTGCTTGCTTGCTTGCTCGGGTGGGCCGGGTGTGTCGGCGGCTGGGCTGCAGATGAGCCCGCTCTCGGTGACCCCCGGCGCGCCCGTGCCGCCGCCCTCGCTGTGCGAGGGGCGCCCCCAGCGCCCGGCGACTGTGCCTGCCCTGCCGGCCATGTCCATCGGCCGCTCGCCGGCCATGTCCATGCAGCCCGTCCCCACGGCCCCCGCGGCCCCCGCGGCGCCCCAGTCGACCAGCATCCTGGAGCCGCTGGTGGTGGTGCTGCCCAGCCCGCCGTCCCCCTCGGCGGCCGCCCTGCCCCCGCCCCCCTACCCGGCGGGGCCCGAGGAACCCGAGGCGCCCGTGGCCGTGGCCGTGGCGCCCGTGCTGCGGGCCGAGGGTGAGCCGCCCGTCGAGGGGCAGCCCGAGGAGGCCGAGGGCGAGGGCGACGAGGCCCTCAGCAGCAGCAGCAGCGACGGGGAGGAGGCCCTCGAGCAGCAGCCCGAGTCGGGCGCCCTGCCGCCCCCGCCGCCCCCGCCCCCTGGGGAGGACCCGACCAACCCCTTCTAAAGGGCTTTCCTGCGACCGGGGGAGGCGGCTTATGGGACTCCTCCCCATCTGTAAGATGATGGTGCTCTTCGTAAAATCTTGACTGCTCCTCCCTGCTCCCGTTGAAATGACGAGCGAGAAAAAAGCACAGCACGCACGCACGCACGCACGCACGCACGCACGCACGCACGCACGCACGCACGCACGCACGCACGCACGCCTCGATGGCTTCGGGCCCAGGGGCGGGTGTCCCTTCCTCCGTCTGTAGGAGCCCGCGTCATATCGGGGAACTTTTTCTTACTGGGCCGGCGAGGCCGAGGCCGAGGGGCACAGGTGCTCGTCCTGGAGCCACTTGCGCAGGAGGGGCGCGTCCGACTGGGCCCATGTAGCGCAGGCCCGGATGCGCTCCACCGCCTGGGGACCCGGGGCCGATCAGGAGAGGGCAGCCAATGTGAGAAGTGTGGTGATGAGCAGCCGGGCGCACACGGGGCTCTGCAAACCTGCTGGGCCGTCCGCTCGGCCCCGGGGACGCGGTGCTCGCGGAAGAAGCGCTCGATCTCGTCTGCCTTGGCCTAGGGCAGGGCAGGGCAGGGCAGGGCAGGGGACACATGGGTCAAGGTGCGAATGGGGGGGGCGCCGAGGGACGGACGGCCGAGGTGAAGTAGTTGACCAGGGCCCCCACGATGTTGGGCAGCATGAAGCCGCCTTGGAAGCGCTCCAGGAAGGCCCCGATCTAGGCGAGCAATGGAGTTGGTTTTCGGCACAGCGGGCGGGAGGGCGGGCCTTCTTCTGCAGGAACTGCCAGCCGATCTCGCGGCCCTTGGGGTTGGCGCCCACGGCCGCCAGGCCGACGTAGATGTCCTGGCTCCGCACCTGTACCCGCCGAGTTGGGGTTCAGTGGGCGGGTTGAGTGAGGTTCAGTGGGCGGGCGGGTCCCGGGGCGACCTTCTCGGAGCAGGAGTACTCGAGGGTCTTGGCGAGCTTCTCGGGGTCCCGTGTCGCTCCCAGGGCGGAGAGCATGTTCCGCTTGGCGGGAAGAAGAGCCGACGGTGAGCCTCGGCGGGATGGCCAGAGAGGAGCCAACCGACCTTCACCTCGGGGACGTCGCAGCCCTCGTGCATGGCCACCATCCGCTCGTACCCGTCGGGAGTGAACTTGACCAGGGCCGAGTAGACCGCCCCGCGGCAGTCCGAGGGCAGCTCGTGCATCCTGGAGATGGAGAAGGGGCCGCGATGTGGCTCAAGCGTTCGCCCTGGCGCACAGACCCTGTGGTGACGAACTCGAGGGCCCGGTCGATGTGGGGGCGGCTCTCGCAGCAGCCGATGAGCATCCCGATCGCCAGCGAGCGCAGCAAGGAGGCTTGGTCGGACTGCCCGAAACAGAAACAGAAACAGAAACAGAAACAGAAACAGAAACAGAAACAGAAACAGAAACAGAAATAGAAACAGAAACAACCCGCCGTTGGCGCATGGTGAGCCTCCCAAGCCGGCTGGAGGCTGGAGGGCCGACAGACCTCCTCGGGGACCTTCCTCCAGCCCAGCTGCCCCGAGATGGGCCCGAAGAGGCGTCGGCCCAGCTGGCGCAGGCCGGCCATGATCTCGTCGTCCTCGCCGAAAACCTGCCCGTGCCGGCCCATGCCCATGCCCATGCCCATGCCCATGCTCAGCAACCAGCCCAAACTGGGGCGGCGGGGGACAGACAAGCATGAGGCCGCCCAGCCCGCTGGCGAGGGCGTTCATCAGCAGCAGAGTGGGGCCCTGCTGGGCCTTGACGTGGGCGAGGTTCAGCTCGCCGCGGGCGAATGCCTCCTGCATGAAGCACTGGACCACATTGGCCTGCAAACAGAATCGGTCAGGTCGGGGTGAAGGGAACAGTCGGGGAAGACGAGGCAGAGCGAAGGAGCGGAGATCTGCCGACCACTTGAAGGTAGCGGAGCGTCTGGCGGAGGGCGTAGCAGTCCTTCAGCAGACGCACCGTCTCCGCCACGGTGCACGTCACCTGACCAGCGGGAGGCGGCACCCTGTGGTGAGGGCCGGGAAACGAGTGTATGAGGGCCGGGAAACGAGTGTATGAGGGCCGGGAAACGAGTGTATGAGGGCCGGGAAACGAGTGTATGAGGGCCGGGAAACGAGTGTATGAGGGCCGGGAAACGAGTGTATGAGGGCTGGGAAACGAGTGTATGAGGGCTGGAAAACGAGTGTATGAGGGACTGCCCCGGGACACGGGCGGCACAAACCCGAGGACGATGTGCGGGAGGGAGTTCGCCACAACCCGGAGCACCTCCTGGAACAGGGCATCCTCGGCAAAGCGAATTCGGGCAAGAGCTACCACGCCGCTGTTCATGAAGACTTCGGCAGGGTGAGCTTCCTAGAAGCGGGGAGCGAAGTTCGAAGGGAACTCCTCGAGAAAAGCCGGGACCTCGGGTTGGGCAGGGCCCGGGACGGAGAGATCGAGCTGGGACCAGGTCGAGGAGAGCAGGAACATCAGCTGTCGGGAGGATCCGCCTAGCAGATGGAGAGAGCTCGATGAGCCGGCAGGAGGCTAACAGGCATCAAGGACCGGACCGGAGTGGGTGCTGATGGGCAGCGGAACCCGAAAGAGAGCCTCGGGTGTGAGTTCCCGGGCCCCCGACCGAAGCCACCGTTGCTGGAGTACCGTGAAGCGGCGCTTATGTAAGGGCGTCCCCTCGGGTAGATCCAGGCCCCCAAGAAGGGTTGCCGGGAGGACGACCGGCGTCGCCGTGGTGGGGGCGGCGGCGGCGGTGGCGGTGGCGGTGCTAGTCGTGTTCGTGGACTCTTGAGTGGATGCCGCCGCCGCCTGCTGGGCTTCTGAGGGCTGCGGTTGCGGTTGCTTCTGGGGACGGTCGGCGTCATAAACGGTGAGCAGGGGGCACCCCATCTGGCGAATCCATGGCGCCATAAACTCGCTCACGTTCAGGCTCACATTGTGGCGCTGGGCAGCTGCCGAGAGTGCCACCCAAAGATTTTCAGAGGTGGCGTTGCTGTAAAGGTGTGCTTTCAGGTATTCCCGAACACCCTCGACGAAGACATCGTGTCCCATGGTGGAGGCCAGCATCCTGTCGAGGGGCAGGGGAGGAAGATGGAAGGGGAGGGCAACACAAGATGAGAATGAGCGGGTCCCGACCAGCCAGCAGACCGGATCACAGATCCTCCCTTGGAGTACGAAATATTGTCGAAGATCTCGTTGATCTGGGAATGCAAGCTCATCGCAAATGGGGACGGGGCGCCAGACCTCGGCGGGGTTCTTGACGGGCACCTCGATGGCGTGGGAGCTCTCCAGCGAATCCAGGGCCAAGGCGGCCTCGGAGACGTCGCTGACGAAGGAATCCCACACGTGCCACTCGGGATAGACGTAATCGGTGGCAAGGTACTCGGCCCAGCGGGCAAACCCCTCGTTGAGCCAGAGATAGGTCCACCATTCCATCGTCACCTGTTCGCGCAAGGTGCGCAAAGTGGTGAGCCAACAACGGGCAGGGGGACGAAGCACTGACCAAATTGCCAAACCACATGTGGCTGATCTCGTGGCAAACAGTCCGGCAGGTCGCTTGCTTGATGGCCGCGCTGCTGTCTTCGTCGATCAGAAGGCGCGTTTCCCGGTACTGGTTCAAGGCCATCAGGAGAACCGCAGGGAGGTGAGCCAGACCGTGACAGCGCCGAAGTTTTCCATGGCCCCGGCACTGAAGTCGGGGATGGCCAGCAGGTCCATCTTGGGCAGGGGGTACCGGATGTCAAAGAGCTTCTCGAAGAAGGGAATGCACCTAGGCAGGATCGCGGTCATGACCGGAGGCCAGGCGGACAGACTTTGTGGCAACATCGAGGGCGAAATGGGCCTGCTTCTCGATGTCCCATTTCGGGGTGGCCATCACACTCACCACGGTTCCCGATTCCGTTTGCCCCTCCAGCCGCACCAAATCACCGCACACCCAGGCCAACAGGTAGGTCGACATGATCGGCGTCCGGCCAAATCGAACGATCGTCTGGCGGCGGAAGGGGTCCGTGAGAATGGCGGCCTGTGGTGAGGACGACCTTGCCCGGGGTTGTGGGGTGCGTGTCCGTCGACTGGACGGGCATGTTCGAAACGGCATGGACGATGCGCTGGGGGTCTTCCCTAAACCAAGCGCCGGACCGCTCGGGTGAGTGACGACGACGGAAATTGCGACCGGACCCCGAGGGCCAAGCGGGAACGACCAGACTCAACGTGAAGGTGGCCTTGAAAGAGGGCTCGTCAAAGCAAGGGAAGGCACGTCGGGCATCCGTCGGCTCGAACTAGGGGCAGGCTGAGCCGAGAAGAGCCGAGGATGGGAAATTGTGACCTGGGTGACACCGAGCGACTTGACCGTTCCATCGGGGAGCGAATATGTGGATCGGTAGAACCCACAAAGTTCGGAAGTACGAAACTCCCCGCGAAAATCGAGGTGCAGAAGGACATCTGGTGCCCCGGCAACTTAAAGAAGCGAGTTGATAGGAAGCACAATCGTCGAAACAGACTTGGCTTCATATCAGCCGTCCCATTCACAGGAAGTTCATCGGGGAAAGTCAATGTGACAATCGGTTTATCGAGAGTCAGAGTGGCGGCAATCGACAAGGGGCCGTCGGGGGCTGGAATGGTCACATGGACGTTGGTCAGTTCAAGTTCAAGCGCATGAAGAACGATCGTCTTTGTAGGTTCAGAGATGCGAAGGGAGATGCACTCGGTGCCGGCGAAAAAAGGCTCCGGCTGCGCATCCATCTCGGGGGTGATGGAAATATCATAGTGAACCGGTTTGATGCTGCTGGGAAGACGAAGAGAATCCATAAAATTTTTCTGGTCTGGTTAAGTTGAATGTTTCAAGAGTCTGAAACGCTTGTGATGCGGCGACGCGTTTGGCAACAAGTTTGCAGGCTGTGCCGGTGGTTCTCGTCCGCCAGACCGGCACCCAACACGGCCCCATAGACGATGAAGGCGATGTCAAGACAGTATTATTATACGAGCGAGCGGATTAGTCCGCGGGCCTCCAGAGTTTGATGGTCCCATCGGCACAGTAGGTGGCGATGAGGTTCCGGTGTGGGTGGTGGACGAGCCCAATTCCTTCCTTCTCGTGGCACTGGGGGAAAAAACGCGCAATGAGACATCGAGTCGATGGCGGCTCGCTGACAGACGGTGAGGATGCTCTCGAGTTTGCCTGTTCCCATGTGGAAGCAATACATCTTGCCGTCTTCGGCCAGGCAATAGAGCCACTCCCCTCGGGGGCTCGTGCAGGACCCCACAAAGTCGCCCCCTTGGAGCTTGCCCGATGAGAAACTAGACAAAAGATTGCCGGATGTGAGGGTGGTTGCAGGGGGAACAGCAAGGGCTGGACTGACCTGCGGAGGACCTGGCCCTGCGTGTTGATGATGAAGACGGTCGGGGAGCGCGTGCAGACGACCATCTGGTCGGGGTTCCGGGGCATCAGCTGGACCCCGATGACGGCCGCCTCGGTTGGAGCCCCCGCAGCCACGGGGGGTTTGAACGTGATCAGGCACTCGGTCGTGCGGGCATCCCAGATGCGCACCGTGCCATCTGGCGGGCGGGGGAAGGTCGAGAGCAGCACAGAGGGTTGTGGGTGAGATTGGCCGTCCCTTGCCCCGAGTCCGGCTGTGCCTGGGCTGTGAAGCCCACTCAAGCCTAGCCCCCCCCCCCCCCGTGACAGACCTGAGCCGCCGCTGACGATGCGATTGCCATCGGAGGTGTAGGTGAGGCAGTTGACGAAGCTCTGGTGGCCCTTGTACTCCTTTAGGAGCTTGCCCGACTTGAGGCCGTGCACCCGGATGGTCTTGTCGAACGAGCCGCTCAGCAGGTGCGACCCGTCCCGGCTGAACTGCATGCAGGTCACCCCGCCCGTGGGCCCGCTCAAACCGCCGCACGCACTGATCCCCCAGGGCACCGCAGCAAGAAAGACCACCGTGATCAGGGCGGGATCGGGAGAGGATCGGATGGCGGAACCGGGGGGGGGGGGGCTGCGGCGGCTGACCTCGCCCGTCTGGATGCGCCACACCTTGATCTTGCCGTTCTGGGCGCCCGTGGCGAGGATGGCGCCGTCGCGGGTGAAGGCAGTTGCCAAGACGGGGTCCTCGTGGACCATGAACTGGTCCTGGGCTTGGTATTGCAGGTCCTTCCGCAG
Organism: Paratrimastix pyriformis; assembly: GCA_027972325.1. Taxonomy (NCBI): domain Eukaryota; phylum Preaxostyla; family Paratrimastigidae; genus Paratrimastix; species Paratrimastix pyriformis. The sequence goes on along the minus strand of JAPMOS010000033.1, from coordinate 55,723 downwards.
CTGGGCCGTCTGGTAGTCCCAGACCTCCACGAACCCGTCCACACTTCCTGCGTGTCCGGCGCGGGGGTGCGGGTGAGTTGGGCAGGGTTAGGGTTAGGGTGAGTTGGGCAGGGCTGCAGAGGGCTGGAGGCGCCGGGCACGGGAGGCCGCAAGACACCGATCCACCCGAAAGGTCCGAAGAGCGAAAGCGCGGGCCGGGCAGACCCGAGACGAGGTACTGGCCGTCAGGCGAGAAGGCGGCCACCTCGGGGTGCGAGCGGGCCCCAAAGCGGATCAGGCATGCCAGGGTGGTGGGGAAGGTCTCGTGGGTGACGGTCGGCATGGCGGCGGCCCCCCGGAGCAGGTCGTAGGCCCCGTCGTGCAGCTGGCCAGTGTGCTTCTGCCACTTGAGGGCCTGGCTCAGCAGGGCCAGCAGCCGCGAGGGCGGCAGCACCCCAACCTCGACCGCCAAGGCTGCGCAGCGGGTATGGGGTAGGGCAGCGGGGCGCCGATGGTCAGACCCAACTCGCGAAAGGATGGAGGAGGAGGAGGAGGGGGGGGGAGGAGGAGGAGGAGGAGGAGGAGGAGGAGGAAGGGATGAAGGGAGGGGAAGGGAGGAGGAAGTGAGGGGAAGAGGGGAAGGAGGGTCGTGGGCGAGCGGCGGCACCCGCAATGGGGGCCTCGGGGGGGGGTGAGCTGGCACGGACGGGGCCCGCCTGATGGCCTGACACGGACCATGATCGGGTCGAAGGCGGGCCGGCTGGCGAGGTGCTCCAACCTGAGGTAGCGCTCCGAGTTCTCGTGCTTCAGGGCCTGCATGGGTCCCGTCTGGCGAAGGAGGGCCCGTGCCATGTCCACCTCGCGCATCTCGATCATCTCCAGCACGATCTGGCCCCGAGACCAGCACACAGGATCGCGATGGGGGTCGAACGAACAGAGGCAATGAGTGTGGCCGACTGTGGCCGCCCAGTGAGCGATGGGCGATGTTGGGGGTGCCCCGCCTCGTCCCGATCCGGACCTGCTCGTAGAGGTCGATCAGCTTCTCGATGGGCAGCCGCAGCGTGCCGACGGTGTGCAGCACCTGGTCCCAACGCCCTCCGTTGATGTCGGCCACGAACTGCTCAACACTGTCAACGGTGTTCAGAGTCACCTGAGTCTCGTCCTAAACAACCAAGCCGTAAAGATCAACAAGAAGAATCACCGGCAGAATGACCATGAGGGTGGACATAGTCTTGAGCAGTGCATTCTCTTTACAAAACTGTAGCATTAGCTTAATAACACTACGCAGAATAACTGGGAACAAGAGAATCAGAAAACAGACTCGGTTGCATCCACAGGAGTCTCCTGGACAGGGGCGATCCCTAAAACTGACTTCTCGCCGGGCAGTGCGAGGGCTGGAGCCGAGCTTGATGTGGCAGACTCCACAGGAGCCGGTTCTGCTGGGGCGGGGGGAGGAGGAAGCCGCTGCGCCTCCATCGATAACCTTTCGGGACGGAGTCGCTCAACATCCGAGTGGCCGACTCGAAACGAAACCTCTGGGTTGTCCCCCAAAGACCATCATTTTGCTGCCGGAATTTTAGAAAGAAACACGGGGAAATGAAGGGAAAAAAATTACTGGTCATCATGTCAGCGTTGGCGCCTCCGCTTGTGAGTTTTTCGGCAGTCGGGGCAGTACCATTTCTCATTTTCTGGAGGAGCTTGTGAAAGGCCCACACATTCGAAGTGGAACCAGCCAATGGGGCACTTCTCGTCCTCGCAAAAGACCATTTCCCCGTCGGCCGGCTGTGAGGGGAGCGCAAAAAAATAAGTGTAGGTATTAAGCAGCAATTTGGTTGGAGATGCATGCGGGTCTTCGGGGGAGCGGACCCTCCTGCAGGTGCAGTACACCCGGTTGAGCTCCTGTGCGTCGTCGCCGCCCTCGTCTGCCGAGCCGGTCGAGGTGCGGCCCGACAGGCCCGACTCGCCCCCGGCGGCGTGATCGGGCACCGCAGCGGCACTCTGCCCTCGCCCCCGGCCCCGCTGGAGTCCCAGGCGGCCCCCAGAGCGGACGGTGAGGAGGCTAGCCGGCATCATCATGGTCATGGTCACGGCCACGGCCAGCATGGCCAGCTTCGCACCTCCCCCTTCGCCGATGGAGGGCCCATCGTCTTGGGCAATACAGACCCCTCTGCCGCCCCTGCCCCTGCCCCGGGTCCCGGTGGATGTGCCATGAGGCACCACCGCCCCGGCGGCCTTGCTGCCGTGGATCTTGGCCGCCCCCGCGGGCAGCTGCGGAGTGCCGCGGCCACCCAGCGACGCGCCGTGGCGGCCACCCTGCGCTTGGGCAGGCAGCCACTCGGCCCCGTCGGGAGAGCTGCGAGGCCCGAATCGAAGATGCGGATCGATCAGAGGCTGCGCCCCCCTCACGCCCACCCCCCCTTCACGCACCCACGCCCACCCGCAGTGGGGGCAGGCAGACAGACCCTTTAACCTCCGCCCGCTCTGCGGGGACCGGCGCGGACCAGCCGGCAGATCGTCGCGGCCCAAACCAAGAGGAAGAAACCAGGAGCAGCATGAGAAAACCAGGAGCAGCATGAGAAGACAGCATGAGAAGCAGCATGAGAAAACCAGGAGCAGCATGAGAAGAAACCAGGAGCAGCATGAGAAGCAGCATGAGAAGAAACCAGGAGCAGCATGAGCGGCAGCGTGGAGCAGAACGGTCCAGCATGAACGGCCCGTGTCGATGATGGGCCGGAGATGGGGAAGGAAGTGCGGGTCTCGTCGCGGGTCTGTGCGCACCGCTTTTCTTTAGGAGCCAGTGCTGGGTGGCCAACCAAGGACGGACCGATGGCCATCGGGGCGGCACCCGAGGGACCGGGCTGGGGCTCCTCGGATCGGGAATCCTCGATGCTTGCCCCGTCGGGGTCGTGGTCGTCGGCCTCGGGGCTGGGGCTCTCCTCCGAGTCGTCGCTCTCCGAGCTGCTGCTGCTGCTGCTGCTGCTCTCGCCAGCCCCGCCCCGCCCCTTGGCCCCGGACGGGTGGGCGGCGGCCGATGGGGGACGGCCCGGCTGCAGCTGGGGCGTTCCCGCCGCGTTTGCCGGGGGGGCCGGGGTGGACGGGGCGGGAGACGGGGCCGGGGTGGCGGTGGCCGCGGGCCCGGGCGAGGCGGCGGGGGTGCTGCCCTGTGCCGCCGCGCCGAGGAGGTGGCCGTGCGGCGTGTGCAGCGGGGTCGCCGAGGCCGAGGCGGTCGAGGCCGACTTGCGCACGGGCAGCCCGCCCGGCGAGGGGGCCGGCAGGGCGGGCGAGGACATGGGCAGCGGGGCCGCCATGGGGCTGGGCCGGGGGGCCGGCGACGCGTGGCCGCCTGGAGGAGGTCGTGGTGGCCCATGCGATGAGGTGCGATTCTCACGGGGGACCGCAGGGCCGGGGGTGGGGGTGGGAGCACGACGGACTGGCGTACGCGTCGAGGGCCGGGGAGGGCGCAGGCTCGCCGTCCTCATCGGGCCGCTTGTCTGCATCCCACGAGCGCAGCGCCCAAGCGCCCAGGCCCAGTGGTGCAGGTTTCCAGCACAGAGCGGCGTCCCAGCCGAGGAGGAGGCGAAGAAGGCCGGCAGAGGGTGAGCGATGGGCTCCGTGGGGCGGGCGAGCGGGAGCGGCGGCAGACCCTCGTTGATCTCACCTTCAAAGGTACGGATGTCCTCCTCCAGTTTGGTGAAGTGGCGGTCCAGCTGCCAGGGCGGGAAGGCGGGGGGAGACGGTGAGAAGGGGTTGGGTTGAAGTCGGATTTACCCCCCCCACACACACACACACACACGCATGGCCCAGAGCTCAAGAGACCTGCTCGCAGAGCTGGGAGGCGATGCCGATCTTCTCCTCGGAGTACTGATGGGCCCTGCGATAACATTCCCGGGCCGTGTGGACGTGCAGCGGCCGGTTGTCGACCCCGGCCCGCTTGCCCGATGTAATCGCCAGCTGGGCCTGTTTGTCGAATTCGGCGAGTTGATCTAAAAAAATCGGTGAGGCCACTTGGAGGTATTGGAAAGAGTCTGAACCGTTGCATTTTTTATCAAGATCTCTCATCAAAGTAGAGAGTCGTCGAAACTCTGGAGGAAATGAGGAAATTCGGTCTAGATACTCTCCAAGCCAGTCTTGAGCCCCTCTGCTCATCCAAAGGGTGGATCTTGGTTTGCCTTCTCGACTGAGAATAGGGGAATGAAACGGGGGCAACTCCGCTACATCGCTGTATTTCAAATAATTTAGGTCCGCGTGCTTCCCCGGGTTTTTGTTGGAGACGAGCGTTGAAGAACTTGTTCCCATTAACTAAAAATCCTGAAATTTTGTCCTTCCAACTATCAGGACCCGAATCCATGTCTGGGCGTCGGTCATCGCCGTCTGCGCGACGAAGACCCTCGACGGCGTCGCCCTCTGGTGCAACGAGAAGACGAAACTCCACAAGAAGGGCCAGCCCACAGTCAGGCGCAGCTCCCTCTTCCCCTTCGCCCCTCTCCACCCCCCCGCCCCCCGCCGCCCCGGAACCCCCGGCCAGCGCCCCCTTGGCGGTCGATGTACAGGAAATCATCCGCGAACGCGACCTGATCATGTCCCAACAGCAGCAGATGCAGGAGGAGCACGGCGCCGAGTCGCGCCAATACCAGGAGCGCATCGCCCAGCTCAGCCGGGAGGTCGACGCACTCAAGGTCGGCGCCTCCCATCCCGCCATGTTCTCATCCTGCCGTGCCCCGCCGTGCCCAGCGCCCTTCCTCACGCACGTCCTCTCCGTGTCGTGGGCACCGATGGCTGGCTCGACCCCGGGCGGGGCCGCCAGGAGCGGCTGGAGCCGGTCGAGCGGGTCCACGCGAGCCTGGTGGATCTGTACCTGGACATGAAGGATCGCACCGGGGACCCCCAGGCCCGCACGCTGGGCCAGGAGCAGCTCCGCCAGACGGCGGCGGCGGCCCAGGAGCGGGAGCAGCTTATGCGGGTGGGCCCCTTGCTGGTCATCGACCACCTCAGGTCCCCCACCGCCCGCCCTCCCCCCCGCGCTTCACCCGAGGGGGTCGCCGGGATGCGTCTTCGGTGGCTGCTGCCTGACCCGCGTGCATCCCCGTGCGCCCCGGGTTGTCATCCCCCTCGCCCCTCCCCCTCGCCCAGGGCCAACCTCAAGGTGCTGCGGGAGTTCAAGGAGCACTTCGAGAACGAGCTCCGCGAGGAGGCCGCCCGCACGGCCACTGACGAGCAGGCCCGCATCGAGCAGCTCGAGGCTCGCCTCGCCGAAGCGGTCCACCAGCCCCCCTTCCCCCCATGCCCTCCCCTCCTCCATGCCCTCCCCTCCCCCCTGTGCCCTCCCCTCCCCCATCCCCTCCCTCCCCCGTGCCTCCACCATGCCCGCCCCTCCACCATGCCCTCCCCTCCACCACGCCCTCCCCCCGATGCCGACCCTCATCCCCGGCGGCGACATCGGCGATTGCGGCTGGCAGCTGAAGCGGGCCAACGAGGCCGAGCGGGCGCTGGAGAGCCGGGCCCGGGAAGCCGACGCGGCCCTGACCACACGCGAGGCCCAGCAGCTGCTCGAGGCCATGCAAAAGGGTCCGCCCTCCCGGGCCGCCCCTCCCCCGTCCCCCTTCCTCTTCCGCCAGCAACATCTTCCTTCGGCCCTCTGACTGACCTCTGACTGACCTCTGGCTGACCTCTGGCTGACCTCTGGCTGACCTCTGACTGACCTCTGACTGACCTCTGACTGACCTCTGACTGACCTCTGGCTGACCTCTGGCTGACCTCTGGCTGACCTCTGGCTGACCTCTGGCTGACCTCTGACTGACCTCTGACTGACCTCTGACTGACCTCTGACTGACCTCTGGCTGACCTCTGGCTGACCTCTGGCTGACCTCTGACCTCTGACTGACTTCTGACTGACTTCTGGCTGACTTCTGACTGACCTCTGACTGACCTCTGACTGACCTCTGGGCTTCGTGGGGATGTGGGGACGTGGGGACTCTGGGGCTGGACGGCGCGGTGGGGGGGCTGTGCGGACGGGCGTGCGAGGCAGACCAGGAGTCGCTTGCGGAGCAGCTGCGGATGAAGCTGCTGGAGGTGACCCAGCTCAAGGAGCAGAACCTCAACCAGAAGACCCTCATCAAGCAGCAGCAGTTCAAGCTGCTCAAGATCTCCCAGCTCGAGGTCCCGCCCGCCCGCCAGCCCGCCCGCATCCCCCCACGGGTTGCCAGTCGCAACTGCGCACGGGGCAGATGTTCATCGCCGCCTCACCCCCCCCCCCCCCCCCGCTGGCAGTCGCAACTGCACATGGGGCAGATGCAGCACCAGTACGAGCTGCAAAAGCGGGCCACCCAGCACGACCAGCAGCTACGCGCCCTGCAGAAGGAGCTGCTGGCCCACGAGAAGCTCGAGCAGGCCAACCGGACCCTCTCGGCCGCCCTGCACCGGTGCCAGCAGGAGTGCCACCAGTGCAAGGTCCCTCCCGCCCCGCCCCGTCCCATGTTCCCCCCCCCCCCCCCCCCTCTGCCGCCAAGCCACCGCCATCCGGCCCACTGGGCGCTGCCCACCTGGCCTCTTGGCTCTCGGTATGGGCCTCCTATCCCGCACTGCCCTCACGGCCTCCCCCTCTGCTGCCCATCCTTCTCGTCACATCGGCTGCCCATCCTCTCGTCACATCGGCTGCCCACCCTGCTCGTCACACCGGCTGCCCACCCTGCTCGTCACACCGGCTGCCCATCCTCTCGTCGCACGGCTGCCAGCTCGACATCAACCGCGGGAAGGCCCTCGTCTTCGATCAGACCGTCCGCCGCCCCGCACCGCCCCCACCCCGCACCGCCCCCACCCCGCACCGCACCGCACCGCATCGCACCGCATCGCACCGCCCCGCATCGCACCGCACCGCCCGCACCGCATTGTATCGCACCGCCTCCATCCCTCTTGTGCTCGCTGCTGCTGCTACCGCCACCCCGGGCCCTCGCCCACCCACCCACCCAATATCGCATCGAGCGTGCCGCCTGCCCGCCTGCCCGCCTCGCCTCGGGGCTGATGGACTCCTGGGATGTGCCGCCCATGGCGGGGGCGCTGGGGCTGGGGCGCTGGGGTGCTGGGGTGCTGGGGTGCTGGGGTGCTGGGGTGCTGGGGTGCTGGGGTGCTGGGGTGCTGGGGCGCTGGGGCGCTGGGGTGCTGGGGTGCTGGGGTGCTGGGGTGCTGGGGTGCTGGGGTGCTGGGGTGCTGGGGTGCTGGGGTGCTGGGGTGCTGGGGTGCTGGGGTGCTGGGGTGCTGGGGTGCTGGGGCGCTGGGGTGCTGGGGCGCTGGGGCGCTGGGGTGCTGGGGTGCTGGGGCGCGCAGATCGCCAAGCTCCAACAGGCTCTACAGCGGAAGGAGGACGAGCTGAAGGGGCTGCAGCACGAGCTGACCCACGCCCGCCACGTGGCCGAGACCAACGCAGCCCGGAACGGGGACCTCAAGGCCGAGTACGACAAGCTCTTCAACGCCGTCGAGCAGGAGAAGCGCGCCAAGCAGGCCCGCCGCGACCAGGACATCGAGCAGCGCGGTCCGCCCCCCGGCCCGCCAGCACCGCACCCGTTGGGTCCCCTTGACGGAGCCCAGGTGAGGGGAAGGACGCAGTCCAGGTGAGGGGAAGGACGGCTCGGAATGCAAAGGGGAAGGACGGCTCGGAATGCAAAGGGGAAGGACGGCTCGGAATGCAAAGGGGAAGGACGGCTCGGAATGCAAAGGGGAAGGACGGAGCCCAGTGAGGGGAAGGACGGCTCGGAATGCAAAGAGCGCGGCCCGCGCGGGGTGGGCCTCAGAGGCATGGGCCGGGCCCACAGGCACCGCTCGGAGGGAAGAGCCCAGCCCCCATCGGGCGGCCATGCCATGCACCATCGTCCCCATCGGGTCGGGTCGGATCTGCGTGGGGGGTGCCGGCGCAGCGGTGGACATCCACCAGATGGCCGACGAGACGCCCGCCCACCTGCGCAACCTGCAACGCATCATCAAGGAGCAGAAGGCCAAGATCGAGGAGCTCTCGGCCAAGGCCCGCGCCCATCCGCCCCATGAGCCCACCCACCCACCCACCCACCCATCCGTCCATCCACCATCCACCCACCCACCCACCCTTCCACCCACCCATCCGTACGCCCATCCACCCCATCCACACATCCATCGATACGCCCAGTCCATACGCCATCCGCCCGCCCCGCCCGCCTCGCCTCGCCCTGGGCATCCGCCCCGTCTGACCTCGGTTCGCGGCGGGGCTGGCGGGGGGCAGGTGCGGACGCTGATGAACCAGGAACACCGCTACCGGATGCTGGACCACAACACCCAGGTCGAGCGGGCCCGCTTCGAGCGGGAGCTGGCCGCCCTCAAGATGCAGGTCGGCGAGGACGCCCTGGCTCGCTCCCTCGGCAGGCCCCGCTCGGCCCTCCCCGCCGGGTCTGCTCCGATCCCCCGCCTCCAGCCCATCCTCCCCCTCCCCTCCCCCTCGCCCTCCCCCGTCGGGTCTGTTACAATACCCCTGCCCCCAACTCCATCCCAGTCCGCCACCCTCTTCGCGCCCGGCCTCACGCACCCGAGCGGGGCGCCCCTGGGCTGGTGGGGGCAGGACGCCGATCGTGCGGGGCAGCTTCGGCTCGGACGACGATTCCGACAGCGACGGGGCCGCGGCCCGGGCCCACCCGGGCAGGCCATCGACCGCCCTCGGCATCCGGGCGCCCGGCCCGCAGGGGGACGTGGAGGCCCTCGCAAAGAAGAACGCCGACCTCCAGCGCCAGCTCGCCGTCTGCCTCCGCCCCCCCAGGGACAGGGATGCCATGGCCATGGCCGGGGTGGGCCGGGCCTGACCAACGGCCGGTGCGGCTGGGGTGGCGGCGGATGGCTGGGGGCGAGCAGAACGTGCAGCAGGTGGCCGTCTCGGCCTCGGCCGCCTACGAGCGGCTCCTGCAGTCGACCCCATTCGGCCGCAAGGCCCCCGACGGCCATGCCCCCGGCACGAGCCCCCTCGGCCAGCAGTCTGCCACGCTCCCTTCCAATCTCCTTCTTGACCACCCCCTTCTTGACCTCCCCCTTCTTGACCACCCCCTTCTTGACCACCCCTTCTTGACCACCCCCTTCTTGACCACCCCCGCACCGAGCCCGTGTCACCTGCTTTCTCCTGTCCGAGTGGCGCAGGGGGGCCGCCGGTGGGCCCGGGGTGGGCGCCGCCCTGGGGCTGGGCGGCAGCTCGGGCAGCCCCGCAGCTGCAGCAGTCGCCAGCAGGACCCCCGCCCCGCCCGTCGGCTCGCCCGCCCGCACGGAGGCGTCCCCGCCCGCGGCCGACATCCTGGTGTGGAGGGTCCGCCCTGCACCGCCACCCCACGGCGGCCTCACCCCCCACGGCCGGCGGCCTCACATCCCACGGCGGCCTCGCCCCTCTGTCGTCCCCTGCTCAGCGGCGGTCCCTCAATACTGCCCTTCCTGCTCGGGACGTGGCGCAGGGCGGCCACGGGGGCCCGGGGGGCGGGGGGCGGACCCCGATCATCTCGGGGGGCGGGGGCTGGCCGGGGGGGCTGGCCGGAGGGGCCGAGGAAGCCGGCTTCACCACGGCCACGCCCTCGCACAGCCTGCTGGCCGGCCGGCCCGCCTCGGCCCTGGCGACCCCGCTGCGGCTGGTGGTGGGCGACCCGCACAGCGCCCTCAGGGTGGGCGCCCTGCTCCGGGGCAACCTGAACATCGTCTCCTCGCCCTCCCCCTCGCCCTCCCCTTCGCCCGCCCCGCCCCGATGATGGCGGCGGCCTCCCCTCCCCTCCCCCCCTCCCCCCCCCCCCCCCCCCCGAGCGGACGCCGCCAGTTTCTTCGTCCTTGTTGCCTTCGATCCACCCATCCCATCGCAAGACGAGCCGAATGAGAGCGGGGGGTGGGTATGACGCCATGGGCACGAACAAAGTCGGCCGCCGGGTCGGTGGAGGCCTCGGGGCCCTCAGTCCCACTGGGCGGCCGGGTCGAGGAGGGGGGCCGCCGCCTCGGAGGATGGGCCGCCGGGGCGAGAAGCCCGGTCGAGCTCGGGGCCCACCTCGGGCTCGGGCGGCTGTAGGGCGGTCATGTCCCGGGCGGCCGCGTCCTTCCGGGCGGCCTTGCCCCGGCCCCCGACGGACCGGCGGGCACCGCCGCACCGCCGGCAGCAGGCCCGCCCGAGGACGAAGGCCAGCAGGGCCAGCAGGGCCCCCGCCCCCAGGGCGCCCCCGCCCGTGGCCAGGCCCACCGCCAGCAGGGCCGAGCGGTCCTGGTAGACCGTGAAGGTGCCCACGCTGGCGTTGCGCTGGCCCCCGTCGTTGCTGCCGAGAGCGAACCGATGCCGATCAAGGGATGGGCGGGTGGGGGGAACGGAGCGAACCGGCAGCGTGAGGAGGCGACCCGACGGCATGGACGGGCCGGTGGGGAGGAAGGGAGGAGCGCCAGTCGTGGGGGGAGGGGGGTGGGCCGACCTCAGGAGCAGCTCGTACCCGCCTGGGGCGAGGAGCGGCAGCGCGCACCGGCCCAGGGCGGCCTGGTAGTCGACCGCCCAGAAGGGGCCCGCCAGGGCGGGGCCGGGGCCGAGGGGCCGCACGAAGCAGACCGCCCCGTCGGCGGCCGCCAGCCGATCGGCCGAGGCGAGCCGCACCTGCACCTCGCGCAGGGCCGCCTGCTCGAAGGCCGCCCGCCCCGTGGCCGGGTTGGACTCGAGGGTCCCCTCGAGGAGCGGCACCAGGGCGGGGCCCGTGGGGCCGGCGCCCGTCCGCACGGCGGACGAGGCGTCCGGGAAGAGCCACAGCGCCCCGGTGGCGTTGTCCTGCAGGAGGGCCGCGTCCCCCGTCAGGACCAGCTCGCTGCCCCCCACCAGCCAGGCGTTCACGGGCCGGGCGGCGGGCCGGGTGATCCCCATCGAGGAGTGGGCCGTGAAGGTGGCCCGGTTCGTGGCCCCGGCCATGCGGCAGCCCGCGCCCAGCTCGGCCCGGGCCCCGTCGGCCAGGGCGAGGGCGCCCCCGTCGTTGTCGGCCCACTGGGTCTCCTCGAAGCGGCCCTCGGCCTGGAGCAGGTCGACCGCCGTGGCGCTGGGGGCCGCCTCGGCCTCGGCGATGGCGGGGGTCGCGGGGGCCTGCCCGACGAAGCGGCACCGGCGCACCGCCAGCCGCTCGTTGCCCGCCGAGCGGAGGGCCGTCCCCGAGCGGACGGCCGTGTTGCCCTGCAGGAGGCACCCGTCCAGCTCCAGGGCGCCCCCCGCGTCCCCTTCGGCCTTGCGGGTGGCCGAGAGGGCGCCCCCCGAGATGGCCGTGTTTTGCAGGAAGTCCGTGTCGATCAGCGACACATTGCTGCTGCCCCAGGCCAGCAGCGCCCCTGGGAAAAGGTGGGCGGGGTGGGAGGGAGTCTGGTGGGGTGAGGATGGAGGCGGTGCCAGCAGAAGGAGGCGACGCCGCCACGCGCACGCACCGGGGCATCGAGTAGACCCATCCTGCGAGGGCCCCCAACCAGCCTGCGGACCGCCCGCGTCGAATGCGATGTTGTGGGAGAAGCGGCAGCCCCGGGCCCTCAGGGCGGCCCCCTCGAGGAAGACCGCGCCCCCCAGGGAGGCCCCGTTGTGCTCGGCTCGGACGCCCTCGCAGACGAGGCTGCTGCGGATGGCCTCCAGGCAGCCCCCCGCCCCGGCTGCCCGGTTGGCGGTGAGCACCGTGCCGCGGAGCTGGGCCGTGGTGGCGTGGAAGCAGCCCACGGCGCCCCCGTCGGCGGTACCGTTGCTGACGGTGTCATCGGTCGAGGTCAGGGCGCCCCCGACCACGAACCAGGCGCCCCCCGTGGTGGCGGCGTTGCCCAGGTAGGCCGCCCCGGCTGAGTGAGCCTCCGAATCTGTGCTGGTGAGTACCCCGCCCGCCTCGAAGGCCCGGTTGGCGGCGTAGCGGCCCCCCTCGATCCGCAAGCGGCTCCCCTGGCGGATGTCGAGGACGCCCCCGTCGCCGCCCGTGGCCGAGTTGCGGCTGGCGGCCACCTCGACCAGCAGGGCCGTCCCGTTGGCCAGCTCGATGGCCCCGCCGCTCTCGAGGGCCACGTTCCCCTCGAGGGTCGCCCCGTCCAGGGCCAGGGCCGCATCGGTGGCCGAGATGCACCCGCCTGGCGCCCCGTCGCGGTCCCCCGAAAGCCACCCGGCCCAACATCGGTCAGGGCATGCGGACCCCCCACCCCCCAGGGAGCCGAAGGAAGGGCGGGGCGGGGCACCGACCATAGGTGGCGCGGCAGGCCTGGCAGAGGGTGTCAGCAAGAGTCAGGTTGCCCCGGAGGACCCGCAGGGCGCCCCCCTCGGCGGCCGTGGAGCGGCTGATGCGCGACCGGCTAAGGGCCATCCGGCCTTGGGCCAGCATGACGGCCCCGCCTCCGCCCAGGGCGTGGCACTGGACGAAGGAGGCGCCCTCGAGGGCCACCAGCCCGGCCACGTTCTGGGCGTACAGGCAGCCGCCGCTCTGGAAGACCGCCTCCGGGGCTGGGGGCACCCCCACGAAGTCGCACTGGGCCAGGGCGACCCCCAGGAGCCCGTCCAGGTAGGCCGACCCGCCCCGGGAGAGGCACCCCGGGCAGGAGGCCCCGTTCCCCTCAAATTGGAGCCCCGTTCCGTTCAGTGAACCGTCACAGGGGGCCCCCGTCGGGCACCAGGCCGCCAGGCCACCCCCGTCGGCCGACACAGAGGACTGGCCAACCCCCAGCCCAGGCAATCATCAGCAGGGATGGATGAGGGGTGGTGCGGGGGAGGGGGGGGAGGGGGGAATGGAATGTAGCCGTGTGGGCAGGCAGACGGACGGTCGCCGAGTTGCCGACGAAGGCCACCGCCCCGAGGGCCATGGGGCCGCCCGGCTGGTCGAAGGCCAGGGCGCCCCCGAGGGCCCGCGAGGAACCCACGGCCGCGCTGCCGGCGAAGAGGACGTCCTCGAGGATGGCCCCCGTCCCCCCGCTCGCATAGGCGGCCCCCCCTTTGGACAGCGCCCCTGAGTGCGCCCCAAGTAGCGGGAAAAAGAAGAAAGAAGAAGGATGGGCGAGAGGTGGAACGATCGTGCTGGTGGGAACGGGGTGCCTTGGGCGGACCGGTGGCCGTGTTGTCGCGAAAGGTGACGTTGACGAGGCCCACGGTGCCCTCGTCCGACGGGCCGCCCCCCAGCCAGGCCAGGGCGCCCCCGTCGGCCTCGCCGCCCCGGGTGGCGGCGCACCGGTTGCCCGCGAATTCCGTCCGGTTGACCTGCAGTGCCCCCAGGCCCGTGCAGAGGGCGCCCCCCATGGCCGCTGTGCCCGGGGCCGCGACGGCGTTCCCGAGGAAGCGACACCCCTCGACGGTGGCGCCCGGGGCCCAGTACGCCTTGAGGTATACGGCTCCGCTGCCCTCCGCCCGCCCGCCCGCCAATCACCCGGTGAGAACTTGACCAAAAGGGCAGCCCGTGTGCAAACCCACGCACCGACGTCGGCTGAGGGGGGTGGGGCAGACCCGAAGGCTGATGCCCCTGTGGAGAGAGCCTGGTTCCGCTCGAAGGGGCAGCGGGTCAGCATGACCGCGGTCGCGTCCCGTGAGGCCAGGGCCCCGCCCAGCGCGTCCCCGGCCGCGGTGGCGCTGTTGGCCGTCCAGACGCATTCGGTGAAGCTGAGCACGTCGTGGCCCACCGCGGCCCCGCCGGCCGCCCGGGATGCGAGCGAGGTGGCCCCGTTGCCCGTGAAGTTGCACCGCACGCATGTCAGGTCGCTGTCGGCAGATAGGGCTCCCCCCGCGGCGCCCTGCGAGCAGGAGGCCTGGTTCTGGACAAAGTCACTGGTGGGGCAACGCGGGTGCGGGGGGGAGGGGAAAAGGGCGATGGGGTGAAGGGCCCGGGGGGGGGGGGGGGGGGGGGGGGGGGGGGGAGGACAGCAGAGGGCGACAGCATGGCAGCGCAGGGCCGGGGCGGGCGGGGCGGACCTGTCCTCGACCGTGAGCGAGTCCCGCGAATCGACGGCCCCCCCGGAAGCGTCGCCGGCGGCCGTGAGGGCGTTGTCCTGGAAGCGGCAGCCCGTGATGGCGATGGACCCGTCGGCGAAGGCGGCCCCGCCCGAGGCCACGCCGGCCCCCGAGGCAGCCGCGTTGCCGTTCAGGGTGCAGTTGGTCAGGACGGTCGCCCCTGCGAGGGCCCCGCCGTGCACCTCCGAGTAGGGGCTGGCCGTGGTGATAGCGGCCTGGTTGTCCTCGAACCGGGTGCCCTCGCACGCGCACCGGCACCCCCCGGCCGCATCCAGCGCGCCCCCGTAGGCCAAGTTGACGGCCACAATCTGGTTCTGGCTGAAGAGGCACCGCCCCACAGTCAGCGCGAGGCTGGGCTGGTCGTCGTCATCCGGGGCCCCGCAGGAGACCGCGCCCCCCCGCCCGGTGGGGGCCGCCACCTGGTTGGCCAGGAAGATGTCGTCGTGCAGCCGCCCCGCGACCTCCTCCACCCCGCCGGCCAGAGCTCCCAGGGCGAGGGCCCCCCCGAGGGCCGCGTTGGTGCTGGCTGTGAGGCTGCCCTCGACCGTGCTCAGGGCCGCGCAGTCCCGGAAGGAGGACCCCTCCACGGTCGCCGCCGCCATGACCCGCACCCGGACAGCCCCGCCCTGCGCCTGTGGGCCACGGGCCGTGCACTGGGTGAACTCGCAGTCCACGAGCGTCGCGTTGCGGCCCGCCCCCTCGATGGCGCCCCCGGAGACCGTCCCCGCCTGGTCTGCCTGGGTCTGGGCCCAGGCGACCCCGCACTGGGCGAAGGCGCACCGGGCCACCTCGACCGAGCCCTGAGAGTCGAAGGCGAAAAGTCAGTCAGACGCCAAAACAACCCGAGCGGACCGCACCGTCGTCAGCATTGGCGCCGCCTGCGGGGTTGTCGCGGCTGTCGGGGCGGGCTGCGGCAGTGGTTGACAAGGCCACGGCCCCGCCCGCGAGACCCGCCGTGCACTCCAGGAAGGAGGAGCCCTCCAGGCGCACCTGACCGGCCCAGGCGAGCAGAGCACCACCCGCGGTCGGGGCGCCCCCGGTCGCCTCCAACCGGACGAAGGACCCGCGGCGCACCAGCAGGCTGCTCCGGGCCAGGCTCTCGGCCGAGGCCAGCAGCCGGAGGGCGGCGCCCCCTTGGGGGATGCCGTCGCCACAGGAGGCCTGGGCCTGCCCGCCGTACGGGCCCACGATGGCGCCCGAGGCGCGGACATCGGTGAGGGTGACGGTCGTGCCCACCCCCCCTGCCACGGCAACGTCGAGGCAGGCGCCCCCGCAGGGGGCCGCACACCCGGTAAAGGTGCACCGCTCCACCTGCACTGCCAGTGGAGGGGCTGAGGCCGGGGCCGTGACATTGACCAGGAGGACGCCCCCCGAGACGGCCGCCCGGCAATCGTGGAAGGCAACGTCGCGCAGGGCCAACCCGGCCAGGGGGGTGCCCACCACCAGAAGGCTGAACCCCTCACCACCAGGGAGACAAGTGATATGGGTGACGTTTGGCGAAATTCCCGTCAGGGAAAACTCGGAAAAAGTGCTCGGAATTATGACTCCCTAAGAAAAATGGATCCTTATTCCCTCTTTCTTCACGGCCCAGACCTCCGTCACTGTTAAATTCGTCAGAACGACCACAGAGCTACAATTTACGTAGTTTACAACATGATGAAGTGTCAGGCACGGAGCGGTTTGGTCCGAACAGTGAGCATGATCACTGCCAGCACTGGAGAGATAGCAGGGCTCGCCGAGGCCCAATGAGAATACCAAGGACAAAAATAAGAGATACCCAAACATCGGCACCGTGTTAGAGCGTGACCGGCGGCGGGTGTGCCGACCGGCGCTGGAGCGGCTGCACACAATTTCATGTTATTACATCCCAGGTGGCGGGGGGATCAGACGAACAAAAGGAGAACGATGACAAGACGACGAACAACAAGGCGGCGAGATGCACCATTTTTATAAACTCCGAAATGCCGCCCCATCATCCTCCTCGCTGCTTGGGCAGCGCAGCTGGAGCAGCACGCAGGGACCACTCATACATGATGCATGAATCCACCGCAACTACTCCGCGAGGCGGCAGCAGCAGGCGCCGCCGGAAGGTGCCCTGGATGCCCAGCTGGGGGCATCCATCCATCCGTCCCGGGCGGGTGGTGGCTGAGGGGGGTCCGCAGCGCCGCCCGGTCGGGCCGCCCAAGGGAGGCCTCGTGCAGTGGAACCAAAACGCAACAGCCCAGTCGGTGGATCGGCGTCGGCGAGGCGCCGAGGCCCGAGGGCTGGGCGAGCGAGGAGAAGCGGCGGGCGGCGCGAGGCTTTCAGAACCCGGTGCCGATGAGGGCGCGGCCCTCCTCCCCCTCAGCGCCCTCGAGGCGCCCATCCGTTTCGGTGGTGTTCAGGGCGCCCCGCGTCGGGGCCCGGGATCGAGCGGGGTGGCGGGTGATGTAGAGGAGGATCAGGGCGGGGCACATCTCGATGGCTCGGTGCAGGTGCAGCATCCACAGGGGGTCGGTGTAGTTGTCGTCACCTGGGGGCATCCACCCGGGGCGGGCGAGGTTTGTGGATGAGTCAATGACGGTCCCGCGGGCACCACCCCACCCCGGGGGACACGCCGGCGGACCGGATGGGAAGGAGTTGAAGGCGAGCAGGTAGACGGCATCGTATAGAAAGAGACCCCCCTGCACCGTCAGGCAGACGGCGCTGACGGCTGTCATGGCCAATACCTGCCGGCGAGGGGCCACAAACCGCCACCGCATCCCGCAACCCCGAGGCCCATCGCAGGATGAGGGGATGAAGTCGCGCATCGCATCTCCCGTGCAGCAGCCTGCCGTGCCCGATGGGCGGCTCGTGCCCAACGGGACAGCAGAGACTGACGTTCGTCCGCGGCGTCCCATGGGCTGGCTTCATCCCTCCGGAAAGGACGGACCGTGCGGAGGGAGCGGCGCAGACTCGACTGGAGGGAGATGATCCGCTGGATGCGGGCCAGCCGGAGACCGTACAGGGCGAAGGCCAGGCAGGTGCACACATCGAAGAAGGCCACCCCGATGTTGTTCGCCGCGGTCCACTTCAGAGGAGGTGATGAGGGGGCAGATGCGCGTGCGCGCGTGTGAGTGTTTCCCTGAGCTTACTTGATCTGGCCCGTGACTGGGTGGTGTACGTTGACCTGCCCGATTTCCCGATTGGTGTCCCCCTGGATGCGGCGAGCGTGAGCTGATCCGCACGCATGTGACGGATCTTCCCTGAGCGCTTTGCCGTTGACAAAGCTGCCTTCTTGCGTGTGTGTATCATACGTGCGTGCGTGTGCGTGCGTGCGTGCGTGCGTGGGGGGAGGGGGGAGGGAGGGGAGGGGGGCGAACCTGGTAGCGAGCCGTGGCGTATTGGTCAATGAACCGAGGATCCGAAAAGAAAAATACAATGACACCTGCGCAGAGGAGCAGCATGATGTAGAGGGCGAAGTTGCAGAATACCAGTAGGAGCCTGAGAATCTTCATCATCAAGCCCCCACCGCCATCGAGATGTGAGAAGAGTCTTGCCCAATGGAAAAGCAAAAGAGAGAAGCACGAGCAAAGGAAACCCGTGGGAAATGCGAAGAGGAGTTCTAACGAAAAGATCGATCGGCGCCATAAATCATAAATTTGGTTGTCAGACCCGCGATGACATTATGCGGCTCGAATGTACCAGACGCACGCCAAGTGTATTTGGTGGCCTTTAATACAGCGAAGCAGAAGACAAACAGGAGGGCGAGCTGGCCCTTCCAGCTATTATGTTTTCTGATACACCGGGACACCCAGGAGACGGCTGTCAGTAGAGCGAGACCCCAGAAGCCAACCGCCCAGATCAGCGAGTATACAAGAGCAGCAGTCCCTGGGGGTGAAGGGCCGGCGTTCATGATGATAATCGTGTTGGCCCGGGGAATAGAAGCAAACGCCGGAGAGAGAAAAAGAAAACTCGCTCTGTCTCGGGCACTGCGTCCTCGTCCTCGTCCACGTTGATGCCAGAAGCACAGCCGCGAGGAGGAGGGCGACGAGGGCGCGCCCACAGAGGAACCCGCGCCGGTGAGCTTACCCGCTGGGAGTCAGACACGGGACACCCAAGGAGATCGTGTGTTCAACAACGGCATTTACACATAGCAGGAAGAGACGAAGTTGTTCACTACCCTAAACTGACGCAGAAGGGGCACGTCCGGATGATGGTATGATCAACCTCTGCGGGCAATGAATTGGGGATGCTGTCAAGCAGCTGGGCGAAGGCCAGATTCGATCGATGAGCGATTCGCTCTCGGAGGGCCAAATCGAGGAGGGTCAGAACACTTCGTTGGTCGGCCGTGAGATCTGTTCCGCTTTCGGGGAGCTGCCGGGTAAATGCCCTCCATCGGGGAGAGTGCAGCAGCCGCCACAGGACGCCCGCCCGGTTGGTGCCGGGGTGCGCTCCATAGGTGGGGTACCAGATCAGGGAGGCCAAGCCGCGAGGCAGCCCAGCCAAGGCCAAGAAGACCTCCTGTTCAAGCCCCAGCACGCGAGGAGCGGATGAGGTGCCTGCCCCAGCTTACCAAAGAGCGGCCAGGGGAGGCCATGGGACCCGGGATCTGGCGGCATCCGGCATGAGAAGCGGGAATGCCAGCATTTGGCAGGGGCAGGGGGGCTGCGGGAGCAGGTGCGGGAGCAGGTGCGGGGGCAGGGCAGGTGCGGGAGCGGGGATGTGGACGGACCCGACGATCGGGCCGGTAGGTGGGCTCGATGAGGGCCGGGAAGGTGCGCGGGTTCGCCAGGCAGCAGACGTTGGCCCGCCAGATTTCATCCGGGCTGAGGGCAGCCCAAGCCGCTGAGTCCACGGGCGGCTCGGGCGCGTCGCCCGGGGGTGGCTCGGGGTCGTTGCAGGGCGTTGCCACCAAGGCGGCCAGGTGGCCGGGGCACAGGAAGGGGTCCCGCTGGCTCAGCTGGCCCAGGAAGGCCCCCAGCCGGTCGCGGGGCTCCGGGCCGACCGCGACCTCCGAGCCGGCCCGCCGGGACAGGGCGCACAGGAACCCGTGCAGCGCACAGTCGCGCTCGGGGCAGGCCGGGGCAGGCCACCGCGAGCGCAGCGGGGCCGGGGTGGCCTGGGCGACCAGGTGCGAGAGCAGCGTGGCCGACTCCTCGAGCCGCTTCAGCCGCCGGGCCGTGGCCAGGGCCCGCCCCGGGGTGCAGGGCAGCACCCGGATGGCGAGGGGGCTCCCGGGCAGCTCGGCAAATTCCGGGATGCCCACCGCTGTCGACAGGGGCGGCTGCGGGCAGCCGGAAAAGGAAAGCGAATGAGAGCGGCTCGCACGGGGGGGGGGGGGGGGGGGGGGGGATGCACCGACCACCACGACGGTCACGTGGAGGCGGTAGTAGCCGGGGCCGAGGCCACCAGATCGATGCCGCCCGCCTTGTTCAGGGCCGCCGTGACCGGGCTCAGGGCAGCGCCACCGGGGCGATGGCGGCTTCCTGTGAGGGGAAAGAGGCCCGGGGCGGTGAGGGCGCCCCACGGGAGGCCCGGCAGGAGGGCGAGGGCTGCTCCTGGCCGTCCTGCCCAGGTTGAGGACGAGCACCTTGGAGCTGAGCGGCTGGGCGGATGCAGGGCCACCTCGAGGTGCTCCAGAGCCCCGGCGAGCATGGTGGCGGCCCGCCAACCACCCGGCACCGGACGGGACCACCCAGTTCTCCTGGTGCCATGGCGTGGTGGTGCCGGGACGCCCGTGTTCGGGGCACAACAAACGGCCAGCACACCCATGACAAGAGAAAGTGGGGGGGGGGGGGGGGGGGGGGGGGGGGAGACAATGATGAGCCACTCGCCTGGCGTTACTCCCCTCGGGCCTTCCGCAAGAAGCGCCCACCCACCATGCGGGTCGCACCCAGGGCCAGAAGAAGAGTCCGGGAAGGGGAAGAAGGCGGAGAGGGGAGCAGGCTCCAGCAGCCGGCAAGCACATGAACCGCGAAACAAACGTGCTGCGAAGGGCAGAGGCGGCCGGGAGTGCGTCAGCCGCGGGGACGTGCCGCGGATGGCCCCGCACTGACCTGGGAGATGACGTAGAAGGACCCGCAGTCCGTCGGGGCCAGCTGACGGTAGCAGATGTGCAGGCGGGAGCGGGTGATGGCGTAGAGACGCACCAGGTACACCTCGGGGCTTGCGGGGAACCTCAGCTGCCGCTGCTGCTCCCGCGAGCCCTGCGGAGGGGGCAGCGAGTCCGGGGGCAGGGCGGGCTCGCAGTCGCGGGGGGTGCAGTCCTCGCCGGGCTGCAGGTGGCTGGGGAGGACGGGGCTCCGGGCGGCGGCCGCGTCGAGGAAGGCGTTGGTCGCGGCGAGCAGCTCGGCCCCGACGGCCGCCCGGGTGGTCTCGTCGCCCAGGGCACCCGCTTGGTGGACCCGGGCCGCGTCGGGGCCGCCGGGGAGCTTCCAGACCAGCGCCAGGGAATGGTGGACGCGGTAGCCGGGCCTGAAGGGGCACAGGGGGGCCGCATCGGGCGATACGGTGTACACGGCCACGCCCGGCCCCAGGGTGTAGTCGGGGGCCGGCAGGGTCGGCGGCTGCACCCATTCGGCGCCACGGGCGCTTTGGCGCACCGAGAGGACGACCAGCAGCTTCCAGATGACCCCCAGTGGCGCCATCCCGCAGCCCCACGAGTCGCCCGCCCGCCAGGCGGCCAGGGAGCGGGGCACGTGGACCGGGTTGGGGTCCATCGACAGGCCCCCCCGGTGGTGATGGGCCCAGGCGGTCCCGGCCAGCTCGTGGAAATGGAGCAGCCGCCGCCTGCCAGGGGGAGCCAGCGGATGGTGGACGAAAGGCCAGGGCAAAAATGCATGGGACGGTCAAGTGCCATGGGACGGTCAAGTGCCATGGGACGGTCAAGTGCCAGGGGACGGCGGACGAGGGAGGCGTGCCGCCAGACCATCCCTTGTTGAGCCTGGTGGCGCCAAAGAGCAGATCGACCAGCGAGAGCCGGGTCACGATCCGGTTGAGGAGCACGTCGACGGGCAGCATGTCGAAGAGGCTGCCCAGCGTGGGGCACACATCCTCGCCGTCCCCGCCCCCGCCGCTGCCCCCGCCGCTGCCCCCGCCGCTGCCCCCCATGGAATCCGAGCTCACCGAGAGGCGGGTCAGCCCTTCAAATGGTGCCCCCCGAGATTGCTGGCCGGAGGTGGAGGAGGAAGGCGGCAGGGGGGCCGGCAGCAGGGCGGGCGGGACCATCAGCAGGCGCAGGTAGAGGACGGGCGGCGGAGGCGAATCCGCGGCGAGGCTGCCGACAGGCTTGGCGGCGGGTCCGACGAGGAGGGTGGGGCCCTTGCGGCCCTCGGCCCAGGCTGCCGGCAGAAGGGCCATCTCCACCGTGGAGAGCGCCTGCTTCCCCGGGGCGATCTCCAAGGCGACGGTCACCACGAGGCCCGCGGCGGCCCCAGCATCATCCGCGCAGGCGGCTTCGAAGCTGAGCCTGGCCCCCGAGACGACGGGCTGGCCCCTGTCGGGGAGAAGGACCAGCCCCAGGGTGCGCTGGCACCAGAGCAGGCTCGACTGCGGGTAGAGGCTCCCGGGCAGCCGTAGCCGAAAGACCGCAGGGCGCCCCAGGGTCGCCGTGAAATGGTGCATCCCTTTGAGGATAAAATGGTTGTCGATTGGAATCAGCGGATCTGCGGCCCCGGGGGCGAGTTCGACCCACTCAGGCTCGGGCTGCAGAAACTGGTCCCCGTGAGCCGCCAAGAACCCTTTGAACGAGGGACGCGTGCTGCTCGGGGCCCCAGCCACGTAGGCGATCCATTCAAGGGCGCTACCAAGTTGCCCATACGAGAGACGCCCATTTCCGAAGAGACGGCGATGAAAGGCGTGACACACCTCCACCGATCGCATCCCATTTGAAGAGAGAGCCTCAAGAGCATCGTGCTTGTGAAATGTGGTGACAAAAGCCATTTATAAACTGTCCTGAAAGGCCAGAGCCAGTGAGAAAAAGTGGCAATCGGGCAAATCGCGCGCCAAAACAACGGACGATCAATCCAACGGCCAATCGCTCACCCGCTGGGAAGCTTCGCCTTTCTTTTTTCGATCCTTTTCATCGCGAGATGAAGAAACCCGATTTCGCGGACGACCCGCAGAGTAAGGAGCCTCTCATTGAACCATCTCTTCCTACCCTGCCGACGGATGCGATTCCTGTTGTCGCCGAGATCGGGCGCTACCGCATTGAGGGAAGATGCTCTGGGAATTGGCACTGGTGGCTTTGCTTGGTCGAATCAAGCGCAGCTTTGGGTCTAGGATTGACAGTGCTCCTTCTATTTCTCTTCCTTCGGAACCCCCCCGTGACATCTTTTGATATCTATTGTCATGGCAACTTGCTCGACCGGGTGCAACGCGCGCATCTTTTCAACGACAGCAAGGTCTTTATTCATCTCGCAGCATGTCGATTAGTGGATGGGAGCCACTTTTGCTTCGTGTTCGGTTCATTCGACCTTCCCTCCATCCTTCTCTGTCCGCCCGATCGTGTCTCGCCCCCCAGCATTTTGTCGATATGCCCAGCAAGTACAAGCCTGTCGAGATCTTATCGGCATGGGACCGCGTCACAGCTGGCGGGGCCAAGGACCTCACCCCGGCGGAGATCCGGGCCTTCGTGACGGCCTACTTTGTCGAGCCCGGCTCTGAGGTGGTCACCAGCCTCCCGACCGACTGGAGCGAACACCCCGCCCTGTTCGACCGGCTCGCCGACCCGGCATTACAGGCCTTTGGCCAAGAGCTGAACGGGCGCTGGAAGCGGCTCCTGCGCCGGTTCGACCTGACCGAGTACCCCACCTCGAGCGCCGTGCCCCTGAGGCACCCCTTTGTCGTCCCCGGTCCGCAGCCCATGCGCAGACCCCCCACCCCTCGAGCACCATGCGTCTGCCCCGTTGCCTCACAGTGGCCTCCCACCTTCTCTCGGCCCGATTCCCTGCAGGGGGCCGCTTCCGGGAGGTCTACTACTGGTCTGCCCCCTCCCCCCATCCCCCAATCCGCGTTCCGGTGCTCCGACGAGCATGTCGGGCTCGCCTTGTCGCGCGCTCTCGGGCCATCGGAAACTCCGCGCTGACAATGCCCCACACACACACACACACAGGGACTCATACTGGATTGTGGACGGGCTGCTGCTGTGCGGGATGACGGACACGGTGCGGGACATCATCGCCAACATGCAGCAGCAGATCGATCACTTCGGCGGGTTCATCCCCAACGGGGCCCGCATCTACTACCGGGGGCCGCTCCCAGGCCCGCGCCCGCCCAGGCCCCAGGCCCCACGCCTCGCCATCATGGCCCCTCTGTTCTCACGCTTTTCTTCCGACCGCTGGCGCCGCACAGCCGCCCCTCTTCACGCAGATCGTGTGGCTCTACTACAACGCGACGGGCGACTTGGACCTCGTCCGGCAGGCCCTGCCCTACCTGGACCGCGAGGTCTGGCGGCTGAACCACCACCACCCACCACCCACCCCCACCCCCACCACCCACCCCCACCACCACCACCCACCCCCGCGGCGTCGACTCAGTTCTCACTTGACTCGTCCCCCTGTCTGCCTCCGTCTCGGACCCCCGTGCAGTACGCCTGGTGGATGAGCAAGCGCATCATCCCCTCCGCTGATGCGCGCTTCGCGGGCCTGAACCGGTTCAGTTCGGACCCCATCGACCACGCCACCTACGGGCCGCGCCCCGAGAGCTACGCCGAGGATCTGGTCACGGCGGCCGGCTCGGCGGCCCGCTACCAGCACCTGCAGGCGGGCGCCGAGTCGGGCTGGGACTTCAGCTCGCGTTGGTTCGTGCCCGCCACGGGGACCCTGCTCGACATCGCCACGGCCGACCTGGTGCCCGTCGACCTGAATGCCATCCTCTACCGCAACGAGCGCACCCTGGCCGCCCTCCACGGGCTGGCGGGATCCCCCCAGGCCACCGTACAGCAGTACCAGGACGCCGCCGCCAAGCGGGCCGCCCAGATCAAGGCCCTGCTGTGGCACCCCGACTCGGGCCGCTGGCACGACTACAACTGGGCCGCCGACCGGCCCATGGTGGGCAGCCTCTTCCCGAGCAGCTTCGCGCCCCTCTGGTGCGGCTTGGGGGTCGACCAGCAGTACACCCGCCAACAATGGGACGCCGCCGTGCCACAGTCGTTCCGCGAGAGCGCCGGCGGGGTGCCCACCTCGCTGCCCGACGTCCAGAGCGGCCAGCAGTGGGACTGGTCTGCCGCCCCCCCGGCCTCACTGCCCTCCGACCACCATCACCCCGGACCCGGTATTTTCTTTTGTGCAGGCCCAACGTCTGGGCGCCACTGCAGACCGTCATGCTCGAGGCTGCGCGGTCGGTGGGCGATGACGATTTCGCCCTGACCCTCGCCCAGCGGTGGGTGGACACGACCTACTGTGGATGGAATTGCACGGGCGCGGTCTTCGAAAAGTATTCCGCCAACGAAGTCGGCTCAGCGGGCCGCGGCGGTGAATATGAAGTCGTCCGAGACGGATTTGGCTGGACCAACGGCCTTGTCCTGCGAGCCATGGCTGATTACCCCGATCGTCTGAAGGCTCCAACAAAGTGCGCCTGTTGATCGGACGCCCCGGCTTTGAAGATAATAAACGAATACCATTTTTTTTTGTGTGTGTGTGTGCGTGTGCATGTCTTAAAATGGGTTCTCTTCCCGTGTATCGTGTCTCTTGATTGCGGTTCTCTTTGCGTTATGTTGTGAGGATTTTTTCCTTTTTTTTTTTTCACTGCGAGCAATGCAGAAAAAGAAAACCTGGAGAGACGACTCGGAAGTGACGCGAGTTGGGTCTGAGTCAGGGCCTCTTACCGCCGGTGATATCCCACTATGGAGACGACCCCTGCCGTGAACGAGGAGGTTCTTGCCAAGACCGTCCAGCGCTGCCGTGAGCGGGTTTGCTTTGATTTTCTCTCGGTTCTCTAAATTATCCGCCCTCCCCTCCCTGTCATCCCAACATTTCAGAACATTCTTCTGCCCACCTTCGCCCAGCTCCGTGACCCCACCCTCATCCCTCAGGTTTGAATTGCTTACGGGTTTCCACTTGAGTCCCACTTTTTTTCCCCCCCAGGGTGTTGTTGACGAGCTCCGCTCTGTTGGCCTCTGGGATCTGAACTCCCGCAACCTCTTCCGTATTACTTGGAAGAACGAACCCGTTGCCCGCGTCTGTCTTAGATTTCGATGCTATTTTTCGTTCTCATAATGTGTTTGATCGTTTAGGGTGGTGGGTTCGGTGAGGTCAACGCCCTCGAGATCCCTTCTGCCATTACTGGCATCAAGTCCAAGATTTTCATCCTCCTCGGCAAGTTCTTCCCCACTGGTGCACACAAGGTCCGTTTTTTCCTCGTTCCAGAGCCATCATGTCTGTTGTGTTTTTCTCTCGACTGGGCTATTAGGTTGGTGCCTGCTTCGGCCCTCTTGTTGACCGCCTGACCCGCGGTGCCTATGATCCCGATAAGCACAAGGCTCTGTGGCCCTCGACCGGTCTGTGTTCTGGCACACCTTGAACACACTAGACACCCGACCCACATCTTCCATTTTCATTCATTTTTTTGGAATATCATTTCTTTTATCCCAGGCAACTATTGCCGTGGTGGTGCCTTCAACTCCTGCCTGATGGGCTGCAAGCCCATTGCCGTCCTTCCCGCCGGCATGTCGAAGGAGCGTTTCGAGTGGCTGAAGTCCCTCGGCGCTGAGATTCACGCCACCCCCGGGTGCGAGTCCAACGTCAAGGAGGTCTTCGACAAGACCAAGGAGCTCGCCCGCACCCGCCCCGACGAAGTTGTTGTCCTGAACCAGTTCGAGGACTTCTCCAACCCCCTGTTCCACTACTCCGTCACCGGCCCCGCCATGGAGGAGGTCTTCCACAAGCGCACCCCCGCCGGCTCGCGCCTGTCGGGGATCTTCCTGACCCAGGGCTCCGCGGGCACCCTGGCCGCGGGTGAGTACCTGAAGGAGCACTACCCGGCCGTCAAGGTCGGCGCCGGTGAGGCCATGCAGTGCCCCACCCTCTTCGAGAACGGCTTCGGCGCCCACCGCATTGAGGGCATCGGCGACAAGCACGTCCCCTGGATCCACAACCTGCGCAACACCGACGTCGTCGCGGCCCTGGACGACGAGCAGTGCATGAGCATCATCCGGCTCTTCAACACCCCTGCCGGCCACGCCTGCCTGCTCTCCCACGGCGTCAGCCAGGAGGTCATCGACAAGCTGGCCCTGCTGGGCATCTCCGGTGTGGCCAACATGCTGGGCTGCATCAAGATGGCCAAGCTGTTCGAGTTCAACGAGCACGACGTCCTCTTCACCGTCGCCACCGATTCGATGGAGATGTACCAGTCCCGGCTGCAGGAGCTCGAGGCCGAGCACGGCCCCTACACCCCCGCCCAGGCCGAAATCGACTACCAGATGTACCTGGTGCACATCAACACCGAGTACACCAAGGAGTGCACCCACGCCGACCGGCGTCGCATGCACAACCTGAAGTACTTCACCTGGATCGAGCAGCAGGGCAAGACGCTCGAGGAGCTCAACGCCCAGTGGTACCAGGACGACTACTGGACCCAGCGCTGGCACCGTGCCGAGTCTGTCCCCCCCGATCCGCCAGCACGCGCTCATTTTTTGGCTTGTGCCCTTTCCTCTCCGCAGGGAGTACGACACCCGCATCCGGGCTTTCAACGCCCGGACCGGCCTCGATGCCCACTACCCCGCCCCCGCCAAGAAGCAGTAAGCCGCCCGTCACAGCCCTCGAAAAGACAAAGACAACAAGCATTCTGATCTTCACCGGTGTTGTTTATCTTGGGAGGGGGAGCGAGGGATCGTCCGAAGCGCCACGCGAGGGTCCCAGCGCATCTCCTCCATCCACCCGAGGCCTTCCAGAAACGCAAGGCCTCCTTCATACATCCGAGGGGTGGTGAGTTTTTGACTGCTCCGGCAGAAGCAGGCTCGGCGCACGTGAAATGGGTCTTCTGAGGTCTGCCGGTCGATGCCAACTCTCCCTTGTCGCGTCCTGCTCTTTCCTATGGAGGAACAAGCAGCAAACGACCTTCCAGCTCGGGAAGAAAAGCCACTTCTTTCAGTTTCGGGGGTATCAAAGATACTCTCTCAATTTGGTGCCGTTCACATCGATAGTGCGGTCCAACAATGCCTCGAGCAATATGCAGGCATGCTCGTTGATGATGTCGCGAAGTTGGCCGTGCGATTCGCCCAGCATCGACACTCCGAATCACTGGCTACATCTGACATTCGACTTGCCCTTGGTCTGGGTTTCCTCTCTGCTGTCTTGACCCATCCTCACACACTGGGTGGACAGATAAGTTGTGGGGTCTTTCTGTCGGCCGGGCCGGACCAACAGCACCATTTTTGCAGGACATGAGTTGTCATAGGGCACGAATCTCAGAAGTCACGGCTACTCGGTTTGCTCTCTCCAAGGACTCGATGTCCCCGAACCAATTGCTACAGCCACAACAACCACAACAACCACAACAACCACAACAACCACAACAACCACAACAACCACAACAACCACAACAACCACAACAACCACAACAACCACAACAACGTCCCGGGGGGCTGACATGAGATGACAGGGAACATCTCACGAATCTCTGCGATTTTGATCGGCTGCCCAGGACAGTTTCCGGGCGCGTCGGTGGGCTTGTCTTGCCTCCACCCATGGGCACAGGGGCAGGCCCGCCCTGCCCTGAGCCTCAGATGCTCCGGGATCCTGCCTCCAGAGGAGAAGGAGGAGTCAGCCCCGCTGCCTGGGTAACGCGAGGTTGAACCGTCGCTTTTTACAACCCCGCCGTGTTATTCTGACGTGAACCCAAAGAGGGCGCTATCGTCGTGCGGGACTCGCGGCTGGCGGCGGGGTGCTTGCCGGGGAAGGAGGGAGAGGAGAAACAGGGGGCGGGGTGGCAGTGGCGCCCACGAGCCCAATGAACCAGAAGACACGCTGCCCGCACGGGTCTTGGTCGTCGATCATGGCCAGCCCTGCACGGGGTCGGGGTTGGGTCGGGTCCCCAAAAAAGAACATCGTCAGGATCAGCCAACCGTCCCTTCGCCGGAAACACTTGAGAGAGGAGGAGGAGGGAGGAGGAGGAGGAGGAGGAGGAGGAGGAGGAGGAGGAGGAGGAGGAGGAGGAGGAGGAGGAGGAGGAGGAGGAGGAGGAGGAGGAGGAGGAGGAGGAGGAGGAGGAGGAGGAGGAGGAGGAGGAGGAGGAGGAGGAGGAGGAGGAGGAGGAGGAGGAGGAGGAGGAGGAGGAGGAGGAGGAGGAGGAGGAGGAGGAGGAGGAGGAGGAGGAGGAGGAGGAGGAGGAGGAGGAGAGGAGGAGGAGGAGGAGGAGGAGGAGGAGGAGGAGGAGGAGGAGGAGGAGGAGGAGGAGGAGGAGGAGGAGGAGGAGGAGGAGGAGGAGGAGGAGGAGGAGGAGGAGGAGGAGGAGGAGGAGGAGGAGGAGGAGGAGAGGAGGAGGAGGAGGAGGAGGAGGAGGAGGAGGAGGAGGAGGAGGAGGAGGAGAGGAGGAGGAGGAGGAGGGAGGAGGAGGAGGAGGAGGGGTGGGGGGGCGACCTTCCTGGAGGAACTTGTCCAAAATGCGCTGGACCCGGTCCTGGGTCCAGTGCAACTCCACTGCCAGGAAGTCGTGGGTGGTGCGGCCCCCTGCCCCCTGCAAGATAGCGGATGGATGGGTAATGTCACCACAGACTGAGAAGGGAAGTGGGAAGGAGATCGAGGCGAGGATGATACAGAAGGAGGAGAAGGGGAGGAGGCATCCATGGAGGGGTGGGAGCGACCTGTGCGACCCTGAGGACGTCGAGGTGGTCCGGGTTCAGCTCGACCGGCACCGACTGGATGATGGTGCGGCCGCCCACCCGGTGCAGATCGAATCCGCTCCCCAATGTGCGCAGCTGTGACTCATTGTCAACGAGGAGGTATCACAGAGGCGGCAGACTTTTCGGAGGGCCCGTTCGATATCATCCTCTGCGATCTGTTGGGCACGACTTCCTCTCATGACAGTGAGCAAGCGAATGAGCTCTGACATGTCGATGAGCCCGCCATTTTGGGCCTTGGTGCTGAGACAAACGTCGATGATCTGAACGCCAAGTTCGTAATAGAAATCACCCACTCCCAGTGCCTGAGCCCAGAAACCCTTCGAGCTTGCCAATGGATCCACGCCAACTTTGCTGCAAAGCTGCTGGAACTGCGCGCGGAAGGAGGGATTCCGGTTGATCATCGTTCGATGTTTCTTGGCGAACTCTTCGAGGGCCAACTTGAAGGTGCCCAGGTGTTGCGTGATGGCCTGTATCTGCGACTGAGCAATGACTTCCCCCTGTTTCTTGAAGGTGCTGTCGAGAGTCTGCCGCTGTTGGAAGGCGCCTATACCAACTCCACGTCTGATCATGTGGTGGTGCCAGGGGGATAGAGGCAGATGCCAGGACGACACCCGAAACCCACTGCACCCTAACTCACGACATCCTAACCCACAATCGGACCCATGACAGGGGTTCCAGCGATTCCGAACTGGGGGGTCGGATCCCCGAGGGGAGTGCCCAGAGGATTTTCCGACTTGGCGCGTCGGTCTAGGGGCACGGGGGTGGGGGGGGTCGTGCTCGGAGAGCGACATCATCTGGACAGAGCGGCCAGCGTGCCCTCATCCCGGGTCGGCGCCGATGTGCTCCAGAAAATCAAAGTCGTCGTCGACGGTTGGTCGTGCCGACCTGCTCAGCCGAGGCCCGCGTTGACGGATGCTGGGCGGTGGTTGCGGCCCGGCCGAGGCGCCCGGGGCGGGGTCCGCGTCACCACGGTCGGCGGGTCCCTCCGGCTGCCCGGCGGTCCGGGTGGCGGGGGGCGGGGGCACCAGCGCCGACACCGACGCCTGGATGGGACCGGAGTGGGCCGCGCTGGCGGAGGCTCCGGAGGGCTCCTGTTGGTCGACGGTGGCGATGGCCCACTCGCGGTTTTGCACCTCGGCCAGCAAGCGGGCGTATTCCTTGGCCACCCGGGGGAAGCCCATCCCGGCCTCTTGGTA
Organism: Paratrimastix pyriformis; assembly: GCA_027972325.1. Lineage (NCBI taxonomy): Eukaryota > Preaxostyla > Paratrimastigidae > Paratrimastix > Paratrimastix pyriformis. The sequence continues at coordinate 25,797 of JAPMOS010000033.1, read as the reverse complement.
GGCCTGCCGACAGGGAAGCCCCCGACCCAGGCGATGATGTCTTGTGTTGGGGTGGAAGACTGCCGTCGAAGGGGCAAGAGCAGGAGGCAGGGGCAGGCCTTGAGTTCCTGCTGGGCCCGCGCGGCCTCGGCCTGGGTGCGGGCCTGCTGGTTCTCGAGGTGCTGGCGGATGGTCCCCAGGGCACGCAGGGCCTGAGGGGTGTAGCACTGCACCAGGTAGCGGCTTTCCAGCGACCTTCCCTCGCAGCCCCGTGGACGAGGCCAGCGGGATCCATCAGCAGGCTGGGAGCAGGCTGGGAGCAGGCTGGGAGCAGGCTGGGAGCAGGCTGGGAGCAGGCTGGGAGCAGGCTGGGAGCAGGCTGGGAGCAGGCTGGGAGCAGGCTGGGAGCAGGCTGGGAGCAGGCTGGAGCAAGAGCAAGAGCAGGAGCAGGAGCAGGAGCAGGAGCAGGAGCAGGAGCAGGAGCAGGAGCAGGAGCAGGAGCAGGAGCAGGAGCAGGAGCAGGAGCAGGAGCAGGAGCAGGAGCAGGAGCAGGAGCAGGAGCAGGAGCAGGAGCAGGAGCAGGAGCAGGGCGGACCGGAGCTTGCGATCCATGGTGCGGCACCGCTGTATCAAAAACCGCATCAGGGTCTGCACCGCCCCCAAAAAACACTCCGTGTCAAAGGACGTGCAGGAGCTGGCGGAGCGGGCAGGCAGGAGCGGGCAGGCAGGAGGCAAGCAGGAGCGGGCAGGCAGGAGCTGGAAGGCAGGAGCTGGCAGGCAGGAGCTGGAAGGCAGGAGCTGGCAGGCAGGAGCTGGCAGGAGCTGGAAGGCAGGAGCGGTCGGGGGGGGGGGGGGGGGGGGGGGGGGGGGGGGGGGGATTCGGCAAGTTCGATCACCAAGCGACCTTGAAGTGCGTATAGAAGCGCGCGAGCTTGCAGTCGCGCACGAGGGCTGCTGTCGCTTCGAGAATTTGTAATTGACACTACGGCCACAGCCGCGTCCCGGAGAGCCGAAGGGAACACGGCGAGGAAAGGTGAGCCAACGGCACAATGGTGAGATCCCCCCTGGTCGAACAAGCAGGCGGACCCGATACTGTTCCCACTCCTTGTCCTCGGCCTGCTCGGCCTGGGCGGCGGCGGCTTGGTCGAGGCGGCGCACCTTCTCGCAGAGGGCCCCGATCGTCTGGAGCAGGTCCTCGCGGCAGCCGTCTTGCTGGGGCTGCTCTTTGGCGGGGAGCTCCACTTCGCGCGATTGCTGCGGTCCGGTCGGCCGCCCATTGGGTGGTGGAGGCGTCAGGGCGGCGGGCGACGAGAGGGTGCGGGCGAAGAGCATGACGTCCTCACAGAGACGGCGAAGACGGCTTTCAATGCCCGGCCCCACGCACAGCTGGGTGGCCCTCAAGCGGCCCCGGAGGGGCTCCCCCTCCCCAGCCAACCCGAGTACGTGGGGGGCGCAGAGCCCCAGCAGGGTGCCGCCCCGTTCCAGGGGGCGAAGTTGCAGTGGCGGTCGGGCGGCAGGAACTTGTTTTTCTGGTATCAGTGGCGGCATTTCTTCATCGACATCATCTGGAGCATCCTCTTCGGTAGAAGGCTCGCGAATAGGCCCCAGATAATTCGAGGCTTCGATGATGTTAAGGTGGCTTCGAACTTCAGCAGAGAGCTAAGTTCGTTTACAGAATTTCAGATCAATGTGTATCGAACCAGCAGCAGATTCAGACCTTGAGATCGAGATTCTGGCTCAGAGTTGACATGTCCGTACTGATCTGCGCGGTCAATGATTCCTTGAGCATGGAATATAGCAGGCAATACTGGAAAAAGCGTTTTTGGCTTTTCTTGTACGCTTCTTCAGCATCAGCGAGCGGTTGCTCTTGCTTCACTCCTTCGGACACGTTTGAAAACAAGATCAGTTAGAAAGATAGTCGAAAATTCCCGTTGGTTATGGGGGTCGAGGACGACGATTCAGGCGGCGCTGTTGTGCCCTCTCAGCATTGCCCACATTTATCTCGACTCAATTTGGATCCGAACCTTCTTCAATGGAATATGCCATGCCAGAGATGCGGCTCGCATTCAGAAAATTGGACATGTTTGGGATGCTACTCCTCCTTTTGCAGCCGTTATGTTTCCGGACATTTCCTCGAGCATTCACATGACCAATCTCTTGATGGTATGCACGCTATCGGTATTTCATCGTCCGATCTGAGTGTTTGGTGTCATTCTTGCCAATCCTATATTAAACATGCGACCCTCCTTCCTATCCTCTGTCGAGCGGAACGCCTCAAGTTTGGTGGTAATCTTGGTGCTCCAGTCGTGTCTGGACAACCCATCCGCACGGCAGTCATCCTGCAGTATCTGGAAGCCGACGCACACGCCCACCCCACTTCGCGCCGCCGTTTGGAGGGACCTGCCCGAGTGTATCCGATTTGCCCATTTCTCGATGCTCATAGCACTGCACTCTCAGAATGTCTCTGCCTGCCTTCGGTGGAGGCCGTGCCCGCCGACCTAGAGGGGTTGCATAGCCCCGCCTATGTTTCGGCCCTCGTCGCTGGCCGCCTTCTGCCCGAGCAGGAACGGTGCGGGCCGGCCGATGTATATCTGACCCCGGCCTCCGGACGGGTTGCCCTTCAAGCAGCCGGGAGTTGCGCTGCCCTGGGCCGCCTGATCGCGCGCAGCGCCGCCTCGACCGAAGGGTCGCCAGCCGCTGTGCGGAACGGGTTCGCGCTGGTGCGTCCGCCCGGCCACCATGCCGAGGCCGATCGGGCGGTTGGGTTCTGCCTTCTCAACAATGTGGCCGTGGCCGTTCGGGCCATCCAAGACGAGCTGCGCAGATGCCACCCGACCGGGATCTCCGGGACCTCAGCAGACGGCACCGCGCGCGTGCTGGTTGTGGACTGGGATCTGCACCACGGCAACGGAATCCAGCGGATGTTCTACGAGGACCCGTCGGTTCTGTACATCTCGGTGCACCGATACGAGCATGCCCCCGGACTTTTTTACTCGGCCGAGGGTGCGCTCGACAGGCGCGGTGCGGGGCCTGGGCTGGGTTTCAACGTCAACGTTCCGCTGCCTTACCCGCGCAGTGACCCGCGCCGCGGCTACTGCGATGCCGACTACCGGTACATCTTCCAGCGAGTCGTGTTGCCCCTCGGGCGGGCGTACCGCCCCGCCGCCGTCGTGGTTGCTTGCGGGTTCGACGCGGCCGAGGGCGACCCGACCGCCCGGGACGACGACATCCCCTCCGATGATCCGGGCGCCCGACCGGCCGCACAGAAAAAGTCGCTGTTCCACCTGACCCCTCGCCTCTACGGGGAGCTCACCCGGACCTTGATGGCCGGAATCCCCTCTGCCCAAGGCCGCCTCTTGGCGGTTCTGGAGGGCGGCTATCAGGGAGAGGCCAACGCTCTGTGCGCCAATCAGGTTCTGATGTCGCTGGTCCACCCCGAAGAGGGCGACAGCCCAGCCTCCTCGGAAGCACCGCTCTTGGAGACGACCTCCCTTGTTGGGCAAGTGCTCGCCCTTGGATGGTTGTTTTCATGAGGGGACGTCGCCGGCGGGGGAAAGCCAATACGGATGTTGTTCTGCTCGAAAACCCTCCGAGATGCTGGGGGAAACGTTCGGCGGTGAATGACGGTGCATTGCTAACCGCATGTCTTCGACCGTGGCAAAAACCAAGGAACAAAACCGCGGCCTTCATGCAACTCAAGGCAAGTGGCGCGCCCTTTGCCCCCGGCCGGGTGGGGGCCGCCGGCACGAGGCCCGGGAAGCGATATCTCGAGGGAGGAACATGAGCAGGTGAGAGCACCCGTCCGCCTGAAGGTGAATGGCTCACCGAACCCCCCTTATTACACCGGTATTTCCCTCCTGTCACCGTGTCTGGTCACAGTCCCGAGAGGGAAGCGTCCCGCTGCTCCTGCCGTCAGTGGTCAGGGTTAGGGACTTGGTACACACTTCCGGCCCGGAGGGCCACGGGACCGATCAGCCGAACGGACGAGACGAGGCACCCCAGCCATGTTCCTGTGGTCCCTGCTCCGAAACGGGAAGGGAGGCATGCTCTCAGCCGTTGGAAGCGGCGTGCGGCAGCGCTGCGGCCGTCATGGGTCAGGCGGCGGCGCGGCAGGGCCAGCCAGGACCATCGCTCCCGCATGAGCGTCAGCGACGACGCGAGGGGCCCACGCAGGAAGATCGCCCAGCCGGTGGGCTTGGCTGGCCCGGGGTGCGGTTGGGGGGTGCCGGCTGATGATCGGGCCCAAAGAGAAAGACGCCAGGAGTCCGGGCGGGGCGCCGGCTCACTTTTTGGGGCGCCTGCTGGCGGCCTTCTTCTGCATGCGCCGGGGCACCGAGACGGTCGGGTCGGGCTGCGGCTCCTGCTGCTGGTCGGCCGCCTTGTCCTGTTGGCGGCTGCGCTTGCGGGCGCCCCGGGCCCGGGATCGGGTCTTACGGGCCTCCGCGATGGCCCGCAGGCGTTCCTCCACCCTATGCCGTGGCCGAGAGAAGGGGCCCATCATCAGTGGGGAAAGAGCAACCGGGGCCGAGGAGATGGGAAAGAAGAGGGACAAGGGCGGAGGCCGAGGAGAAAGGGGCCGGGGGCGGGGGCGGGGGGCCAGACCTGAAGAAGCTGTTGGCGTTGGCGTCGATCTTGCGCTGCAGGAAGCTCAGCGCAGCCATGTTGAAGCCCATCGTGTCCTGGCCGGGCAAGGATCGCATACGGGCATTGCAGTGAGCGTGATCGAGGAGAGCATCGCGGGCGGACCTTTTCGCGACGGAGGAGAGCCGGCGCGGCCTGGGCGAGGCGCTCCATGGTTTCGCGGAGGGGTGCGCTGTTGGTGGTGGCGAGCTGGGCTTGGTGGAGGCTCAGCAGGTGCATCAGCGACCGGTGCACAAGCTCCACCTCGAGGCCCTAACCCACCAGGCACCCCGCAGAACGACGATGAAGGCCCCAGGCGAGGGCAGACCGAGGAGGACATGGAGGAAGGGCGGGCTGGTGGCGACCTCCTGGAGCCAGGTGGCCACGTAGGGCAGCAGCCGGGCCACCGAGGCGAAGGGGAGCACCGAGAGGACGTTCTCCAGGGTCGACGCGGGCACTGGCCAGCCACAACCACAGGCCGGTGGTCACACAGGCGGAGCAACCATGAGCGGCAAGGCCCCAGGGACCGATTGGCCCGCCTCGGGAAGGGCGCATGAGACGGACCTTGTTTGAGGGAGCGGAGGACATAGCGAGCCGGGCTCAGGCCCAGCAGCAACGGGTTGGGGGAAGGGGCCAGGCCGGCCTTGCGGGCGTCATCGAGGGCCTCCGTCTCCGCGTCGGCCGTGACGAGAGCCTCCATCAGGTCCTCCCCGGCCCGCACCGACTCGGCGGTGGCCTTCGCGATGGCCTTGTCCTGTGCGGCGCGAGAGGGCCGAGGCGAAGGGGCGGTGGATGTGGAAAGGGCGGTGGATGTGGAGGCGAAAGGGCGGTGGATGTGGAGGCGGTGATCGCTACCGGGGTTGGAGGGCGGCGGGGGCGGACGTCTTGGTGGAAGGTGACGGCCTGCTCGTCGAGGGCCTGCTCGAGGCGCGCCTCCCGGTCCTCGCCCGCGAAGAGCTGCTCGTCGGTCCGTTTCCACAGGCGCACCGTCCGGTCGAGGGAACTCGAGATGAGATGCGCTGCACGGGCCGCCCATACCCACCGACGATCGAGAGAGCAGAGGAAAAGGAGGCGGCGCCATGAGCGAGGAAGACGCGGCGGGCCCATGAGTGCTGCGGACCGCCATCGGAGGTGATCGCCAGGGCGCACACTTCGGCGTGGTGGCCCTCGAGGGCAGCCACCTCCTCGAAGCGGTCCCCGTCCCAGTACTTGACGAGCCGGTCCTTGCCGGCCGAGAAGAAGTAGTGCGTCTCGGGCACGAAGCGCACCGCCGTGACGGCCTCCTCGTGGGCGAACAGCGACCGGTGGCAGTTGCCGAAGTCGAGGCCCCAGATACGCACATTCTTATCGGCGCTGCCCGAGACGAGGAGGGCGCCGTCCGAGGAGCAGTCCAGCGCCAGGACGGGCATCTTGTGGCCGTACATGGACATGGCGAACTTGAGCGTGTCCTCGAAGAACACCTGCCCGCACCGACCCGCACCGACCCGCACGGACCCGCACGGACCCGCACGGACCCGCACGGACCCGCACGGACCCGCACGGACCCGCACGGACCCGCACGGACCCGCACGGACCCGCATCCGAGGATCGAGGGAGTGGTATGAATGAACCGTGAGTTTGCGGCCGGGTGGGTGGGGTGCCGCGGCAGGGTGGGGCGATCGGGGACCTGGATGGTCGAGTCGAGCAGGCCCGCGCAGATGTGCCGCATGTTGGGCGTGTACGCGAGGCAGAGGACGTCGTCGTTGAGCTTGAGGGTGCGCGTGTGTACCATCGAGAGCCGCTTGGGAGCTGGCGCGGCCCCATCGGCGGGGGCCGGGGCCGCATCGGGCTGCCCCTCGGGCTGGTCGTCCGAAGGCTGAGCCGCGGGGGGCGCCGAGATCAGCTCAAAGTCCCAGAAGCGCACCTCGTGGTCGCCACCGCCGGACATCATCCCGCGCCCATCGGGGCGGATGGCCAGCGCCCACACCTGCGGGTCGGAAGTCCCACGGACCGTCCACGAGCACACAAGGCCGCAAAAGCCGATGGGCACAAGAACGGCAGAGACAGAGGGCGGGGCGAGGGGCGAGGGTCGCGACGAGGAGCTGGAAGAAGAAGCAAGCGGATACGCAGGAGAAGCACCGGCCAGGCGGGGACGGACGGGGCCCTGGTGCGCCTTGACAGCCTCGAGGAGCACCGCAGCGGCGACATCCCACAGCTCGAGGACGCCCGACTTGGTGCCCAGCACCAGGTACCGGTTGCCGGGCACGAAGCACACGCTCAGTCCATAGCTGGGGGCGCCAGTGGCGGGCACAGAAAAGGCAAAGACAAAGACAAAGGTAACGGAGGGTGCAGTAAAGGCGGCAGGGCGTAGGTGGGGATGGGGAGGAGCGGGAACAGGAGCGGGAACAGGAGCGGGAACAGGAACAGGAACAGGAACAGGAACAGGAACAGGAACAGGAACGGGAGGGGGCGCAGGAGGCGTTCCGATCAGACCCTGTGGCGAGGGTCCGAAGGCACCGGTGGGTTTGGGTGTTCCACACCTTGGTCGACCCGGCGCTTGAGGTGGCCACCATCGCTGGAGGGCGGGAAGAAGAAAAGGGAGGAGAGGGGCCTTCATTGGTCAGTGCGTGGCGTGGCCACCTGACACCCAGCCCAAGTGCCTGCAGCAAGCGGGGAGAGCGGGCGGAGGGTGGGCGGGGCGGGGCGAAGCAGGGACCCGAGTCCGTGGAGAGGGCCAGGGCGCGGATGCCGGTGCGATGGCCGGGGTCCTCGATGCGGGCCGCCAGCACGGGCTCGCCCATCCCGGCCAGGGTGGCGCTCCCCGTGGCGGCAAGCTGGGCCCGAACGGCCTCGGGCAGAGCGGCCGAGGGGGCGGCGGTTCCTTCGGGACCTGAGGATGCGGCCCCCGAAACGGGCAGCGAGAGACGATACGTCTCGATGCTGTTGTTGTGCAGGGCGGCCAGCACCTCGATGGTGTGCTGGGCGGGGCTGGTGGCCCGGACGTCCATGGCGGCGATCTTGGCGGAGCACTTCAACAGGCCCACCGAGTAGAACCGGTCCGAGGCGATCACTTCCACCTGCACCGTCGCCATCCGGAGCCACCAGGGCCAGCCGTCGGCCCGAGCATCGTGAGAAAGGGCCATCCGGGAAGGCGCCACGCACGCATTGACAGGCGGCGGGGTGGGTGGCTGGGAGCGGAGCGGGGTGGAGACCTTCGTCTCGCACTGTCGGGTGCGCTTCTGGCCGGGCTGGGTCTGCTTGGCCTCTCGAGAGCGCTTCTGGCCGAGGGTTGCCTCGGGGCCATCCGGCTGAGGCTCGGTCTCGCTCGGAGCATCGTCCCCCTCGCCATCGGCCGTCCCCTCGTCGTCCGCACCCTTTTGCTGCTGGCGCCGCTGGCGCCTCCGGGCGTGGCGCACGGCCTCCGCATCACTGCGCACCCGAAACACCTGCGTGGGTGGGAGAGGCGCGGAGGGGGTGAGGACAGCAAGAAACCCCATGTTGCGGAGGATGGCGCGATGTGGGCCCTGTGAGTCGGGCGATGGGAGCCGCCACCACGAACGGACCTCAACCGAGACGCCCTTGCCCTGGCAAAGAAGCCACATGGCAGGGGCGCGGCTCTCGGGGGCCGGTGTGGGGGCACCTTCGGGACCGGCAGGGAGCGGCCCCTCCACGAACCGCACAGCGCCAGCCCGCTCCGTGTCGCGTCTGCTGAGCGAGCCCTCGTAATGCGCCAGGGGCAGGAAGCTGCCCGGCTCAGCGGTGCTGGCGGCCAGGAAGGCCGCCGTGCCCACATCCTCTCCGCTCGGCTCGGCCGGGGCAGCGGGCTGGTGGCCGGCGGCCGGGTCGGGGGCGGGGCCGGTCAGCTTGGTCCGGTTTTCGCGCTGCTGGCGAAGGGCCAACTCGTAGTGGCGCTCCTCCTCGCTGAACGGGGCCCGGTCCAGACGCCAGACGCGCATCTCGGCGTCGGCGCTGCCCGTCACCAGAAAGCCCTCGCGCTCGTCCACGGCGATGGACCAGACCTGCCCGCCACAGTAGGTGCCAGATGAACGCGGAGGGGAGAACGAGACGGACCTCACCGGTGTGCCCAACGAGGGTCTGCAGGCAATGCTGCGTGTCCAGGTCCCAAACCTTGACCAACGTGTCCTACAGGTGGCCAGAAAGAGAGAAAAAGGTGGGGGCAGGGGCGGGGGCGGGCGGGTGAGGAAACTCCAGAATGACGTCGAGGGGGACCTTTGAGGACGAAATCAAGGCATTGTAGCGGCCCACGAAGGCGAGATCGGTCACGGCATCCGTGTGGCCACGCAGCCTGGAGGGACATGGGAGATGGGACCCGATGAGGCGACACAGAGGAACACGGGTGGCCAAGGAGCGGACCGGCACTGGCCTGCCTCGGAGAGGACGTCCCAGACGATGATGTCCGTATCGGCGCCGCCCGAGGCAAGCAGGTTCCCCGCGCTGACCGGTGGATGCCAAGTCGGGGGGGAGGAGGGGGGGGGGGGGGGGGAACAAAAGGGCGAGCGGTGTGGAAGGAGCCCAGGGAGACAAAGACCTGTTGTAACGGAGGACGGTCACAGCACGCCGGTGCCCCTGCAATACGATTGCCGAAGGAACAGTGAGAGTGGCCCCGGACTCGCGCTCTTCTTCGCCCTCTTCCAAGGTGGTCCGGCTGTCGTAGATCCGAATCGAACCATCGGAGAAGCTGTCCGGGGGCGTTGAATCAGGGGATGCGAAACGCGCGAGAAGGACAGACCCGACCGCAAAGTGGGTCCCGTTGGGAGAACGGGCCAACGAGGTCACATCGATGCCGGACTTTCCCCGAAAAATTTTCGTCTGGTTGGAAAATGGCCGACTTCCGGGTGCGAAGTGATGAAGGACACACAGACCAGGAGCCCCGGCCGAATATTCCACATGGCAGCGTTCTCAAGGGCTGGGACTACTGCCATCTTGCCGCTTTTATCAAAGACAGCAGAATGGGCAGCATTTGCCGAAGAAACGATCCCAAAGGACGCCTCCTGTGCGTATTTTAAATAGGCCTTGACCATAGCAGCAGTGGTCTGCCGAACAGAAAATAAAAGATCTGGTTGACCTCGGCGAGCCTGGTTAAAGCCAGCAGTTTTTTTTCTCGTGGTGATGGAACCCGATTTGGTCGTCAACAAACGTCCAGATGACGCGGTGTCCATCTCTGAACCGCTACAAGGAGTCCCAAGCACTTTGGTTGGCCCAGAAGTCACTCTTTCCACCGTCCTCCTGCCTGCCGATTCGACGTTGGCGGGGACCCAGGCGGCGGCTTCTCCGACTGTCACTCAAATACCTACACAGGCCGTCACTACACCTCCCGTCACTGTCGTTCCGGCGAATCTCGATACATCTCGTCTGGGTTCTGCCCCGCTCTGCACGCCGCCCCTCATCGACTCGTTTAGAATGTTACTGTTCTGTCTGTGGGAATGGTGACTCATGGGAGGATAATCCCATCTGCATTTGTGATGGCTGCTACGTCTGTTCTCCCCCGGTGATCCTTCTTCACTCGTTTCCAGTTTGCCACTCATGCCTCCTGCTACGGGATCACTAAGGAAGAGATCGATGCGCCAACTTGGTTGTGCCGCTCCTGTAAGATGGTCTGTTCTCGCCCCGCGGTTCTTGTGGGAGTGAGCCGACGGTTCGTCGGCTCACTCGGGACCCGTGGGGGCGCCAGCACCTCGGGGGCGGGGACGCAGCATGATGACCGATCGTTTGGAGGATCGGGACGACAAAGTGGCCCTTTTTCAATTCGGTGCGTGAAGAGACCGTCATATGTTCAACGGCCCGGAGGGCGGGACGGATGGGTCGGGACGGGACAGCGGACCGACGCACCGGTGGCGGGAAGTCGCACATATTAACGTGCACGACAACCATCGAGTTCTTTGAACAGCCTTTGCTGAAGCACGCACGCTCCGCACGTTTGCACCCTCCTCGCACGCACCCTCCTCGCACGCACCCTCACTCAGCACCTCACGCGCGCCTTCACATGTGATGCGCGCAGGCAATCCCCAAGGTCCTCCCGAGCGGGGAGCCCAACCCCGAATTGCGGTGCAAGGTGTGCCACCGATGGGGCGGGATGCTCATGTCGTGCGCAGGGGGCGGCTGGATCCACAAGTGCTGCGCCATTTTCATCCCGGACGTCCGTCCCACGCACCCCTCGTCCTCCCATCCTCTCGCCCCCCCATGCACCCATCGCCCCGCATCACCTCGGCTCTCTTCCGCAGATTTTCGTCAAGGACGAGGTCGCAGACATCACGGCCGTCAAGAAAGCTCGCCGGACTTTGGTCTGTCGACCCAGGAGGCCCTGCCTGCCTTGGGCTGACGCATCGGCCCCTGCCTGCGCAGAAATGTTGCATCTGCCACGAACGGAACGGCGGCGCCTGCGTCCAGTGCCACGCCGACCACTGCTACGCCTCGTTCCACGTGTGGTGCGCCATCGACCGGCACCTCTTCACCGAAGTGCTGCCCTACCCTGATGATACGATCGAGTTCTTCAACGCGGTCTATTGCGACGTCCACGAGCAGGTCTGATGGGCCTTCTCTTCGGGTCAGGAGGGGGGGGGGGGTGGGGGCTTCATTGGCTCACCTCGGACCGGGCCCTCCTTTGGCTCGCCGTTCTGCTTCGGCGATGGGCCTGCCCTGTGGGGCGGCAGGCGATGAAGGCCCGGACCGACGCCCAGAAGTACCCCTACATGACCCAAGGCTGCCTCGCCGTGGCGCTGGCCAAGTCGTCCTGCTGCCCTCGGAACGCCACCGAGTTGTGGAGCCGCAAGGAGGAGCTCCACAAGCAGGGCGTCACCTTCCCGCGGCCCGCTCCCGATGGCGGGGCTGTTGCCGCTGCCGCGGAGGCGGAGCCCGAGAAGAAGAAGAGGGGCAGGCGCAAGAAGGCCCACGTCACCGATGAGGAGCAGGCGGTTGAGCAGGCTCCCGCCGCTTCCCTCCAGGAAGGGGGGCCCACCGCCTCCGCCAGCCCCACCCCCGTGGCTGCCACGGGGCGCCCGGGCCGAAAGTCAAGCGCTGCGCGGCCGGCATCGGGGAGCGAGAGCGTCACGGGCACGAGCGAGCCGGGCCAGGCAGACGGGAGCGAGATGGACGAGGAGTTCGACGAACCCGAGGAAGACGACGAGGACGAATTCAACGAGGAGGACGAGGACGACGAAGGGACGAGGAGAAAACCCTCCCGTCGGCGCGGCCACAAGAAGCCCCGCATCCGGGCCGAGCCCAAGGCCAAACCAGAGGACAAGCCCGAGGACCCAGCCGCCAAGCCGGCCCGCCGCCGGCCCAGGAAGAAGAAGGACGACCCGAAGGAGGCCCATCCGAAGGAGGCCACTGGCTCCGAACAAGGCGTCGCCCCCGCAGCCACAGCAGCTGCTCCCTCGCCCTCTTCCCAGGCGGCGCCATCGTCCGCGCCCACCGACGGGGCGGCTGCGAAGCGGCTGCGGGTCGAAGACGACGACAACGACGCCGACAATGGCGGAACCGGCAAGGCCGAGCCTGCCACCGCCCCCAAGGCCAAGCCCAAGGCCAAGCCAAGGGGGGCCCGCAAGGCCGCTGCCCATCCCCCGCCCCAAACGCCTCGTCCCGAGCAACCCCTGTTGCCCTTGGCGGCCACCACGACATCCCCCTTCCACGCCCTGCCGGCCCCGGCCCCCTCTTCCTCGGGGACCCTTTCCCCGGGCCTGCGGACACCCGGTCAAGGGACCTATACGCACGCCTTGCTCCCGCCCACGGTGAGCCTGCTCCCCTCGACCCTCACTGCAGTCCCTCCCATGGGCCTGTCCCCCGCGCCCCCCCCGATGGGCATGTCCCCCGGGATGCCGATGGGCATGTCCCCCGCGCCCCCCCCGATGGGCATGTCCCCCGGGATGCCGATGGGCGCCGTGCCCATGCAGATGTCCATCTACCAGATGGCTCAGGCGCCCCAGGGCGCCCAGCTCTACGAGAGCCTCCGCCAGCAGGCCTACTCCATGTCCATGAGCCCAGCCGCACCTCAGCCCCAGCCACAGCAGCTGCCGCCCCAGATGATCTTCGGCTACTCGGTCCAATAACGCGCTCTTGTCGTGAAGCGCTTCCCTCGGAGGGTGTACAACAGGAACTTGTTCATTTACAAACGGGGGCTGGCCCTCTCAGTCCCGGTCTCGGGTCGGGGTGCCGCAGGCTCTTGGGCAACTTGCAGTGATGGAGCCGCATCTCGCGGAACGCTTTGAAGCATCGCCGCCAAGGGCTGCAAGAAATGGGGCAGATGTGTGGGTGTGGGTGTGGGTGGGGGTGGGGGTGGGGGTGGGGGTGGGGGCGTGGGTGTGGGCGTGGGAGGGGCCGAGGACAAGTCCGGGATGGGCCGAGTGCGCCACTGCACGGACAGGCGCTGACACGGGCACGCCACCAGGTTTCATGTCACTTGGGGCATCCCGTCAGCAGACACGCAAATGGGAGACACGAAGCATGCGCCATCACCCACCGGGCGGACCCGTCGTTTGAAATCGGTGCACGCATCGAGGAGGGCCCGCCCCTTGGGGGAGCGCAAGAGGGCGTCCCACGCCACGGGGTACCTGGCCAGGGGCGCCCCCACCCCACGGGCAGCGGCCGTCCCCCCGACCGGACTGGCAGCCATTGGCTCCAGTAGAGCCGAAACCTCGGCAGCGGACAGCCGGTTGGTCTCGACCAGAAGCTCCACCGTCCGCCGATAGGCCAACTGCACCGAGCCAGGCAGGGCACGGATGAGGTCGATATGACCGGAGAGAGGAGGCTGTCCAATGGCCTCCCGCGTGATCGAAGAGGGGGCGGGTGCGGACCATGACACACTCGGGCAGGGGCGGCGCGTAGTCCTGAGCGGGGGCGGGGATCATGCTCGCCAGGGGGCAGACCAGCTGCCGCCGGAGGATGGATGACATGAGCCAACAGCACCAAGCAGGCAGGGGCCACACCAAGCAGGCAGGGGCCACACCAAGCAGGCAGGGGCCGCAGGAGGCGCCAGACCTCGAGGAGCTTGTTGGCGGGGATGCTGTCGGCATGTTCGTCGCCCCGATCGGCGGGACACAGGACAGGATACGCCCGTGCCCGGAAGGCCTTTCGGAATCCCTCACGTGCCTGAAAGGGCCGGTGAGACCCAGAGGGATGGGCTGGTGCAAGGGGGGACGTGGCGGGGCAGCCGTGACCGACCTTTTCATCGATCGCCAGAGCCCTCAGGATCGCTCCCGCGGGGGCCCGGTAGCGGCACTGTAGGGGCGGCATGCTCAGTGCGGCGGCGGGGGCAGGCGCAGGGCTGACCACCTCGGGGCTCTTCGTCGCGGGAAGCGGGGTCCCGCCCCGTGTTGGTCTGGAGCCTGCTGCCCACGAGATGATGTGCATGATGGTCGTGTGGGGTGAGGGACGCGGCGGACCTGTTCCGGGGGTGGCCCCCTTGGCCGGCAAGCCCTTAGCACTCGGCGAGCGGGCAACCGGCTCGGCCTCCACTGCCGGTGGCTCCTCGACGGCCGGCGGTTGGGTTGGGGCAGGGGCGGCAGGGGCAGCAGGCGCCAAGCTGGGCACCTTGAAGAGTTCTGCACCATCGCGGGGCAGGGGCCAATCACGGATCCGTCAGCCCGGGAAGCAGCCCCTCCCGCCACCCGCCATCGCCACCCACCTGACCGAGCCGGCCGCGGCCTCGAGGGGAGGGCGTCCCGAGGGGCCTGAGGGGGAACAGACCGAAGTAGAACTCCTTGAGGCGAGCCTCGAGCGGGAAGGGCGAGGCGGCAAAGCGCAGGTCCGGCCTGCACGAACAGTGAAAACCCAAATGAACGGGCGCCCGCCAGAGAGCAGGTCCAGAAGGTCACAGCACCAGCCAGAGAGTGCCCAGAACGGGGGGCGGGCCGGATGGGTGGGTGGGCCAGACGGACAAAGGAGCGTCGCGTGACGGGGCGGGGGCCGTCTCGAAGTAGAAGCGGGTCGCCAGCAGGGCATCCCGGGTGAGCATGTCGTCCCCGTCACTGGCCCGGCGAAGGGCGCCCGCCAGGGTCTCGAGCTCCTCCGGCCGGGCGGTTCGAGGCAAGCTCGCTTGCACCAAGAACTGCACCGGGGCACGCCGTTCGGATGAGGGCTGCTGCTCCAGAGCAAGGCAAGGCGGGCAGAAAGGCGGGCCCGCACAGGGAAGGGCCCGCAGACCATCCGCCAGTCGATGTAGGGCGTGAGGGTGAGCCCCAGGTGCGCGTCCAGCCGGACGGCCGCACCATAGAACTGCTCCCGAGTCAGCTGTGCCCACACCGGAGGCAGCGGCGCAACCCCCATCTACCAAGCGGACCAACAAGAAGGGTGTGCGTGAGGTTGGAGGCCACCCGAGGATCCAATTGACCGTGGTCGCCCTCACTACTCTGACCTTGCCCTCCCTTGCCCTCCCTTGCCCTCCCTTGCCCTCCCTTGCCCTCCCTTTTGCCCTCCCTTGCCCTCCCTCTCGCTCGAGGACCCCGACAACGGACCGTGCCGCCCGAGGCGAGACGTGCCATGAGGTCGGCGAAGTCGGCCGCGCTCATGTATCCCGAAGGCGCCAGGGCAGCGAGATGGGACCTGATGGCCTCCAGCTGGCTGGTCGTGAGGGCCCACTCGTCCGCTGCCCCACGGGTCAAAGGAGAGGGAATCGTGTCGCGTGGCTGCTTCGGGGAGGACGCCAAGCAGACCGGGCTGTTCGGGTGCCTGGGCTGCGGCCAGCTCGAGGGGCGGCTCGACAAGGACCGACTCATCCACGACCAACTCCGAGCCTGCACACGGGGAGGGAGAGGAGGCGCACGCACTTGCGTTTCGCCAGAGATCGGGCCCACCGCCACCGCCACCGCCACCGCCACCGCCACCGCCACCGCGACCGCCACCGCGACCGCCACCGCCCGCCACCACCACCACCACCGCCACCAGGAATTATCCGGGGAGCAGGGGCAGACCGGAGAGGCGGAGCGGGTGCGGGAGGGGCTGGTTCCGCTCAATGGCCTGGCCCACGTGGGCTACCAGGGCCGAGACGGCCTTCATATCGGCCTGGTAGGCGGCGCAGAGCCACCCGTCCAGGACGGCCTGCAGGGCAGCCATATGGGCCCGCAGCTGGCTCAGATGCCGCCCGCCCATGTCCTGGAGGCGCCCCAGGCGGTCCTGAAGGCGCGCATCCTCGGTGGCCAGGGCCTCTTCACGTTGGCGGTCGAATGCAGGTGCCACCGGAGCGGGGGTCCCGTCTGAGTGTGCGTGTGTGTGTGCGTGTGTGTGTGTGCGTGTGTGCGTGTGTGTGTGTGTGTGTGGGGGGACCGGCGCGCGGGACGACCGCGCATGTCAGTCGGTGGCCTCCGTGGTTGGCAGTGGGCGGACCAGGGTCGGCCTGGTGCTGTCTGAGGGCCTCCTGGTAGGCGGCCAGCTGCTGCTCCAGCTGGGCGGCAGCGGCCCGGCTGGCGGTGACCAACGAAAGGGCTGACGCATACGCGACGGCAAGCGCCGGGCAGGACAGGTTGGGCTGGCGAGCAAGACAGGGGGTTGCCGAGGGAACGGAATGAGCGAGACAAGGCGGTGCGGGAGGGGCAGCCGACCTTTTCGTCGCTCTGGGCCTGAGCCGCCACCCTGGCCAGGATGGCCGCCCCGTCGGGGTTCTCGGTGTATCGCCTGAGGGCCCCGCCGCCCCGAGCACACCCCGTCAGCCCAAGGCATCAGCCACAAGGGGCAGATCAGATCATCAGAAGAGGCCAGGAGCCCTCGTTGCCCCAACCCAACCCAACCCAGCCCAACAACCCACAGAGGGCAGGCGGGCACAACCAACACAGCGGGGCAAGACCGACATCCCGTCGGCTTTGGGGGCCTCTTGGGGGGCGGGCGTCTGGGACTTCCTGCCAGCGGCCGCCAGGGCCTTGGCGGGGGCCTTGGATTTGGGGCCCGGGCCCCCCTTGGGCGGGAGCGGTGAGAGGGCACCCGGGGCGCCCGGGACTTGGGCGAACGAGGTGCCCACCTCGAACGGGGGCCGGTCAGCCGTCTCGAGGGGAAGCCCATGCCGGAGCGCCGCGTAGTCGCCAAGCAGCCGCGCCGCGCACTGGTAGCGGTCCACCTCGATCTGCATCAGGGCCACGTACTGGTCGGCGGCCGTCTGGGCTGCCTGCTCGGCCCACCCGTCGCTCATCTGCCCCACGGAAACCAGCAAGGGAACCAGCAGAGTCCGGTAGAGAGAGAAGTCATCACCGGTGGGGGCGCGAAGTCAAATGCGGGGAGGGATGAGGGCGCGCAGACCACCGCCTGGAAGACTTGCTCGGACTGGTCCTTCTTCTGGTCGGCCAGGTCCCACAGGTCGTCACGCAGCTCGGCCGTGCGCAGGTGCAGCTCGGCCTTCGTGTCGGACCGCTCGCTGCGAGGGTCGGGAAGCCGGAGGGGGAAGGGGGGGAGGGTACCATGAGGCGCGCAGGGCCGCACTGGCAACCCACCTGCGCCCCGGGCGGGCCAGCCCCGCCAGACCGCATGAGGGGGTCCATCTCGTTGAAGGCCGCCTGGAAGCGGCCCACCAGCGGGACCACGCGGCCGTCCTGGCGCCCGAAGAAGGCCGCGAACTGGGCCCGGAGGGCGCTGAGCCGGGCGTGGACGGCATGGTCGAGCCGCCTCAGCACCCGGAAGGCCGTCTTCGTGCGCCGCTCGTGCTGCCCGGCGGCATCGCGCCATTCTAGAGGGAGCGCAGCAGGCGGTGAAGCGAAGGCACCTCCAACGCGTCGGACCCCGCTCCCCAAACAAGAGCCATCGGAGGTGCCCACAACGGGGTGGCGAAGCAGGCGACGGGCAGCGGGCAACCGGACCGCGGAGGAGCAGGGCGGCGCTGTCCGGGGGTAGCTGGAGGGCCGAGCTCGAGGCGGCATCTTGGGCGGGCCTGTCGGTGGGCTCGCCCTCCTTCTGGCCCTCGCTGCCCAACCCGAGCCCCTCCGGCAGGCCAAAGGCCTCGCCCGGCGGGAGGGTTCCTGACGCAGGGGCCAGATTCGCGCCGGCGAGCGGGCCAGGGGAAGCGGCCCGCGGGTGATTGCCGGGGGTGGGGGCCGGACCGGCAGGGCTGGAACCACGGGGAGCTGGGAGGGGCACCGTGAAAACGAGACGACCAGGGCGTATTCGACGGGAACCGGACCGGCGAAGAGGAGGAGCGGAGTGAGGGGTGGTGGAGAGTGAGATGGGAGGGGGGGGGGGGGGGGGGCAGGGAGAGCATGTCGGGGGGAAACCAGTGAGGCCCAGATGCGGACCAGCCGGCTTGCCCTTTTTCCCCTTCGCCGCCGCTGCTGCGCGTTCCTCGGCCTCGCGCTGCTCCCGCTCGACCCGCTCGCGCTCCTCCTGCTCCTTGCGGGCCTCCTCCTGGCGCGCCCGTTCCTCGGCCTCGCGCCGCTGCTGCTCGGCGAGCTCGGTCGCCCGCCGGATGGCTGCGCAAACGGCATTGCGTTGGCGGGAGGACAGGGTCGGTCCGATCTCATGAGAAGACCTCGGTTGCAGGGACGAGCAATTGTGGGGGTGAAGACCGCAATCCCGGGGAGGGGCGAGAACATAGAAGGTGCCACCGACGAGGGAAGACAGAAGGGGGCAGAGGAAAGAGTAAGACAGGCCGAAGCAAAGAGAGGGCAGCCACACCAGAAACGGGCAGAGGAAAGGGGGGAGACAATGAGGGCAGCCACCAGAAACAGGCACAGGCAGGAAGAGGGACACAAGAGTGGGCCAAGCGAGCGGACCATCCAGCCGGGCCTGCTCGGCGGCTCGCTGAGCTTCCAGCTTGCGGGCAAGCAGCCCCTTGGCGAGGTCGCCCGCACACTCGATGGACTCGGCCAGGGTCATGGCCTGCCCGTCCAAGGGCTGGCGGGGCGCGGCGGGAGGAGGTGGGCGCGGGCGCGGCGCGCCAGTCAGACGGTTTCAACGGGGCGGGGAGGTGCTGGTGCTGAGGCGAGGGGCCGGCAGACCTCGAGGACGTGGCCCCTGAACTGGCCGTACCACTGGGCGATCGCCTCTTCGTCGCGTTCGTAGCGCTCCATCTTGACCGCCAGGAGGGGGTCCACCACCTTGGCGGCCTCCAGCTGCGCCGCAGCCTCAATCGCGGCCGGGTCTGGAGGTGAGGAGGAGGAGGAACGAATCGGAGGTCAGGAGGCAGCGCCATCGGGGCCGCCAACCCCGCCGGGCGCAGACGGACCAGGAGGCGGAGCGGCCTTCCCCTTGGCGGAGCCGCCCGTGGGCTGCTTCTTGCCGGCTGCACTGCCAGGCGGGGCCAAAGCCTTGGCATCCTTGGCCGTGGCTGGGCCCGGGGGCGCGGCGAGGCCGCCTAGGGGAACCATGTCGGGGAACTGGGCCGCCAGCTGGCTCGCCTGGGCGGCCTGGATGCGCTGCTGCTCGGCCGGGGCCAGCTGCAGGACCCGCCGGACGCAGGTCTGGTCGCTGACGTCCAGCCGGACCACCAGATCCAAGGCGCACAGGGGCGCCTGGTCGTCGGCTTCGGCGCCTTCGCCGGGCTCGGGGGTCGGGCTGGCGCCCCGACGGCCAGCAGCTGGGAGGGGCGAAGAACGGCAGGCAACAACCAGATGAGGGGTGACCCAAAGCGGGGGGGAGCGTCAGACCAGGGGTGGCGACCTTCTTCGGGGGCGGCACGGGTTTGCCGCGCTTGGCCCCTTTTGCGGGCGGGGCCTGTTCGAAGCCCGTCAACTCCTTCTCGAGGGCCGCGGCCTGGGCCAGGGTGGCCGGGAATCCGTCCAACACCACCCCGCCGTGCATGGGGTGCGCAGGCACCGCGGATGGATGAGCGGCGGCGGTCGGGCCAGCCTGATCGGCCGGGAAGGCGGCCAGGTCACCCATCTCGATGGCACCAAGGTACTGCTCCAAGTAGGCCCGCAGCTGGCTCTCGGCCGGGGGGGCTGCACCCTCGGGTGCCTCCGTCTTGGCGGCCAGGCCGCCCGTGCCAGGGGTCGCCGGTCCCCCTTGGGCAGGGGCCGAGGGGGGGTGGGTGACCATGTACCGCTGCTGGTCGAAGCGGCGCATCCGGTGGGCCACCAGTGCCGCCATCAGCTCGTCGGGCACCTGGCCCAGCGCGACGGTGCACCGAGACGCCGGATGAGCATGAGGGGCCGCGGATGGACATGAAGCGCAGTGGGACCATCCGACGGATGACCATCAGAGCCATCGCAATGCCCATGAGGCGAGAGCATGGAGGCATGGAGGCATGGAGGCATGGAGGCATGGAGGCATGGAGGCATGGAGGCATGGAGGCAGGGAGACAGGGAGAAATGGAGGCAGGGAGACAGGGAGACATGGAGGCAGGGAAACAGGGGGCCGGGACGCAGGCGGCTCGTCTTACGTCGGAGGAACTAGACGGGCAGAGAAGCCTGACCTCGTCGCCCTTGTCGAGGCACTCTTTGGCCTGCCGGCCCAGGCGGACGAGAGGAGGAAGGGAGGAAGCATCTGGAGCGGGCGGCGACCCTGCGGCCGCACTCGGCTCAGCGGCTGTGGCCTGGGCACCGGCCGCCGCACTGCAGCCACACAAAACCACAAAGGGAAAAATAGAGGCGGATTGGGATGACGGTATTTAAACCGGGGATGCGGATGGGGAGGGGGAGGGGAGGGGGCGTGAGGAGAAGGAAGCGCCGACCCGAGGGCTTCCTTCAGCAACTCGGCGGGCTGGATGACGGTCAGGCTGAACTGCTTCGCCAGGCCCTCGGCGACCGACGTCCGGCCGGCCTTCGGGCGGCCTTCATGAAAAAACCAGGGACATTGCGTTGGGAAGTTGGGTCAGCAAAATTCGGACAGGCATGGGGCGGAGGTCGACGGACCCAGGATGGCCGCCTTGATGGGGAACGGGGGCACGTAGGGCTTGGGCGGGGGAGGTGGCGGCGGCTCGACGATGTTGGCGAGGTGCTCCAGGGCGCTCTGCAGCTCGCGGCTCTCGGGCGCATCGCCCTCGCTGCTCAGAAGACCGGACGGAAGGTGGGACCACCAGTATGAGGGCGGAGAGAGGATGCGCGGGGTGGGGTGGGTGGGGGGCGCCAATGCTCGAAGGGCAGACCGGGGCGCCCAGGGGCCTTCAAGGTGGGCGTACTCGTCGGCCCGTTCGGCGTCGAGAAGCTCCTCTGCGTCGGGGCTCTGGTAGAGCAGACTCGTGGCCCGGCCCGAGGATGCGGCCAGGAGGCCCGTTGTCTGGGCCGAGTCGGGGCCATCCAGAAGGGCCCCCACGGTGACCGTATCGGTCCCAACAGGCTGCGGAAGGCGGCGAAGGCAAATGGCCAGGGTGAATGATGGGGGTGGGTTGAGGTTCGGCAGAGAACACAACCCGAGTGCGAGCGAGGCGGTGGCGTGTCCCGTACCCTCGATGTTTCGTGGCGGCGACGGTGAGGAGTGACAATGCGAAGGACGGACAGCCGGGGCAGCCGGCTCCTCGGGGGAGCCCGGGCCGATGGAGCGATCGGATCCCGAGCCGAGAGCAGCCGCCCCCTGGGGAGAGCTCTCGTAGAGGGGGCACCCAGCCACGAAAAGGCTCTCCCATTCGCGCACCTGAAAGGCGGAGCAGTGGCCGAGGAGACGAAGGGGAGGAGAATGGAGGAGGAGGGGAAGAATAGGGCGTGACGGAGAACGAGGAACGCCTCAGCAGGGGCAACCGGGACCAGATCGAGAGAGCCACAGATGACACAACGGAAAAACGGGCCTGGGCGGCGGGCACGAGACGGGTGCCCATGACTTCGCGGTACTCGGCGATCTGCTCCCGGAACGGGTGAATGGAGGGAGAAGAAAGGAGAGGGAATAAACGAGCAGAAACAAGAAGGGAAAACGCTGCCCACGCCTCGTGGGCACTGAAGGGGCCGACCTTGCAGGCGAGGTCGACAATGCCCTCAGCAGCCTCCCGACACTTGGCCTCATGGCGCTGGGCTTTGGCCTGGGACTGCTGCTCGCGGAGGGTGCCCAGACGGCTCATCTCCTCGACGACCTAGAGAAACGGGCGATCGTTCCGCTGCTCCGCGGGCATGGGGCCACGGACCATCTCCTCGCGATCCTGCATCAGCTGCGCGAACTTCTCAGCGTCGCGCCTCATGGCCTGCGAAGGCACCGAGATACCGAAGAAACGGAGATCAGATCAGGAGGCCGGGAGATTGCGAGGGGCTCAGCAAGAGGGTTCCCCCCGACCCGACGCGACAGGGCGAGCCCGGGGAGGAGGGGCAGGTCAGGACGGACGTTTTGGAAGTCCTGCTGGCGGCGCTGGGCGTACTGCTCCTCGCGGGCGATGCGGTTGGCCTTGATGCGGTCCTTCTCGGCTCGCACCTCTTGGATGTGCTCGGCCAGCTTGCGCTCGTCCCGTGAGGTGCCCAGGACCCGCTCCAGGAACATCTCCGAGACATGCTGGGACTGGAGGGGCGGCAGCGGCCAAGAAGTGAGATCTTCATGCGGTATATGCTCCCCCACCCCTACCCATCTCCACCCCTTCCCCCAGGCAGACCGCAGCCTGCTGTTGGGTGGCGGCCTGTTCGACGAGGAGCTTCAACCGACGCCGCTCACGCTCTTTTCGTGCAGCGGCCGTCTCGGCACCCTTGGCCTAAGAGGCGACCACGGGTCCACAAAAAAGGGACGATACAGAATACAGAGAGGTGAATCTTCGAAATGACATCCCAACCTTGAGGGATTGAAGATAGGTCTGCGAACCGCCAACAATGGCCTGCTGATCAATCGACTTGGCAAGCTGCCTAATATGCTCCAGAGGTGGAAGGGAATCGTTTTCGGAAGAAGGGGCGGCTCGGGTTTCCACGGGAAGCTGCAAAAAACAAGGACATGTCGGCGGGGATGGAGAAACCAGCAAACCTCTCGTTGCCGCTGGTTTTTGAGGCGTGCCTCGAATTTATCAAGTTCGTCGAGCTCTGAGCGCATGAAAAAAGGCTGGACTACGCTCGGAGAACTGGAAGTTTTCAAACGGGAGCGACTGAGGGTGAATAACCCTTGGGTTGATGGCACTGAGTGTCTCCGCAGGCACCCCAGCTTCGATCCTTTTCTGGGGTATTCTAGGAGGATTAACGACTCTCCTGGTTCCGCCAAAATGGAGGATTTACATGGCACTTGTTGTTGGAACGATTTTTCTGGCTTTGCGCACATCCTGGCACCGCGAGCCTTCAGTGACGGTCCTGGTGCTGGGCGATATTGGACACAGCCCGCGGATGCAATATCATGCCCTTTCGTTATCTGAGTATTTTCATGTTGATTTTGTGGGGACCTCGGGAAGCGATCCCCGCCAGGAGATTCTCGACAATCGCCACATCACCCTCCATCGGATGCGGGGATTCCCTAAGTGTCGATTGCCATTTTTGGTGGTGGCTCCTTTGAAGGTATTTTTCCAGATTTTCCAAATCTTGGGCCACCTGCTCTTCTCAGTGCGCCATCCATCGTTTATCCTCCTGCAGGTCTGCCAACACCCCACACAACCGGGCCTGGTGCACCCGTCAACAACAATCCTCGAGTAGAATCCTCCCTCAATCCCAACCATGGCTCTGGTGTGGGGAACCTGTTTGCTTCGGGGCAGCCGTTTTATTGTCGACTGGCACAACCTGGGGTATAGCATTCTCGCAATGCGTTTCCCTTCCCGGGGCTGCCGTCACCCCATTGTTCGCTTGGCCAAGATGTCTGTTGAATTTCGAACTTTCCGGTGGGCTTATTTTTTGCCTGTTCTGGGCGGCAGATATGAGCGGGTCTTTGGGCGCCTTGCGGATCGATCGTTCTGCGTTTCATCCCACATGCAGCAGTGGCTCCTCCAAAACTTTGGGGTTCGGTCTGTCTCCTGCCCAGTGGGCTGGATCCTGCGCAATACCACCCTCCCTCTCCCCACCAGTAGCTACTCCCACCACTCCCCCTCCCACCTCTGCTTGCTCCGCCTCCGCCTCCGCCTCCGCCTCTGCCTCTGCCTCTGCCTCTGCCTCTGCCTCTGCCTCTGCCTCTGCCTCCGCCTCTGCCTCCGCCTCCGCCTCCGCCTCCGCCTCCGCCTCTGCCTCTGCCTCTGCCTCTGCCTCCACCTCACTCACCCGACCCTCCTTCCCCGTCCCCCCATCCCACCCCCGCTTCGTTCCGATCCGTGCTCGGGCAGGGCACAAGTCCTCTGCGATCGGCCACCACCATTCTTCCGACGGGCTCAAGTGGAAGAGACTCACGCTGTCGGTGGCTTTATTGGACTCGTCTTTGCACCCCATTTCCGTAGATGTGCCTCCGCTATCCCGCCATCTTTGGTTCATCGGGAGCACGGACTGTTGACCCAGCACAGGAGTCACTCCAAACGATGCTCACCATTTCCACCCCGGAACATGGGTCTGGCGTCATCTCTGGACCTGAGACCTTTTGACATGTATGCTCGTCTTGCAGTTTGTCGATCCGTGAGGATCGCCCGGCCGTCGTGGTCAGTGGGACCTCCTGGACCGCAGGTCTGTGGCCGCACGAATGGGACTCACCAACCGTTTTTGTTTTTCGGTTCTCTTCCACCTATTGTGGGCTGTCTGCCTTGTAGACGAGGATTTTGGGGTCCTCGTTGAAGCGCTCGAGCTTTGCGAAGCCCGCGTTGCAGGCCTTCCCGACGTCGCACGAAAGTGCTTCCCACATGTTCAAGTCATCATCACAGGTCCGTTGGGAGTTCGTTTTCGGTGGGTGCCATCTCACCAACCTCGGATGTCTGTGGTGGCCCCCGAAGGGAAAGGGCCACTGAAGTCCGCATTTGAGACTCGGGTGGCGAGCCGACACTGGACCCATTTCACGATCGCCACCGCTTGGCTCGAGGCTGCTGATTACCCGATTCTCTTGGGTCTGGTCTTACCCCTGCAGTCTCCCCGAACATCAGTTGGTCTTGGCGTGGTCTTGTCACAGGCTCTGCCGATCTGGGCGTTTCCATGCATCAGTCAACTGCCCTTGGGCTTGACCTGCCCATGAAGGTCTCCCCCGCGCGGTTCGGTGGCAGGTGCTGGACCTTTTGTTTCCCTGTATAGGTTGTTGACATGTTTGGGTGCGGACTTCCCGCAGTTGCGCGGCGGTTCCTCAGGTCACCTTTGGGTTTCTTCCCGAACGAGCGTTTTGAACCTTTCGGCTGTAGCATTGACGAACTGGTGACGCCCCAGAAGGGCCTGATCTTCGAGACAGCCAGCGAGCTCGCCGACCAGATCTTTGTCTGTGTAGGTTGTCCACGCCGAATTGGATCGACGTTTTTTTTTTTTCCCCTAATATTTCAGGGCCTCCTTTCCGATTGGCCGCGACGGCAACGCCTTCGCGAATTCGCAGAGGCGATCACTCGAGATTGGGAGGTCTGCAGTTGCCCGCTCTCCAGAGCTCTGGATCTCCGTTCCCGTTTTCTCGTAGGAAAATCGTTGGGAGGACAATTGGAGAAAATGCGCGCTGCCGCTTTTTGGGAATCCCCAAAGGCGAGTATGTGATGCCCTCCCTGCTCCACTTGCTTCTTGACCCACGGTTCCCAACACGGACGTGCAATCGTGGCCGGTAGTCGAGGAGAAAAAGGGTTTTTGCTCATGCAAAGGACTGGAGTTCGAATCTGGCTGGGGGAAGAAAGAAAGGGGTTGATGGAGAGCCGGTTGATGGAGAGCCGGTTGATGGAGAGCCGGTTGATGGAGAGCCGGTTGATGGAGAGCCGGTTGATGGAGAGCCGGTTGATGGAGAGCCGGTTGATGGAGAGCCGGTTGATGGAGAGCCGGTTGATGGAGAGCCGGTTGATGGAGGTTAGGGTTGATGGAGGTTAGGGTTGATGGAGGTTAGGGTTGATGGAGGTTAGGGTTGATGGAGGTTAGGGTTGATGGAGGTTAGGGTTGATGGAGGTTAGGGGTTGATGGAGGTTAGGGTTGATGGAGGTTAGGGTTGATGGAGGTTAGGGTTGATGGAGGTTAGGGTTGATGGAGGTTAGGGTTGATGGAGGTTAGGGTTGATGGAGGTTAGGGTTGATGGAGGTTAGGGTTAGGGTTAGGGTTAGGGTTAGGGTTAGGTTAGGGTTAGGTTAGGGTTAGGGTTAGGGTTAGGGTTAGGGTTAGGGTTAGGGTTAGGGTTAGGGTTAGGGTTAGGGTTAGGGTTAGGGTTAGGGTTAGGGTTAGGTTAGGGTTAGGGTTAGGGTTAGGGTTAGGTTAGGGTTAGGGTTAGGGTTAGGTTAGGGTTAGGGTTAGGGTTAGGGTTAGGGTTAGGGTTAGGGGTTAGGGTTAGGGTTAGGGTTAGGGTTGAGGTTAGGGTTAGGGTTAAGGGGTTAGGTTAGGGTTA